>CM035425.1:48357947-48485447 GCA_020310875.1 Ceratopteris richardii
ATGATCCCGACGCACATGTTTGCACATTTGAGATTAGTTATGCCATGTTGAATCATCCACCGGATTCGACGTACAAGGCCATTGTATTTCAGGCCACATTGGTTAATGAAGCACCAAGGTGGTTGACTGAATATGATAATAATCATTTCGGTAATTATGATGATGTGAGAGATGCATTCTTACAAAGGTTTCGTTTGAAGAAGAACCTTGCAAAAATCTTTGACTATTTGCAGAACAATCAACAAAAACCACACCAGAGTGTTCAGGAGTGTGCGACATTGTTCAGAACTCATTTGTGGGAGCTGCCTCCGGCACATGCCAATATGCCCGATGATGTCATAACACATTGGTTCATTATCGGACTCAATCCACAGTTAAGAAAAATCATGATTATTCCCTATGTGGGCGGAATGACATTGGACGCAGTAATTGCAATGGCCTTACAGTTGGAGAACAAAGTTGGAGGTTTTACAGAGGGCCTCGAATGGTTGAAGGCAAGTAAGAACGTAGCTCATGATTCGTCCAAACAGGTGTATTGTACTAAGTGTAAAAATCCAGGTTACACCAGTTCTACATGTGCCCTCAACCAGATGTATTGTGCCATCTGTCACACAATAGGACACTCAACAGAAACATGTGCATATATTGCAAAGGTGTAGGGCAGAGCAGCCATAAATGCTATAATACAGGAACCATGTCAGCGAGCAACCCATTATGTGCCGTCATAGTTGCGAAACAAGCAGCAGTAAGGATACAGGAACTACCGAGGTCAGCGTAACAATAATTTCAATCCAAACCCATGGCACGCAGGTACATCGGCAGAAGGTACTTCCCTCCCATCCCCTCGGTGCCTTTTTTCTCGTGAGATTGGCCATATCCGCAGATTCTGCAAGGAAGTAGTAGAGTAGGACAAAAGGAAGAAGGAACGGCAAAATCCAATGACTAACATGGTTTATATTTCCCCAATTGAGTCACAAGCAGCTCTAGTTTAGACAAGATCAGGTAAAGAGTTGCAACGAGCAGCCGAAGTTTTCGAGCCTGGAATTTGTGAGCAGCAGCGGATGTTTGCAAAGGCTAGTCAATGGAGAGCTAAGGAGCCGACTGTGTTTCCTGGTCCCATTCCGGTAACACAGGTACCTCTGCCACAGGCAAGATCGAATGAACAGGATTCTGCCCCAACAACACTAGAATCACCACTAGAATCGGTGATAACCACAGCCCAAAGAGATCATGTATGGGACGTCCTATCTTAAGCTTCCATCACACTCCCTCTTGGATAGTTGCTCGCTTTACTTCCAGGTGTAAGACAGCAATTTCAACAGCAGGTTAGTCCCGGATCTTCATGTACTCCGGCAACCGCGACCATATAATCGGAGCTGGATTCTACGATGGATCATTCAGTCCCACTAGTTACCGTCTGGTATAAAAACCAGAAGATTACCCAAGTTTTAATTGGTAGCGGGTCTGGTGTGAATATTGTAACAGCCGCACTCTACAAGAAATTGGGTTGGACCCAAATTGAACTCGTACAGTTTTTTGTGCGAATGGCAGACCGATCTCGGGTCCATCCGGTGGGACTCGTACGTAATATCCATATTACCTTCCAGGGAACCACATTTAAAATTACTTTTGTAGTCCTAGAGTTACCAAAATCTAGCCTCGACTACAACTTACTCTTCGATCGACCATGGTTAAAGCAAGCCAAAGTTATACAGGATTGGTCAGCTTAAGAGTTAATTTTCAAAGACAGTCACCGGAAATACGTAGTTGCACTGGATGTTATGCAACCCTGTGATTTAGACGCACGACCATATGTACCAGAGCCAATACATTTGTTGGATGGGCTATCTGATGATGACAAGGAGGCTTTTCTTAAGACCAATAAGGACCTTATCCCATTAGGTACTGTAGATTTACAAGTGGTAGTAGATACCTAGAGTTCAGCAGCTTGTACGGTCGTGCCAATCACCGGAGAAGCAGAAGCAGATGATGATATACCTATGGATGAAGCGACTTTACAACAATTGTTGCAGCCACTTGATGATTTGGTAAAGCCCTGAGAGTTCTAGATACCGAAAGATCAATTGGTAACGTGCAACTTGGGAGACACGGTCAACCCAAGGCGTGTAAAAATCAAGGCCGGATTAGCAAAGAAATTCCAAGATGATTTGGTACAACCTCTTTGTGAATTCTCAGATGCTTTTGCTTGGGAGTATAGAGACATGAAGGGCCTTGACCCACGGATTTATCAACATAGAGTGGTACTAAAACCCGATGCAAAACCCATTACACAACCGAGCTACAGGATGAATCCTAATTATGTGATGGAGGTTAAGGCTGAACTTGATCGTTTATTGAAGGTGGGATTTATTGTGCCAATTGAGCATGCTGAGTGGATATCTCCAATAGTAATCGTCCCGAAGAAAAATAAACAGTTGCGTATCTGCGTTCACTACCGAAAACTCAATGCTGCTACTGTACCGGATCCGTTCCCTCTCCCCTTTCTAGATACAATGCTCGAGAGGGTAGAAGGACACGAAATGTATTCTTTTCTGGATGGCTAGAGTGGATATAATCAAGTGAGGATGGCAGAAAAGGATATATTGAAGACCACATTCATCACTAATTGGGTTGTCTATGCTTGTACCGTAATGTGGTTCGGTTTACAGAATGCCCCGAGTACATTCCAAAGATGTATGCAGGAAGTCTTTTCACCTTACTTGACCACATTGATGCAAGAATATTTGGATGATTTTTCCTTATTTGGAGCCACTTCAGCGCACCTATATCATTTACGGTGCTGCTTTGAAAAATGCCGAGAGTATCAATTATGTTTGAATCCTACCAAATCAGTTTTTGCGGTCTCCTGTAGCAAACTGCTTGATCATATCATTTCTAAACACAAAATACAAGTCGATCCGGATAAAGTCGCAGCCGTGTTGGAGGCACCAGTCCCAAAGACACCAAAAGAAGTTATGCGCTTTCTTGGCCAAATCCGGTGGCATGGCAGAGATTCATGGTGGTTAGCTCATTTAGCGACACCACTTAATCGGATTATGACCAGCACTCCGCATAAGTATGAATGGACTCAGGAGTGCCAAAGTGCATTTGATCGGTTGAAGGTCTTATTGACGCAGGCACCGATCCTGCAACCACCTGATTGGGAATGACCGTTCCATGTCTTCGTGGATACGTCAGATATTGCAATTGGTAGTGCCCTCATGTAACAAATTGATAATTGGTTTCGGCCTGTGTACTATGCGAGCCGCCGATTAGCTCGTGCAGAGAAGAATTACTCTGTGATAGAACGAGCATGCCTTGGATTGGTTTACTCTGTTAAGATATTTTGGCATTACTTGCTGGGCCCTAAGTTTACTTCCCATGTGGATCATGCTGCACTGGTGTACTTGGTTCGGCAACAGCATTTAGGTGGTAGATTGGCTAGATGGGTTTTACTATTACAAGAGTTCGATTATGAAGTTATTCATCGACCGGGCATAGCACATGCCTTGGTGGATTTTCTATCTCGACTAGATTCCGGTGAGTCTCCGGTAGGGCTTGATGACAATACACCGGCAATTTACGTTACCGAGACAACTTCTGAAGACTCTCCAAAACCTCCTGTTGCTACTACATACTATGATACATTACTAAATTTCCTCACTGACGGCTGTCTTCCTTCTAATACTCCCCGTGCTCTGCGTCAAAAAATTGTAGTCTACAGTGGACGATTCCGGTTGATTATGGGTCAACTATATTACCTAGATCATACTAGTGTTCTACTTAGATGCATTCCTCCACATGAAGCAAAATCACTTATTGCTATGGCTCATTCATTACCCTCTAGAGGACAATTCACAGCTGATCTTACTCACCGGAAGATTTTGCAAAGTGGGCTATGGTGGCCTACAATGTATAGAGATGTGGTTCACTTTGTGCACGACTGTGATGCCTTTCAACGGTCTAGGTAGCCCTTGCAGTGGCACTTCTTTCCTCTTCAACCTGTCTTACCTTTGGAACCCTTCCAGAAGTGGGGTCTTGATTTTATTGGCCCATGTAGAGGAGGTACTGGGGTATCTACTTTTATAGAAAATAGAGATTAAAGTTTAACCATCCAGTACGTCGCCTACTCAAGGGGGGTTCTCTTTAGGGAAGTATACCCTTTAACATTTCTGTGGGCAGGCCGACAACAAGAATTTTACAGAATGGTAAATGCTTCAAAAAATATGGACAACCAATAACTAAGGAAGACCGAACTCTGCCTGATTCAAATCAGATGATTACAAAGTTGGGAAAATGATGGATGATGCTCACAAGTGTAAACTTAGGTCTAACAAGCCACAAACTTAGGGCTAACAAGCCACCCAAAAAGTAATTCACTCCAATACATCAGATTCTTCTCATCAACATAAGGGCCAATGATATGGAGAATAATTCAGAACAATACAAGAATTCCTCAAGAGGATAGAACCTAATCAATAACACTGACTCACAAAAAAAGTAACCCCAAGCTACTCTCTTACAATATAGTGCTCATAGCCCTTCACTGTGAAGCCTACCCTCTGTATACGCGACAGAGTAGCTCCCACAGTAGACTTGAAACCACCAAGTGCAAGAGAGGTCTTCTGCACGTATACGCGGAACACTGTATCTCTAAAGCTTGTACATGTACTCCAGTGCGTGTATATGTACCCAAATGAGCACAAATCCCTTAATTTTATAGGTCTCAATAGGCCAAGAGAGCCTTGCCGAATCTTCACGTCTACTGATCATGCGCCGGTGGAATGCCCAAAATTGGGGGGTAGGTCAAATATTCCACTTGATTTGAATTAGATCCTCAAAAATAGGTAGTCGCCGTGAATGGTTGCTGGCAAAAAGCTATTCCCTGCTTCCACTGCGTCCACTTCATACCGTTATCCCATACCGTCATAGGATTGGTGACTAATAAATCATTTCGAGTAATTTGAACTTGTTTTGCCAATCATCCAGGCCAAAGGGGTCGATCGACACAATAGGTTACTTCTTTAAAAATCCCGTCCATATTCCTTCTTCGTGGCACTCTTTAGATTAGGGTATACTTCAGAGGGCGTGCTTTACTCCATAGTCTTGCTGAAGGAAGAGGTCCCAGAGATGTGTATAATGGTGGCTCTGCATATGCAAAAATGTGTGTGTGGATGTATATGTGTTGGTGGAAGAGTGTGTGTTGCATGTGTGTGTGCGAGTGAGAATGTGTGATAGTAAGTGTGTGAGTGTGTGTATTTGTGTGTATGTGAGTGTGAAGGGGTGTGTGTGTGTATTTGTGTGTATGTGATTGTGCATATGTGGGATTGGGTGCGTGAGGGGGCACGGGGGGGCCACGGGGGGGTGAGAGGGGGTTTTGAGGAATGAGACGGGGTGGGGTGGAGGCGGAGGATAGGGCAGAGGGTGGAGGATAGGGCGGAGTGTGGAGGATAGGGCGGAGGGTGGAGGATAGGGCGGAGTGTGGAGGATAGGGCGGAGGGTGGAGGATAGGGCGGAGGGTGGAGGTTAGGGCGGAGGGTGGAGGATAGGGTGGAGGGTGGAGGATAGGGCGGAGGGTGGAGGATAGGGCGGAGTGTGGAGGATAGGGCGGAGGGTGGAGGATAGGGCGGAGTGTGGAGGATAGGGCGGAGGGTGGAGGATAGGGCGGAGTGTGGAGGATAGGGTGGAGGGTGGAGGATAGGGCGGAGGGTGGAGGATAGGGTGGAGTGTGGAGGATAGGGCGGAGGGTGGAGGATAGGGCGGAGTGTGGAGGTTAGGGCGGAGGGTGGAGGATAGGGCAGAGTGTGGAGGATAGGGCGGAGGGTGGAGGATAGGGCGGAGTGTGGAGGATAGGGTGGAGGGTGGAGGATAGGGCGGAGGGTGGAGGATAGGGTGGAGTGTGGAGGATAGGGCGGAGTGTGGAGGATAGGGCGGAGGGTGGAGGATAGGGCGGAGTGTGGAGGATAGGGCGGAGGGTGGAGGATAGGGCGGAGGGTGGAGGATAGGGCGGAGTGTGGAGGTTAGGGCGGAGGGTGGAGGATAGGGTGGAGGGTGGAGGATAGGGCGGAGGGTGGAGGATAGGGCGGAGTGTGGAGGATAGGGCGGAGGGTGGAGGATAGGGCGGAGTATGGAGGATAGGGCGGAGTGTGGAGGATAGGGCGGAGGGTGGAGGATAGGGCGGAGGGTGGAGGTTAGGGCGGAGGGTGGGATAGGGTGGAGGGTGGAGGATAGGGCGGAGGGTGGAGGATAGGGCGGAGGGTGGAGGATAGGGCGGAGTGTGGAGGATAGGGCGGAGGGTGGAGGATAGGGCGGAGGGTGGAGGAGAGAGGATAGGGAAGGCGGAAGAGAGAGGTGGAGGCGGAGGAGAGAGAAGAGGGGGGAAGAATGGTGGAAGAGAGAGAAGAGGGCGGGTGGCGAAAGAGAGAAGAAGGGGGAAATGGCAGAAGAGAGAGAAGAGGGCAGGTGGCGGAAGAAATGGCGGAAGAGAGAGAAGAGGGCAGGTGGCAGAAGAGAGAGAGAAATAGAGAGAGAGAGAAAAAAGAGAGAGAGAGGAAGAGAGTGAGGGAGGGAGAGAGAAAGAGAGGGAGAAAGAGAGAGATAAGCCGAAAGAGAGAGGGAAATAGCGAGAGAGAAAGATAGCGAGAGGGGGAGAAGCAATGACTGCTCAGAACTCAGATATGTCCATGTACTAGAAAGGAATATTTCCCTGAAGCTTCATCCCAAGGCATCCAAGAGTTTTCCGACCTCTACAGGCCCCCACATCAAGCTTTTGCACCGTCCCTGGTGCAATTTCTAATTTTTTCCTTGTTCTACTTATTTCTTCAAAAGGAACTGCAGAATATGAAAGAACTATGGTATGTACAGGGAGTGAATTTCATCTGCTTGTGTCAATTCAAATAACTTTTCACCCTGGAGATGTTGACGAGGGGCATCCTTTTACCTTGCAGATCTTCCAGATGCACTGCACCATGTGGTAACACCTTGATAACCTTATATGGTCCTGCCCATTTGGGTGCCAATTTAGTTGGAATTGCCGGAACTTGATGCACTAAAACCATGGACCCTTCCTGAACTTCATTGGTCCTCAAATACCTGTCATGCAGCCTTTTGCGTTCCTCTTGCTTTACCTGTAGTTTCTTCATCGCTGCTTCCCTACATTCTTCCAATGCCACAAGTCTTCTGATTGGAGGTTCAATACCCATGGTTCTGGCTCCGATTTCCTTCTTGATAATAAATTCGAAAGGTGCCAATGCCTCTTTACCATAGACTAGGCGGAATGGACTTTCACCAGTGGTTCCCCTTCTAGTAGTTCGGAAGGCCCACATTGCACCGATTAGTGCCTGTGGCCAAGAACTTTGATGATCAAAGGCGAATTTGCATAAGAGCCCAATCAAAATTTTGCTTTCTGCTTGGCCATTCGCCCTGGGATAGTAAGCACATGACTTCCTGTGAAAGATTTTATACCTGTCAAAGATGAATTGAAGCAACTGATTCACAAAGTGAGTGCCCCTGTCACTAGTAACTTCAAGTGGGCAACCGAATGTGGAAAAAATACGTTTAAACAAAAACTTAGCCACTGTCAAGGCCGTGCAATCTGTAGTGGCTTTAGCCTCTACCCACTTAGTTGCATAACACGTGGCCATAAGAATATATCTCTTTCTTCCAGGTTGACCCATTGGACTGATCGGACCAATAAAGTCAAGACCCCATCATTCAAAAGGTAGCCATCCAGTGGAGACGACTAATGGCTGGAAACTCATCTTGGTTGGCTTAGGAGCACATCTCTGACAGATATCACACTCCTTGGCAAATTTGATTGCATCTTTGTATATCTGAGGCCACCATAATCCTCGGTGGATAATCTTGTGAGCCAACTCTTCTCCCTTCATATGCCCTTCGTTGTGTGCTACCTCAAGCAAAAAGTTTACTTCTTCTGGAAAAACACACTTTCTTAAGATACCGTCATGACAATATTTATATAAATTTCCATTTATGAGCGAGTAAGATTTGGACTTAAAGAGTAATTTCCTCTTTTCTAATGCTGTCAGATGTTTGGGAAATTCTCTGATGGAGAGGAACTCAAGAATTTCATTATACCAATCAGTCTGCATTGTAACCAGAAAAAGAGTACTATCTACTAATTCATCATCAATACCTGTTGCTTGTTCACTTAGAGCAGTTCTTGATACCTGATCCGCCATATAGTGTTCTTTCCCTGGCTTAATATGAATATCAAAATCAAATTCTTGAAATAACAATAGCCATCGCCAAACCCTTCCAGCTACTCTGGGCTTGTTAATCAGGTACTTCAAAGGCTGATGATCAGTTATGACAATAAAATGCACACCTAAGAGGTAATGCGGAAATTTTTGAAGAGCGAACACGATGGCCAAACCTTCCCTTTCGGTAGTGCTGTAGTTTCTTTCTGCTTTGGTAAGCAATCTGCTAGCATAGACGATAGGTTGGTCTACCTTATGTGATGATGGTTGAGCCAAGACTACTCCAACTGCATGAAGACTGGCATCTGTATGTACATGGAACTCTAATGACCAATTAGGAACAGTTAAAAGTGGGGCAGTACATAGTCTTAACTTTAATTCGCAAAATGCTTTCTCAGCTTCAGGAGTCCATGAGAAAGGGACGTTCTTACTTGTAAGCCTGGATAAAGGCTTAGGTATTTCCGAATACATTTTGATAAATCGTCTATGATATCCTGCATGGCTTAAAAAGCTTTGTACCTCCTTTGGAGTTCGAGGAATCGGCATGGAGAGAATAGCAGTGATCTTTGCCGGATCAACAGTTATCCCTTCTACTGAGACTATGTGGCCAAGGAGATTGCCTTTAGTGACCAAAAAATGACATTTCGCAGGGTTTAATTTCAAACCTGTTTTGAGACACTGCTCAAAGATTTCTTTTAAATTCTCCAAACGGTTATTGAAATCTTGAACTATTGCCCTCTTATTTGTTCCTGAAAATACTGAAAAATCATCCATAAAAATGCGTAGAAATGAGGTTAACCATTTCCCTAGTATGAGATACATGGTCCTATTGAAGGATGCTGGTGCATTTTTCAAGCCAAAGGCCATACGGGTATAGGCATATGTGCCCCATGGAGTAACAAAAGCCGTCTTGTCTCTATCTTCAGGATGAATGGCTATCTGATTGTAGCCACTGAACCCATCAAGAAAACTGTATAGAGAGTGTCCAGCTACTTCTTCAAGCACCTGCTCTGTGAATGGCTGAGGAAAGCCATCTTGAATAGTTACCTTATTCAAGGCATGAAAATCAACGCATACTCTTATTCTGCCGTTTTTCTTTGGTACAATGACCATGAGTGTTCTACAGGAACAATAATGCCTGCCTCTTCCAGTTTTGTTATTTCTAGCTTTACTGCTTCTGCATACTTTGGATTAAGCCACCGTGAGTGTTCTACAGGAACAATAATGCCTGCCTCTTCCAGTTTTGTTATTTCTAGCTTTACTGCTTCTGCATACTTTGGATTAAGTCGGTAAGGCCTACTTCTTGCAGGTGAAGCTCCTTCCACTAAAGGTATTCGGTGTAATCCAAGCTCCTCTGGTATCCCTGTTAGGTCTTTATAGGACCATGCAAAGACACTTTTATAGGCAAAAAGTAGGGAGGTTACCTTCTGCAATAAAGAGGGATAGTGCCATAACCAAGCAGCCAAGTGAACTATCTGAGGATTCTCTTCATCACCAAGATTTACTTCTTGAACAAACTTTTCAGAATTGGACTCACTTGAAAATTCATCTCCATTGTATGCAGGAGCAGAGTTCAATTTATGATCCACAACCTGTTCCTTGATCCATCCTAAAGGTATATTTGAGAATGGAAGTTCTTGAAGGTCACACTTAGCTTCCTCCGATGCAAGCACAACTTTGTCACTTTCTGGTCCTGCAAGCATAAAATCATCTGATTCCTCATGTTTATCTTCCTTTTCCTTACATACCATCTTAGTGGCGCTGAGTGTTGAATTTTGATTATTTGACTCCATTAGAGATTTCTGTCCTTCAGGAGGTGCCTGCAAAAAATAAGCTTGACTTCCTTGCTTACTCTTTTCTATTTTGTTCAAGTGAAGAACATCAGTTTTTCCCTCTTCCCGTCCTCCTTGTGTTGCTTCTGCAAAATCTTCATTTACCTCACATATCTCCACTGTGCAGCATTCTGCACTTCCCATCATCCAACTTAATAGGGCATCATCTTCTGAAGGCATTACCTGAGTTTCCATTGCATACCCAGTAGCCTTGTTGATGTCTGATCCTTCTTCCAAATGTAACTGTAAATGATTGTTAGTACATGTGGAAATCCATAACTTGTCCTTTCCCCAATCCTGTAGAGCCTTTGCTTGCCTTAACCAAGGCCTTCCCAAGAGTAGAGGGTATGAGGTCTCCTGTGGCAGGGCTATAACGACAAAGTCTAAAACAAAATGACAACCCTGCACTATCGTAAGTACCTTTTCGACAATACCCAGTGGTGCAACCCGACGTTGATCTGCTAATGTGACTGTGAAGGGTGCCGCTTTTGTGGGATTCATCCTTAGTTTCTTCATAGTGAAATCAGGCATCAAATTGATGCCGGAACCTCCATCTATAATAACACCTGTGAGAGCTTCATCCTTGATAAAAATAGATAATCTTGAGCTTTGATAATCAGCCAAGGGTGCGGGAGGAAAGTCCACCATAAAACCATCTATGCTAGGAGGTGGGCACAAGCATGCAGAATGTATAATTTTCAGCAGATCACTTCTTACTTTAGAATCCATCTTTATGAGTTGGTACAGACTAATCTTATGGTGAATACATTTCAAGATTTCCTCAATGTTCACTTCTTGCGTGTCTTCAGGAGTACTTGTTGGTCGATCTTTTAGCATATTGGTCACCCTCTCATAAGCCTCTTCCATGTCTTCTTGGTCCTTCCATCCCACCCTCTTTTCTGCATCTCTATCTTTGGGTCCTTGTTGTTCCTCCTTATGGGCTACTGCCGCTTGCCTGGCTCTAGTCATCATTGGCATGGATGAAGATGAAACAGCATAAGATTGAGTGGTCATACCTTCTTCTTTTGGAGAGACTGAAATCATGTGGATTGGAGTAGGACGACCTCTTGGGCAATCTCTGGTATAATGATCTTTTGCCTCCGGACAATGTTGACAAGGAGGTGCATCTTTTGGAAGAGAACACCTATTCTGCATGTGGCCGTGCTCACCACAACGGTAGCACATCAAAGGTCTATTGTATCTAGGCTTCGCAGGCCGATTCTCTTCTCTATTAGCTGTATGTGAGGTACTAGCATAATATGAATCCAAAGCTTGATGGTTACCTCGTTGTTGTGCTCCCTTGAGGTAGTAGCAGTCTCTAGCTTCGTGACCATCTTTGCCACAGAATTGACAACTTACCTTGTTAGGACAATTACCATTGGAATGTCCACTATTGCTACATATTGTACACCAAACCTGTCTTCGTATGTCCTGTGTGGTTCGCAAATCTTCAAGCTCACGACGAAGTTGAGCTACTTCATCAACCGTGTGGGGCGGGGGTAGCGACACAACCTTCTCTTCTTGGCGACTTCGCTGCATTCTTAAGGCTTCCAACTCCTTCCTGAGTTGCTCGATGGGATCCAAGTCTGATGCATAATTTGGTTGGGCCTCCCCTTCAAAATGTAGTCTAGCCTCCTCAATGCGCGATGCAGTTGCAACAAAATCATCAAGTGTTGCATCCAATCTCAGAGATTCACGAAGCTTCTGCTGAGATGACTTGGGCAGAGCTTTCTCTATCCATTTTTTTACCAAGAAATCACCTGGAGCATGTGGCAGCCGTGAAACAAGTGCTTTTGTTCGAGTGTGAAGTTCGTGGAAGGATTCACCTGATCTCAATTTTAGGTTCTCCAGCTGATCTAGCGCTCTTTCAGAGGAGTTGCTTGGTCGGAATGTCTGCGAGAATGCCGTCTTCAGTGCCTCCCATGTAGTGAAGTGTCCATCCGCATATTGACTATACCATTTGTCTGCAAGGCCTTCCAATGTAGATGGGAAGAGCACCAACATTGCATCCTCTCGGTTCTGCAATCCTCGTCTACGGCATAATGAGACGAATGTCCTCACGTGGTCATCCGCATCCTCATAAGCCAATCCCTTAAATGTAGGGAACTTGATGTTCAACCTAGAGAGTAAATGAGAAAGTTCCTCCATGGGCACTGGTGCTTCTTCTGAAGTATCAGAGGAAAAATCCAACGTCCTCCTCAGTTTCTCTTTTGAAAGCAGGGTTGAAGCCAAATCGATGGACAAATTCAAGGGTAGAGGGGTACTAGCCGAAGGTAGAGCTGGCTTCTTGAGGCTCTTTTGTACACGAAGGGGCTCTCTGTCTACTCGAGTGCGGGTCATGTACCCACTCGCAGAATGCAAAAAATCAAGGAATTAATGCAATGACAATTATATAGTGCACGTTAGATACCTCCCACAAAAATGCAAGGTCCCACCGGGCGTGCCAAACTGTAGAGGAGGTACTGGGGTATCTACTTTTATAGAAAATAGAGATTAAAGTTTAACCATCCAGTACGTCGCCTACTCAAGGGGGGTTCTCTTTAGGGAAGTATACCCTTTAACATTTCTGTGGGCAGGCCGACAACAAGAATTTTACAGAATGGTAAATGCTTCAGAAAATATGGACAACCAATAACCAAGGAAGACGGAACTCTGCCTGATTCAAATCAGATGATTACAAAGTTGGGCAAATGATGGATGATGCTCACAAGTGTAAACTTAGGTCTAACAAGCCACAAACTTAGGGCTAACAAGCCACCCAAAAAGTAATTCACTCCAATACATCAGATTCTTCTCATCAACATAAGGGCCAATGATATGCAGAATAATTCAGAACAATACAAGAATTCCTCAAGAGGATAGAACCTAATCAATAACACTGACTCACAGAAAAAGTAACCCCAAGCTACTCTCTTACAATATAGTGCTCATAGCCCTTCACTGTGAAGCCTACCCTCTGTATACGCGACAGAGTAGCTCCCACAGTAGACTTGAAACCACCAAGTGCAAGAGAGGTCTTCTGCACGTATACGCGGAACACTGTATCTCTAAAGCTTGTACATGTACTCCAGTGCGTGTATATGTACCCAAATGAGCACAAATCCCTTGATTTTATAGGTCTCAATAGGCCAAGGGAGCCTTGCCGAATCTTCACGTCTACTGATCATGCGCCGGTGGAATGCCCAAAATTGGGGGGTAGGTCAAATATTCCACTTGATTTGAATTAGATCCTCAAAAATAGGTAGTCGCCGTGAATGGTTGCTGGCAAAAAGCTATTCCCTGCTTCCACTGCGTCCACTTCATACCTTTATCCCATACCGTCATAGGATTGGTGACTAATAAATCATTTCCAGTAATTTGAACTTGTTTTGCCAATCATCCAGGCCAAAGGGGTCGATCGACACAATAGGTTACTTCTTTAAAAATCCCGTCCATATTCCTTCTTCCTGGCACTCTTTAGATTAGGGTATACTTCAGAGGGCGTGCTTTACTTCATAGTCTTGCTGAAGGAAGAGGTCCCAGAGATGTGTATAATGGTGGGTGTGCATATGCAAAAATGTGTGTGTGGATGTATATGTGTTGGTGGAAGAGTGTGTGTTGCATGTGTGTGTGCTAGTGAGAATGTGTGATAGTAAGTGTGTGAGTGTGTGTATTTGTGTGTATGTGAGTGTGAAGGGGTGTGTGTGTGTATTTGTGTGTATGTGATTGTGCATATGTGGGATTGGGTGTGTGAGGGGGCAGGGGGGGCCACGGGGGGGTGAGAGGGGGTTTTGAGGGATGAGACGGGGTGGGGTGGAGGCGGAGGATAGGGCAGAGGGTGGAGGATAGGGCGGAGTGTGGAGGATAGGGCGGAGGGTGGAGGATAGGGCGGAGTGTGGAGGATAGGGCGGAGGGTGGAGGATAGGGCGGAGTGTGGAGGTTAGGGCGGAGGGTGGAGGATAGGGTGGAGGGTGGAGGATAGGGCGGAGGGTGGAGGATAGGGCGGAGTGTGGAGGATAGGGCGGAGGGTGGAGGATAGGGCGGAGTGTGGAGGATAGGGCGGAGGGTGGAGGATAGGGCCGAGTGTGGAGGATAGGGTGGAGGGTGGAGGATAGGGCGGAGGGTGGAGGATAGGGCGGAGTGTGGAGGATAGGGCGGAGGGTGGAGGATAGGGCGGAGTGTGGAGGTTAGGGCGGAGGGTGGAGGATAGGGTGGAGGGTGGAGGCAGAGGATAGGGTGAAGGATAGGGCGGAGTGTGGAGGATAGGGCGGAGGGTGGAGGATAGGGCGGAGGGTGGAGGATAGGGCGGAGTGTGGAGGTTAGGGCGGAGGGTGGAGGATAGGGTGGAGGGTGGAGGATAGGGCGGAGGGTGGAGGATAGGGCGGAGTGTGGAGGATAGGGCGGAGGGTGGAGGATAGGGCGGAGTGTGGAGGATAGGGCGGAGTGTGGAGGATAGGGCGGAGGGTGGAGGATAAGGCAGAGGGTGGAGGTTAGGGCGGAGGGTGGAGGATAGGGTGGAGGGTGGAGGATAGGGTGGAGGGTGGAGGATAGGGCGGAGGGTGGAGGATAGGGCGGAGTGTGGAGGATAGGGGGGAGGGTGGAGGATAGGGCGGAGGGTGGAGGAGAGAGGATAGGGAAGGCGGAAGAGAGAGGTGGAGGCGGAGGAGAGAGAAGAGGGGGGAATAATGGCGGAAGAGAGAGAAGAGGGCAGGTGGCGGAAGAGAGAAGAAGGTGGAAATGGCGGAAGAGAGAGAAGAGGGCAGGTGGCGGAAGAAATGGCGGAAGAGAGAGAAGAGGGCAGGTGGCAGAAGAGAGAGAGAAATAGAGAGAGAGAGAGAGAGAGAGAGAGAGAGAGAGAGAGAGAGAGAGAGAGAAGAAAGAGAGAGAGAGGAAGAGAGAGAGGGAGGGAGAGAGAAAGAGAGGGAGAAAGAGAGAGATAGGCCGAAAGAGAGAGGGAAATAGCGAGAGAGAAAGATAGCGAGAGGGGGAGAAGCAACGACTGCTCTGAACTCAGATATGTCCATGTACTGGAAAGGAATATTTCCCTGAAGCTTCATCCCAAGGCATCCAAGAGTTTTCCGACCTCTAGAGCCCAATAACGCCACCAGTGATCCTCACCAACAATCCATACATATTGAATTGTATAGATTATGCCACTCGATGGGCAGAAGCTTGGTCTTTACGGTCGGCCACAACTGTTTTGGTGGCAAAATGTTTGATGAAGGATGTCTTCCCTCGATATGGACTACCTCTCGAAATAGTGATGACCAAGGAACATATTTTGCCAACAACTTAATGCAAGTGCTGACTCAAACTTTTCAGATTACGCATAAATTCAGCTCACCGTACTATCCACGTGCTAATACCAATAAGACTTTGTTGAATATGCTCCGCAAATTGATTTTGGAATGTCCGGAATGTTGGGATCAACTCTTACCTGTAGTATTATGGGCCTACCGGACCACATACAAAGTGGCAACTGGAACAAATCCGTTTAAACTTTCTTACAATATAGAAGCTATTGCGCCAATGGAAGTAGTGATATCGAGTCTGCGTGTTGCCTTAGCTCAAAAATTGTTGCCGAAAGAATCTTTGCCATTTTGGTTGGATGCGCTCAGATCATTGGATGAACACCGCTGGGAAAGCTTCATGATGCTCCAAGAAGTTCAGCTTCGTCAAGCCCGTACTCATGACCGCTTCCTAAAAACCCCTGTCTTTACGGTTGACCAACTTGTTTTATTTTATAATGTTAAAGCAAATCATGCTGCTGGGAAATTTATAAAATGCTCGAGGATGAGGATGATGACGATGAAGATCTGCTTCAACTTCTTCACCGAAAAAGAAGATGTGTTAGCCCCTCTGAAAGCCAGGTGCAAGGATCCACTGTAGATCATGAAACTGAAGTCTTTCACGACACTGCCACTTCCATCCATGTCGAATCATCAGTTCCTTCTTCTCGGCTCAACCAGCAGGAACAAGGTGCACGCCTAGAAGAATCTAAAGAAGTTTCTTCTCGAGAGGATTCTCATCAGCAGGATGAGGAAAATGTGAAAGAAATTGTTGTTGAAATCATCACCGAAGTGATTGCCATTGCTGAGGCTGTGATCGACAAGGCTGAGGTGACAAATCAGAATACAACTGGAATAATCCTGATGCCGAATACCCTTATCCCCCTTCCTCCACCAATTAACCCCGTTGAGCGCGTTGTTCCGGAAGCACCCACTCCTCCATCCTCTTCTCTCGACTACTCTCCACCACCCTCCCCCCATATGTTCTCAACCTCTTCATCCCAACCACTTCCTGCTCTTCCTCCTCTGACTCTGATGTTTAATGAATTGGAATCTATGGTTTGCCTACTGATCCAGTTTTCCCAGCAATTACCTCTTCAAATGAAGCTAGCTACCGAGAATATCTGGCAGGAATTGCAAGGCAAGGTAGACTTGTTGCAAGCAGACATTGCTCCGTTGCAGGAAGAGGAAAATGTGGTCAAGGCAGAGAATCATGCTCTGCAGGTTCAACTTCAACAACTTCAAGCCCGGATCACAGAGCAGGACACTCTGATTGCCCAACGTGATGCAGCACTTGCTGAGTTAAATGAACAACATGTCCCTTTATCCGCTCGTGATGAAGAAATAAAGCAGTTAATGCAGATAGTCCAGGATAAGGAAGATGCTCGGGTTGCTCTCGGTAATTTATTAGAAGAAACCCGTTTGGATCTTGAGCTGGTGACCCAAAAAGGACAGGAAATGGCTGATCTGGCCATGCAGAACACTGAGGAATTAAAGATAGTGTCCGCCGAACTTCACCAGAAGTGTCGTGACTTGGATGCACAGACCCTCTAGATGATTCAGTTAAAGAAAGAGCTAGAGGGAATCATGAAAGAAAGGGATGCATATTATAAACAATTCAATATCAAGCTGAGGAGCTCGAACGTAGAGAAAAGCAGTTAGGCGCTCAAGCAAAAAGATTGTCTAGAGTTGATGCTCAAATTGCTGATATGAGGCTGAGTAGAGATGCTGCATTAGATAACGATTTCTATTTACAAGAAGCGATTTTTGGAGACATAGACCGATGCACTGATGAGTCAAATTATTGCGGCAAGTTCAGTCAGAACACACGCACAGATGGTAGAGCCAGAGACTTTGAAGCTTATGGTGGATTCCCTGAAACAAAAGATCATCCGCACATTTAAATTAGCCAACACATTATACATATAAGGAATAGTTGATGAGCCTTAATTCTATTTTTCTTTGCGGGTTCGAGTCCACCGTGCATGCCAGTGTTAGGCCGCCGGATGGGAATAATGTAATATTATTTTCCATAGTCGCACACACCGAAAGGGCGTAGCAAATAGTTGTACCTTTTTTATCCATTAATGAAAGGGCATTACGGTGTTCTCGAGAGAGAGAGATGGGTTCGCCAGACTGTCTCTCCGGGCGACCGTGCGTAGACACTGTGTTGCAGATTTGCAGATATCTAGAGTACTATCATTTTTGTTCTTGGTGAATCACATTAATCCTTATTAACTCAGTAACGTTTTCTAAACATTAAGAGTTTGTGCGACTGTGTGAGCGCTAATTGGCGTGATAAGCTACTGTGCAAAGATAACCGTAATCAAGAATCGTAAATGCGCCGTGGAAGTTTTTGCCTCGATGTATAGTTACTGTTTAGTTGAATAGTTAAATTGGGAAAATTAAATACAGGGCCTTTGCACTGTCAGACCCCTAACCATCCCCAAGAACCCGAAACAAGATTAAGAGTGACTTGACGGAAGTCCTTTTCACAATCTATTTCATGCTATGTCTTTCCATCCCCCGATGTCCCTCTTCAAAAAATGACAAAGGGAGATCTAGGACCCATCAAAGTGCTTGATAAAACCCAATACATACCCAGTGTATTTATGATATGCATGAAAGGAATGCGTGGCTTATAGGGAGTTGCACAGTATCTGATCAACTCAACTAGCACTGAAAGAAATTAAGAGTGTTCTAAAGTTTCAGGCATAATCTGGAGAAGCCTCGGTGTGAGAACAAAAACTTTAGGAATGAATAACTATGGCACCATTTATCATTTGGCTTCAAACACTTCTTTGTGAAGAAGTTCTATGAAGTCCGATGCAGTTCTCTACTTTCCCCTTTTCCCATAGCAAGTGATTAGCCTATTTGTGTTTGTTCGGCTGCCCTATGCTAAACCAGCATTAGATGCTTTAGATGCATGTAGGGATAAATTTTCAGTTCTGATTGCGAGAATAATAGAAGCGAGTTGTTCTCCTACCATGTTCATAACATGTTTGGAGAAGAGCTCTAGCCGATGGAGAAGAATCATTAGAAGATGGTGGGGAAGGGAAATTCTTGCATGCTAGATTCATCGATCATTGTACTTTAGATTGAACATTTTTCCATTCTACAATTTTGATGTGAAAATTAACTCTCTTTAGGACCATACTGTAGCAAGAGACAACATACTCTGCCAAAAAAACTTTTGCAGATATGGTCGTCGGTATAGGCGACGGTATAAGTATCGGTATCCCCAGACAGATACCGATGCTTATACCGACTATTTTGCCCACAGGCATACCGTTGCTTATACCGACGCTTATACCGATGCTTATATCGAAACTTATACCGATGCTTATATCGACGCTTATACCGAGGCTTATACCGATGCTTATACCGATGCTTTGGTTCCGACGCCTACACCGACCCTTACACCGACGTCGGGGCGAAATTGTGCCCGTTCATTTTCCTCGGTAGAAGCCTCGGTATACCCCCGATATGTTGTAGTGTTTATTGCAAATTTGTATTGGGCAAGTTATATTATGGTTGACTCAAAGAAAATGGTAGCTTTCTCTTACAGTTTACATAGGATTTTTAAACTCATTAGGACAAAGTAGTCCTCTAGTCGGGTGAAAAAATCAAGTAACTGTTGGATGAAAGCAAACCATTGTACAAACATCTAAGTTAGATGTTTGAGACAACCAAACTTCAAATTCTCCAAAACAAATTCAAGTGAATCAAGAGTTCTCAAAGTCTTGCAAGCGATAAGAATCTCACCTTTGTTACTAAGTCCATACACCAATCATGCCCAAAAATGGACTAGTAAGTTAAATCCACCGAGTTCACATGTTTGTGCCTAGATCGCACATTGAGAAACTGTAAATTGGCCAGGGATGTTTTTAGATCTACTTTGTTCAATTCATCAAAGTACAAAATGAGACAGTTTTTTGAATCATTTGGATAGGGATGCAACCACAGAGATGAGACATGTTCTTCCAGATCTAGAACATAACCATGTTCTTCCAGTTTTAGAACATGAGGCTCGGGGGTTGCCTATAGTAGATATATAGCTCTATTTTCGAGGATGAAAATATTTTTCCAAGGGGTGAAGAATGTAATAAAGTAAGTTTATGATCTAGGGGTCCGACCGGTTCACAAAAATCTGATTCGGACACCGTTTGGTCATCCATGGGTATGACCCAAGATCTCGGGTTTAGACTTAGTAGGAGGTCTTGTGCTCTTGTGAACAAGTGATCCACTTAGCTTAGTGGTTAAGTGTCAAGGATGTGAACGAGGAGGTCTTGGGTTCCATCGGGGGACATGCGGAGAGTATTTTCCTAAAGAGATCTAGAGGCTTCTAAAAGCATCCACTTGAGTTAACTCGAGTTAATTGGGACACTTGGTGCACATGCAGTTACATGGCCAACACATGGCTGGCTAGTATCCACCTGCCCAAGAAGGCAGTCCCCTAGAGAGAGCTATATATAGAGGCATTTGGTTGGGAGGAGAGTCATCTCTCTAGCAGCTGGTGGTCGTAATTGTCGTTCTCTTTCACTTGTGACCAAAAACTTGGTATTTTGGTCTTCACACCTGCTGGATACCTTGCTCAGTGCTCACAAGATAGTAGCAATTACGAAACTTCCTTTTGAAGGTATATAATTAGCTTAGAGAGCTAATGATTCCAAGTGGAATCACTTAAAATGATAAACCATACACTAAGCAATCAAGTTAGCAAGTGGAAGCTTACCCCCCATTTTTTAGGAGCTACAGAGAGAATGACTAGTAAGCACTTTGAGGAAGTTTTCTCTTAGTTTGCTGAATCAAACTTCCAAATTTTGCAGCTTGTAGTAGACTTTGAGCTGGTTAAACCAAGCTATAGAGCATGGAAAATAATGGAGAGATCACTGAGATATGAGCATTCAAAGTATATTGTTCTGAGTGAACATAGCAGAGGTGAAGAGAGATGTGATCAATAATGTAATGTATTATGGAACAATGTTATACATGATCATTGGCATAAATATGATGCCCAATGATGGTGACAAGAGTGGGCTATAGTGTAAGCCACTCAACATATACAAATGATCAGCAATAAGCTCAGAAATGGGGGCTCATAGGCCACGAGTTTACAGCCTCTTTTTATAAGTGATTTATCTCCAATGTTTGAATTTGAATTCAAACTTGGATGTACCTAAAAATATTTCTCCAAATTAGGAATGATCCATCAAATGGAATTTGTAACTTTCGATTCTCCTAACTCCACGAAATGTAGGGAGTCACACAATTCTCTCAAGTTAAAGGCACTTTTACAAGTGGTTAAAGATCCAACTATTACAAGCAAAGGTTCATGTGGTCCATCAAATGGTCTCACATATCTTCTTCTATAGCTAGCCAACTGTGAAGGCTTGGATTTGCACCAATAGCTTCCCTATCTTATGAATGGGTTTCAATGAATATATTTTTTACTACATTTAGTTCCAAGGTTAATCAATTAAGGTTCCTATTTCTAGGCATTACATTCCAAACATTCTAGGAATTTGGAAACATTTTTGTCACCGCTTATTCACATCACCCAAAGATTCAAAGAATGATATTTTATATATTATTCTATCATTCAAGGATTTACAATTAAAAATTCGTGACTTTAAACTTGCTCCTCACTCTTGGGGTTGAATTCATAAAACTCCCTATAGTTTTCATCTTCATCTTTTTCTACTATATACTTTAAAGTAGAATATGAACTCTATATAAAAAAGCACATCTGATTAAATAGGATAATGTATAACCTCCTAGAAGTTAAATAAGACCTTGTTACATTTAAGATCTTCCTAATAGAGTTAAGTGTATTCAAAACATTCAAATAGGTACATCCCTTTACCTTTCTATGAACCTTATGCCTTCTACTATGTGATCTTATCTTTAATGCATATATTGATATGTCCTATCCGATGTTGAGTCTTTTTCGTATTTGAAGAGAAGACAAAATTCACATTTAGTTTCCTTTATCTCATATGAGTGATTTATTTCTCCAATCTGTAGACCTTCATCCTTTATCTTTCCACCTTCTTCATTCTGTAAAAGCTTTTGGATAATTTTTGTTGGAGTTTGAGTTCTGTAGTGTGGTTGTGATTTGAGTTTCAAGGTACGAATTGAAGATGCAAAAATTAAAAACCTAGTTGGTATGAAAATAAGTAAACTATGAAATGTATGTTATTGGCTTGCAAGAAAAGATCTTCCAAAAAGTAGAGGAAGGTGTGAGCAAGTATGTTGTGGCCACAAGTATTGATGAGACGTCTCTTACAATTAATGGGATATTTTATGTAATTGACTATGGGTATGGAAAGTTCAAAGTCTATAATCCTTGAATGGGAACGGATTCCTTTTAAGTGTTTTGCTATAGACACAAAGATGCCAACTAAACATATGGAAGAGCATGTAGAACTAGCCTTGGGACATGCAATCATTTGTACATAGAAACAACATATTTAAATTACTAGCTGCCCAATCTTGTTCGCGAAATACAAAGGAAAAATTTGGGAAATTTGTTATTGCTAATGAATTCCTTGAATGTAGAGAATCTCTTCGATTTTGATTTTATGGATCCTCCTCCATAAGAAAATATTGTGAATTCCATGTACCAGCTATGGGTTCTAGGTGCCTTGGATAATGTGGGAAATCTATTAGCATGTGGAAGGAAGATGATTGAGTTTCCTCTCAATCCTCCACTAGCAAAGATGTTGTTAATGGGGGATCAGTTTCATTGTTGAATGTGGTATTTACTGTGGTGTCAATGTTATTAGTACCCTCCGTCTTTTTTAGAAAAAATATTGTGCAAAGGAAAGTGATGCAAATAGAGAAAAGTGCTTTGTTCTAGAGAGTGATCATCTTACCCTATTGAATGCATACAAATAGTGGAAACCAAATCAATACCATGGTGATTTATGTAATGATATTGTTTTGCAAGTGAAAGGTTTGAGGAAATCAAAAGAAATACACTCACAACTTTCGGATATATTGAAACCAAAAAAAAAAAAACTCTTTCTTGCTATGGTTCAAATCGGGAAATTTTTTGGAAGGCTACTTGTTGTGCATATTTTCACAATGTTGATAGATTGAAAGGTGTCAGAGATTGTGCTAATTGTTGGACATGCATGCCTTGTCATTTGCATGCAAGTAGTGCTTTGTATGGCTTAGGTTAATTACTAGAGTACATAGTATACCATGAACTTGTGCTTACCACCAAGAAATATTTGCAATGTGTCACTGTTGTAGAGTCTCAGTGGTTAGTTGAAATGGGCCCCATGTTTCTGTCCATCAAGACCTCCAATACTTCATGACTTGAGCAGAGTGGAAAGTGACATGTGGAAAAAGAGGCAAGATACGGGAAGATTCCAAAAGGAGGAGGGTGGGATTCTTCAGAACTTAGACCAACATAGCACCGGGTTCTGTGAAGGCTTTAGTGTCACTATGAGAATGGAGTGATTCTTCAAGGTTGTAGATTTGGATGAGTATGGTACAAGCGATGATGAATATGAAAGGAGATTCAAAACAAATAAACTTGCATCGTTCATGCTTGTCATGTATGGTGATGGTGTGTGCCGCATGTGGATAGAAGAAAGTTGTGAAGCATGGCATTGAGTTCCTAGATTTTGGACATCCTGATGTAGAACAACTATAGCAGAATTTGACAAGTCATGGATCTGAGGGTGGGACTTCTGGCCTTACGACATTGCTCAGTTGGGGCCATTATCGATAATATTCTTTGAGTCAATTTCCTCAAATCATTCAATTATACTTTAATATTTATCCTTGGGGCACTGGGCTTTCTTCAACATGTTCCCTTCAACCTTGGTAGCTTCAACTTCACTTTCCTCTTTACATTTATAATTGCTTTGGATGAAAACATCTTGAAAACCATGAACAACTCAAGCTTGACAACAGAAAAATGTCATTGTGTTGGCCTTTGATACAGATGCTCTATACACAAATATGTGTCCATGGTAGCATGTTTGAGAGTTGAAAATGATTAGAGATGTAGATTTACAAACAATGTTCAAAGCTTTGGATCTTTTGAGGATTCAAAAATTGTGTGCAAAGGCAATAAATTGGACGATGGCCTACATGCCACTATTTCTAACCTCGAAGGAGGTAAGCTTCTATCCAAGGAGATAGCTTACTACCCTTTACAAGGATGCAGCAAGAACAAGGACATTACCGCTCCTCTTATCCATCTTTTTGCTGCTCTTATCCATCTTTTTGCTGCTCATGGACAACTTATTGCAACTTGTCAAGTCTTTGTCAACATAGAAAAGCTGTTTTGCATTAATGATTATGGCATTCTTACAAGCAAATTTATGTTCTCATGCTTGCTAAAAGAATGGATATCTATTGAAGCTCTAGCAAGAGACAACATACTCTGCCAAAAAAACTTTTGCAGATATGGTCGTCGGTATAGGCGACGATATGAGCGTCGGTATCCCCAGGCAGATACGGATGCTTATACCGACTATTTTGCCCAGGGGCATACCGTCGCTTATACTGACGCTTATACCGACGCTTATACCGAGGCTTATACCGGTGCTTATACCGATGCTTTGGTTCCGACGCCTACACCGACCCTTACACCGACGTCAGGGCAAAATTGCGCCCGTTCATTTTCCTCGGTAGAAGCCTCGGTATACCCCCGATATGTTGTAGTGTTTATTGCGAATTTGTATTGGGCAAGTTATATTATGGTTGACTCAAAAAAAATGGTAGCTTTCTCTTATAGTTTACATAGGATTTTTAAACTCATTAGGACAAAGTGGTCCTCTAGTTGGGTGCAAAAATCAAGTAACTGTTAGATGAAAGCAAACCACTGTACAAACATCTAAGTTAGATGTTTGAGACAACCAGACTTCAAGTTCTCCAAAACAAATTCAAGTGAATCAAGAGTTCTCAAAGTCTTGCAAGCGATAAGAATCTCACCTTTGTTACTAAGTCCATACACCAGTCATGCCCAAAAATGGACTAGTAAGTTAAATCCACCGAGTTCACATGTTTGTGCCTAGATCGCACATTGAGAAACTATAAATTGGCCAGGGATGTTTTTAGATCTACTTTGTTCAGTTCATCAAAGTACAAAATGAGACAGTTCTTTGAATCATTTGGATAGGGATGCAACCACAGAGATGAGACATGTTCTTCCAGATCTAGAACATAACCATGTTCTTCCAGTTTTAGAACATGAGGCTCAGGGGTTGCCTATAGTAGATATATAGCTCTATTTTCGAGGATGAAAATATTTTGCGTGATAAGCTATTGTACAAAGATAATCATAATCGAGAATCATAACTGCACCATGGAAGTTTTTGCCTCGACGTATAGTTACTGTTTAGTTGAATAGTTAAATTGGGAAAATTAAATACAGGCCCTCTGCACTATCAGACCCCTAACCATCCCCAAGAACCCGAAACGAGATTAAGAGTGACTTGACGCAAGTCCTTTTAAGATTGGCACCGTTTGTGGGAAGATGGAGAATTGGGAATAATCAGTAAGGGAAGAGCAGTACGCAAGGCAAGCAGTGGAGAATAGTAACCACTAGTAGAAGAAGCGTATATGTCGGTTACTCATTCTGGTGTGTCCTATCCAAGTATAGGAGAGATCAACATCCTTGGGCAGTTCCAAATTTATTAGGGACACCCTCGGGTGGTAGAAGTGCAGGCCAATTAAGTCTAGTTGCAGAAGGATCGGAGCCAGTCAGTAGTGCTTCCGGTGCTAGTTTGGTGACACATGATGAGATTCTGGTGAATTCCGGTGTGACTCCGATACTTTCTGGAGAAGGTACAGTGACTTCTGAGTGTACAGAGACACAATGCAGAGTTAGTCCAACAAGAGACACCCCTTCAACATACACATAACAATAATACTACGTACAATAGCACCATGAGTAGTTCACAGTCACAACAGCAAACACCCCCACAACCACAACCGTAGTTCCAGCAGGAACAATCACAGCCAATCATTCCACCTCGAACGATTCCAATCGGAGTGATATATACAAAATTTGGTGGATTTTCGGGAGATGACCCCGACGCACATGTTCGCACATTTGAGATAAGTTATGCCATGTTGAATCATCCACCGGATGTGAAGTACAAGGCCATTGTATTTCAGGCCACATTGGTTAATGAAGCAGCAAGGTGGTTGAGTGAATATGATAATAATCATTTCGGTAATTATGATGATGTGAGAGATGCGTTCTTACAGAGGTTTCGTTTGAAGAAGAACCTTGCAAAAATCTTTGACTATTTGCAGAACAATCGACAAAAACCACACCAGAGTGTTCATGAGTATGCGACATTGTTTAGAACTCATTTGTGGGAGCTGCCTCCGGCACATGCCAATCTGCCCGATGATGTCATAACTCAATGGTTCATTAACGGACTGAATCCACAGTTAAGACAAATCATGATTATTCCCTATGTGGGCGGAATGACATTGGACGCAGTAATTGCAATGGCCTTACAGTTGGAGCACAAAGTTGGAGGTTTTACGGAGGGCCTGGAATGGTTGAAGGCAAGTAAGAACGTAGCTCATGATTCGTCCAAACAGGTGTATTTTACTAAGTGTAAAAATCCAGGTTACACTAGTTCTACATGTGCCCTCAACCAGATGTATTGTGCCATGTGTCACACAATAGGACAGAGCAACCATAAACGCTATAATACAGGATAGAGCAAAGGTGTAGGGCAGAGCAACCATAAACGCTATAATATAGGATCCAGGTCAGCCAACAACCCATTATGTGCCGTCACAGTTGCGAAACAACCAGCAGCAAGGATACAAGAACTACCGAGGTCAGCATAACAATAATTTCAATCCAAACCCATGGGAGGCAGGTACATCGGCGAAAGGTACTTCCCTCCCACCCCCTCGATGCAATTTTTCTCGTGAGATTGGCCATATCCGGAGATTTTGCAAGGAAGCAGTAGAGTAGCACAAAAGGAAGAAGGAACGGCAAAATCCGATGACTAACATGGTTTATATTTCCCCAATTGAGTCACAAGCAGCTGTAGCTCAGACAAGATCAGGTAAAGAGTTGAAACCAGCAGCCGAAGTTTTCGAGTCTGGAATTCGTGAGCAGCAGCGAATGTTTGCAAAGACTAGTCAATGGAGAGCTAAGGAGCCGACTGTGTTTCCTGGTCCCATTCCGGTAACACAGGTACCTCTACCACATGCAAGATCGAATGAACAGGATTCTGCCCCAACAACACTAGAATCACCACGAGAATCGGTGATAACCACAGCCCAAAGAGATCGGGTATGGGACGTCCTATCTCAGGCTTCCATCACACTCCCTCTTGGACAGTTGCTCGCCTTAGTTCCAGGTGTAAGACAACAATTTCAATAGCAAGTTAGTCCCGGATCTTCATGTACTCCGGCAACGGTGACCATACAATCGGAGCTGGATTCTACGGTGGATCATTCAGTCCCACTAGTTACCGTCTGGTATAAAAACCAGAAGATTACCCAAGTTTTAATTGATGGCGGGTCTGGTGTGAATATTATAACAACCGCACTTTGCAAGAAATTGGGTTGGACCCAAATTGAACTCGTACAATCTTTTGTGCGAATGGCAGACAAATCTCGAGTCCATCCGGTGGGACTCATACGTAATATCCGTATTACCTTGCAGGGAACCACATTTAAAATTACTTTTGTAGTCCTAGACTTACCAAAATCCAGCCTCGACTACAACTTACTCTTCGGTCGAACATGGTTAAAGCAAGCCAAAGTTGTACAGGACTGGTCAGCTCAAGAGTTAATTTTCAAAGACAATCACCAGAAATACATAGTTGCACTAGATGTTATGCAACCCTGTGATTTACACGCACAGCCATATGTACCAGAGCCAATACATATGTTGGATGGGCTATCTGATTATGACGAGGAGGCTTTTCTTAAGACCAATAAGGACCTTATCCCATTAGGTACTATAGATTTACAAGTGGTAGCAGATACCTGGAGTTCAACAGCTTGTACGGTCGTGCCAATGACCGGAGAAGCAGAAGCAGATGATGATATACCTATGGATGAAGCGAATTTACAACAATTGTTGCAGCCAGTTGATGATTTGGTAAAGCCTCGAGAGTTCAACATACCGGAAGATCAATTGGTAACGTGCAACTTGGGAGACACGGTCAACCCAAGGCGTGTAAAAATCAAGGCAGGATTAGCAAAGAAATTCCAAGATGATTTGGTACAACTTCTTTGTGAATTCTCAGATGTTTTTGTTTGGGAGTATAGAGACATGAAGGGCCTTGACCCACGGATTTATCAACATAGAGTGGTACTAAAACCCGATGCGAAACCCATTACACAATCGATCTACAGGATGAATCCTAATTATGTGGTGCAGGTTAAGGCTGAACTTGATCGTTTATTGAAGGTGGGATTTATTGTGCCAATTGAGCATGCTGAGTGGATATCTCCAATAGTAATCGTCCCGAAGAAAAATAAACAGTTGCGTATCTGCGTTGACTACCGGAAACTCAATGCTTCTACTGTACCAGATCCAATTCCTCTCCCCTTTCTAGATACAATGCTCGAGAGGGTAGAAGGACACAAAATGTATTCTTTTCTGGATGGCTAGAGTGGATATAATCAAGTGAGGATGGCAGAAAAAGATATATTGAAGACCACATTCATCACTAATTGGGGTGTCTATGCTTGTACCGTAATGTGGTTCGGTTTACGGAATGCCCCGAGTACATTCCAAAGATGTATGCAGGAAGTCTTTTCACCTTACTTGACCACATTTATGCAAGTATATTTGGATGATTTTTCCTTATTTGGAGCCACTTCAGTGCACCTGTATCATTTACGGTGCTTTGAATCCTACCAAATCAGTTTTTGTGGTCTCCTATAGCAAACTGCTTGATCTTATCATTTCTAAACACAGAATACAAGTCGATCCGGATAAAGTCGCAGCCGTGTTGGAGGCACCAGTCCCAAAGACACCAAAAGAAGTTATGCGCTTTCTTGGCCAAATCCGGTGGCATGGCAGACATTCATGGTGGTTAGCTCATTTAGCGACACCACTTAATCGGATTATGATCAGCGCTCCGCGGAAGTATGAATGGACTCAGGAGTGCCAAAGTGCATTTGATCGGTTGAAGGTCTTATTGACGCAGGCAGTGATCTTGCAACCACCTGATTGGGAATGACCGTTCCATGTCTTCATGGAGACGTCAGATATTGCAATCGGTAGTGTCCTCATGCAACAAATTGATAAATGGTTTCAGCCTGTGTACTATGCGAGCCGCCGATTAGCTCCTGCAGAGAAGAATTACTCTGTGACAGAACGAGAATGCCTTGGATTGGTTTACTCTGTTAAGAAATTTTGGCATTACTTGTTGGGCCGTAAATTTACTTTCCATGTGGATCATACTGCACTGGTGTACTTGGTTCGGCAACAGCATTTAGGTGGTAGATTGGCTAGATGGGTTTTACTATTACAGGAGTTCGATTATGAAGTTATTCATCGACCCGGCATAGCACATGCCTTGGTGGATTTTCTATCTCGACTGTATTTCGGTGAGTCTCCGGTAGGGCTTGATGACAATACACCGGCAATTTACGTTACCGAGACAACTTCTGAAGACTCTCCAAAACCTCCTGTTGCTACTACATACTATGATACATTACTAAATTTCCTCACTGACGGCTGTCTTCCTTCTAATACTCCCCCTGCTCTGCGCTGGAAAATTATAGTCTACAGTCGACGATTCTAGTTCATTATGGGTCAACTATATTACCTAGATCATACTAGTGTTCTACTTAGATGCATTCCTCTACATGAAGCAAAATCAGTTATTGCTATGGCTCATTCATTACCCTCTAGAGGACACTTCGCAGCTGATCTTACTTACCGGAAGATTCTGCAAAGTGGGCTATGGTGTCCTACAATGTAGAGAGATGTGGTTCACTTTGTGCACTAGTGTGATGCCTTTCAACGGTCCGGGTAGCCCTTGCAGCGACACTTCTTTCCTCTTCAACCTGTCTTACCTTTGGAACCCTTCCAGAAGTGGGATCTTGATTTTATTGGCCCAATAACGCCACCAGCGACCCTCACCCACAATTCATACATATTGAATTGTACAGATTATGCCACTCGATAGGCGCAAGCTTGGTCTTTACGGTCTGCCACAGCTGTTTTGGTGGAAAAATGTTTGATGAAGGATGTCTTCCCTCGATATGGACTACCTCTGGAAAAAGTGATGACCAAGGAACACATTTTTCCAACAACTTAATGCAAGTGCTGACTCAAACTTTTCAGATTACGCATAAATTCAGCTCACCGTACTATCCACATACTAATGGTCTAGCTCAAAGTACCAATAAGACTCTGTTGAATATGCTCCACAAATTGATTTTGGAATGTCCGGAACGTTGGGATCAACTCTTACCTACAGTATTATGGGCATACCGGACCACATACAGAGTGGCAACTGGAACAAATCCGTTTAAACTTTCTTACGATATAGAAGCTATTGCGCCAATGGAAGTAGTGATATCGAGTCTACGTGTTGCCTTAGCTCAAAAATTGCTACCGAAAGAATCTTTGCCATTTCGGTTGGATGCACTCAAATCATTGGATGAACACCGCTGGGAAAGCTTCATGATGCTCCAAGAAGTTGAGCTTCGTCAAGCCCGTACTCATGACCGCTTCCTAAAAACCCCTGTCTTTACGGTTGACCAACTTGTTTTATTTTATAATGCTAAAGCAAATCATGCTGCTGGGAAATTTAAATTACGGTGGTTCAGTCCATACCGGATTGCTGAACAAGTAGGACCAGCAACTTTTCGATTGGCGACCTTAACAGGTGTTCTTTTGCCAAAAGTGATTAATGGTTCTAAGCTTCACCCATATCACCAGCCGTCTGATAAACACTAACATGTACTTAGTCTTTTTTGCATGTCGCTTGTTTTTCTTTTTATCCTCGTATTTCAGTTGACCACTCACCGTAATCTCCTCGTTTTGGTATCTAACTATGATTAATCGCCACCCGGTGTTACTGTTTCTGATCATGCATGCATGCCGTAATCATGAAGGATACTTCGCCAATATTGTGCAATGATTAGGGTTTCTGCCACCTAATGTTGTCCATGCGCTTACTTAATTGTGTTCTTTCCACTGATAATCGCTATTGTGTTTGTGTGATTGTGTGCTCTATGTATTCTGTATTCTCGTGTTTACTTGTGCACCATGGAAGCACTCACGAATGTCGCAATCTTTCGTGCAGGCCTCACTCCAAAAGTGAGTGAGTATTTGCGCACCCGCGGTCTGTTGGCCTTCGCTGAATTGCCTTGGCATTCAGTGGAGTGTCATCCATTCCATGCGTAGATCATTTTTGCCATCGCCGCCACACCTGCTACATAGCAGTGTTGGCCCATCGCTTGTTTACCATCTCCTGTAGTCATTACTTTGACGACGTTTGCTAAAGCTTTTTGACTCTCTCGGGAAGGATTGGAGAATGGTCCACTTCTTTCCGTGGCCACCATGCAAGAATTGCTCCCTCGGCACTCATCTAATGAGTATGCCATTTTGTGTAGACCTAAACCAGGGCATTCAGCTCTGCAGTTTTTGGTAGCCACCCTGAATTTACAAAAATGCACATATGGTATTGATCGCCCATTCTATTCGATGATAGATACCACTTCCCGTGAGTCTGTCAATTTCACATCCTTCTATTTTTGGTGCATTCACCGTTAAGGTGTAGCGATTATCAAACAAGTCACTAAGGGTGAACTTCCTCGTTCCCATCTGTAGCTCAAGCGTAAGCACCACCTCCTTTACTTGTCAATCCGCGGAGACGTGAGGACCGGTATGAAGACCACGAGCAAGTGAAGGCACAAGTGCGTGAGTGAAAGCACACAAACATGCACACACATACACACACACGCGCACAAAGTAAGATCAAAGAGAGGAACAAAGGAAAGCTTAGATTGCAAGAGAGTTCTCTTACCAAAGTTCTATTCTCTAACAAGCTAACCCCTAAAATGAGCTCTCTAGCTCTTTTTATAGTTTTTTGACTAGTTTTGGCCCTGTCCAGACCTAGTGTCCGGCCTAGTTAAAAATTAGGTTCCAGGGCTTATTTGAGGGCTCAAACGAAGTCTAAAAATTATGAAAATTGGTACGATGGTACTTCTAATACTCCTCAAGCTCGAGGACTCCTCGGCTTGAACAAAATGGAGTTACTAAAAATAGATAATGGTATTTACAATGGTTTCTAGTGATGAAAATCACTATTTTTGTAGGGGATTCTTCTGAAAATTTGACATACACTTCTTGGAGCTCCCTACTTGCTCTCTCTTCTTCTATGTCCACTTCTTTGATGTGCTTCCATGCTTTGTCCTTGACCTTGAGCTTCAACACTCCCCCCCCTCTCGAGTCTGTCGTCCCTGACAGACCCTTGTTGGAAGGGCTGTTCTGTGTAGTGCTTTGAGAGGTGATGTCCATCCGTTGTATGAGCTGGTTCCTTGGATTCCAGCAAGAATGTGTCGTTGTGAGCTTTCAAAACTGTAAGTTGCTCAGAAGAGGTTGTCAAGAGTGATCTGGAGCAACTACTGGCTTCAATTTGCTTCCGAGATATGGATGTTGGTCCCATGATGTCCGCTAGCTCTTCCAAAGATGATGTTGAGAGCAGTCATGCCAACTACTCATAACCCATAATGAATGATGGGTAAGTGTGTTCGTGCCTGGGTTGAAAAAAGTATGTGCCTTGTGCACGGCCTTGTAATGTAGCCCTACGCATGCTTACTTGGAAAATGCATTGGAAGAAGTATGGTGCAAAAATTGCGGTTCTTGAGCTAAGTGCTCAAGGGTATGCTGACGAAGAGGTTTCCCAAACTATCATGGTTATGGTGTTTCCAGAGTAAAGAGACTTACCATGGAGAAGGTTAATGGATGTTTGTCTCTTCGTGTTGTACACTCGGCCTTTGGAATGGAACCTTGTTGATGCATGTCCATGTTGATTGTCCACGGATGAGATCTTTTGGGTGGTGGATCCCCCCTCCTCTTTTCAAAGCAACCTTTGTCACTAACAATGTGCATTTCTGAGCTTGGGCTCATGCACGTTCAGTTCCCTATATTGACACGCAGAGGAATATTGGGCACGTGCCGGTTTCTAAGAGATTACCATGCTGATTGACATAGACCATTCACCAGTGCTACTGTTCCATACTGGTTCAGAAAATACTGAGAATTGAATTGCTTTATATTCCTTGGCAAGCAACATCGGTTAACTACACCAAGCTGAGTTTCACATATTCTCTTTAGCTCACCATATGCAGGAGTCTTCTCCTCCAAAACTACCTTTTGCAGATATCTCCTTGGATGCTCTAGTACATGAAGTAGTTAAGCATCACTCAAGTTGCGGACCTTCAAGCTCTTCATTCCTACCATGGCAAGAGAAAATCATAGTTGTAGATGCCATGTTCATGCCAAATGCTTGTCATCTACCAGATAAGGCAGCAATAATTCCACTGCTGGCCGAGACACACTGGGAACAAGCTCTCTCCCACTTCTTTTTTTTTTTTTTTGAGAAAAAGGATATCACAAAACAAGAACACAAAAGTTAGTATCAATAGAAATGTTCGACATATGTCACTGTGCTCTTGTGCATGGGATTCTCAAGCGTGTCTATGCACGGCCGTGTAATGTGGCCCTATATTAATGCATACTTTGGAAATGCATGACCTAAATGGTGCAAAGGACAGGGTTGTGCATGGAGCACATGGTTGTTGCTCGTTCGAGGCCTTCGATGTTATTTGTGGAGGTTGATGCCGACCTTGGTGGAGGTATCCATTGAGTCTCGAACTGATGTAATCCTCCTTATTGGAGTCCATTTTAGAACATCATTTGGCACTGTAGAGATCACTTCAGCCGTCTTCCTCTTTGGATGCGTTCTGAACGGTGGTATCCAGTGTGGTTGGCGCTTTGGTTCGATGGAGGCTGCTTGTACTTTTGGCTTCCAAACCCTTATCCTTTTTGCACGTCTTCCTACTTTTCTTGAAGAGCTGATTTGATCTTCTTTCGGTCTCTGTACGTGGTTCTTACCCTCTTCCCTTTTTGGCTTCTTGGGTGAGACCTTTCGCATGTGGGAGAACATAGGTTGTTGTGGATGTAAGAGCTTCTTAGGTACCCACATCTGTAATTGCCCTTGTTGAGCTGCAGCTAACTTCTTGGGCACCCAAACTTGTTGAATACCTTGTGATGGAGCTTGTCTGAGCTGCTTCCTTCGTCTTCTGGCCTGGTTAGTGTGCATGGATGGGATTTGTGGGGGTAAGGCTGGTGGTTGCTCTCCTTTGCATACCCAGATCTGCTTCATGCCCGGAACCGCTTTTTTATCGAATGGTGTCTTTCTATTTGATGTAGCAGTTGTCGTGAACGGTTGTGTTTGCTTGTGTGGTGGGCTCACTACTGTGGCTACTTGAGTCTTTGGAGAAGAAGAAAGATCCACCCGCCTTCGAACCTGGTCTTCCACGATTGACTCCTTCTGCATCATAGAGCTTTTGACACATACAACATCTTCTTTCATATGATTAGTCTTGGAAGAACTAAGAGAGTGTGTGGTGCCATGATCTAGGAGCATGCAGTTCTCTAATTCTAATGTAATGCATTGTTCTTGTACCCAAACTTGAAGAATTTGACTTCTTAGGTTTAAGTTAACTGCATGGTCATAGATCCAATCTTGACCCAAGACAAGTGGTTCTGTAAGGTTCTCATCTTGACATACTAGCGCTTTGACTTTCATTGGAACATCTTGAAGGTAGATGGGAAGTTCCACCTCGCCCAAACAAGGGGTTTCCACACCTCCCAATCCTATGAGATAAGCTTCTATGGGATTGATGTTCAACCCCAAGTCTTGGCAGTAGGAAAGTTTAACTGCACTACTTGCTGCACCTGAGTCAATCAATGCTTTCACCGTCCTTGCACCCTTCCCTTGTCCTATCTCTATGGTCACAAAGGGTCTTCGGTCAATGACCTGAGAAGTCGCAATGCCTGACTTTTGACACATATCCATGTGATATTTTGGGGCTTTTGAGTTGACATCTAGGCCTAATCGCCTTAGCTTATTTCGCCTAATACGCTCTCTGGCCTCTACCTGTGCTTCTTCTCTCACTCTTAACTCTTCTTCTTTTCGCTTCTTCGCAGTGTTGAGTCTCATTAGCATATCCTCAGTAAGAGGTTCTTGATATAGCTTGACTCTACAGCCACTAATATAGTTTGGCAAGATATCTCCTTCTAGAGTGGCCAACTGAACTGCACCACTAGTGGAAATTCTATTAATGATCATGGGTCCATTTCCTCTTTTTTCCAACTTACGGGCATGTTGTTTTAGTGTGTATACCAACACTAGATCTCCCTCTTTCAATCCCTTATCCTTGATGTGTGCATCAAAGTATGCCTTTTGCCTCTTCTTTGCAGCGTAGATGCCTACTGCCGCTCGTAGCCTCGTTTCACCCAAGCGTTCGAGATCAAAGATCCTAGAGGACAATTCATGCCCATTCCACTCATACTCTTGTGCTACTTTTAAGGCAGGGATTAAGAAATCTAATGGTAGCACAGCGTTCTGTCCGAAGACCATCTGAAATGGGGTGGCGTTGAGTACCGTTTTGTAGGCAACTCGATAAGCCCAAACAACATGATGAAGTTGTTTGTCCCAATCAGAGCGTTTATTATTCACCAGTTTTGTCAATACGTTACAGAGGATCTTATTGGTACTCTCGGCTTGTCCGTTGGCTTGTGGATGATAGGGGGCGGATTTCTTATGTATCACCAAGAATTCTTGGAGAAGATTTTCAATGACTTCATTCAAGAAGTGTGTGCCTCTATCGCTCACCAACTCTATTGGTAGTCCATATCTCGTGAACACATTCTCGAATAAGAACTTAGCCGTAGTCTGAGCATCATTCTTTGTTGTGGCTTTGACTTCTACCCACTTTGTAAGGTAATCTGTGGCTACAATGATGTACTCTGCATGGGAGTTTCTAGCTGGGGGGTTAATAGGACCTATGAAGTCTATGCCCCACTTCGAAAATGCACGTCCTCCCATCATTGGCCTCAAGGGCATCTCGTCTTTTCTCACTGGATATTGTGCACGTTGGCATGTGTCACATTTCTTCACATAGGTATGTGCATCCATATGAAGAGTGGGCCACCAAAGTCCTGAGAATAGAATGGTTTTAATCACTCGGTCAGGGCCAAAATGTCCACCTGCAACACCACTGTGTGCAGTCTCTAAGACCCTTAAATAGTCTGATTCATGAACGCACAGTCTTAAGTAACCATCTTTACCTCTTCGGTATAGGTTTTCTCCTACTAAGGCATAGCCTTGAGCCTCATGCTCCATATTTCGTCTTCTTGCTAGACTGGCCTCTTTGGGTAATCTTCCCGATCTCATAAACTCTACCAATGGAGTACTCCAATCTGGAATTAATGATACTTGATAAAGGGTCGCATGCTCCACTGGTGGTTTCTCTCTACACATTGGACAATTCTTGATCCACTCGTGTATTTCTTTGTCCATGCTAGGCCAATACACTCCTAAACGTTTCAAATTCTGCAATGTTCGTTGTTTAGAATAGTGATTTCCTAGCAATCCCTCATGAGCTTGCTGCAACCAACTACTATGTTCATCATCCTCGACACAACAAGCTAATACACCCTCAGTATCTTGTTTGTACATGCTTCCTGCCAATATGTGATATTTTTGTGATTTTACAATTTCTTCTTGTGATGTTTTCACATTCTTATTTGCAGGGCCGAAGGTTAGGACTGGTACCAACTTATTTGCCCATTTAGGGACAACTTCCAAATTGAACAGATAAGCATCAGGTAGTTCATCAGACACTCCTTGTGGTGACTCTCCTGAAGTAATGCGAGAAAGGTGATCTGCCCGAAGGTGGGTTCTACCTTTCCTGACAACAACTTCAAAGTCATACTCCATTAGTAAGAGGAACCATCTTACTAAGCGTCCAGTATTGCAAGGTTTATTGACCAAATATAACAAAGCTTGATGATCAGTGAAGAACTTGAACTTGTTGGCCAATAAATAGTGTCTAAACTTCTTTACAGCATATACCATGCCTAACCCTTCTCGCTCGGTTGTGGTATAATTTCTTTCGGCTGGGTTTAGTTGTCTACTAGCATATGCTATGGGCAAATCTAAATTCCCTTCACCTGTGGGTTGTGCCAGCACACATCCTATGGCATGATTGGATGCATCCACATGGACATGGAATGGTTTATTCCAATCAGGAGTGGTCAGTATTGGTGCTGTGCACAAACGTTTCTTCAGTTCATTGAAAGAATTCTCGCATTTGTCGTTCCACTCAAAATTAGACAACAAGGCATAAAGGGGTCTAGCTATGATCGCGTACATGTGGATAAACCTACGGTAATATCCACAATGGCCCATAAAGGCTTGTACCTCTTTAACATTCCTTGGCCTTGGCAGCTCCGCTATGGCTCGTACCTTATCTTCATCCGTTGAGATTCCATTCTTCGAAACAATATGACCGAGGATTTTACCTTGACGCACCATGAACACACACTTTTCTGGGTTCAGACACACTCGATATTCTCTACACTTGTTGAAGATTTGTCTGAGTTCAGGGATGTGAACCCTTCTTTCTTGGGAATGAGCACATAAATCATCCACATACACTTCTAAGCTCTTTCGCAAGAACTCTTTAAAGACATGACACATGAGCCTTTGGAATGTTGCAGGTGCATTGGTGAGCCCAAATGGCATCACCCGAAATGCAAAGATTCCCCACTCTGTAGCAAAAGCTGTTTTGTGTTGATCTTCTGGGGCAATGGCGACTTGATTGTAACCCGAAAATCCATCAAGGAAGCTATAAACTTCCTTGCCTGCAACACGCTCCAAAAGGTGTTCTGTGATTGGAAGTGGATAACTATCTCTAATCGTAGCGGCATTAACTTTTTTTAGGTTAATACACACTCGCAACTTCCCGTTCTTCTTGGGTACCACAACAATGGGGGACACCCATTCGGTATGCTCAATCTCATAGATGAATCCAGCCTCAATCAACCTATCAATTTCTTCTTTGATTTTGGCTGCATAGGTATCATTATATGTGTAGGGCTTCTGTTTGGTGGGCTTAGCGTCAGCAGTCATGGGGATAGTATGCGAGCAAATTCTTGGATCTACCCCTTTCAAGTCTCTATAGTGCCATGCAAACACATCCCTATATTCCCTTAATAGAGCTATGAGCTCCATTTCTTCTCTTGCACTTAGGTCATCTCCTATATATGTGCATCTCTCTTCGTTCTCTTCAATGGTCACTACAATCTTCTTGGTCTTTTCTTTATTATCATATGATTCTCCTATGATGGCCTCTCTCTTAGGCATTCGTACCAAAATTTTGCGGTCGTCAACTTCATATTTCTTGAAGTTTTCTGGTACTTCAAACAATGATTCCTCCTTTTCTTGTTTCACTGCTTTTCTTTTCTTTTTCTTTTGACTACTCTCACTTCCATCCTTTGAGTTTACTGTTTTAATACTTGTGAGAGGTTCTTCTTCTTTCTGGGTGAACACTCCTATATCTTCTAGATAGTGCTGCTCTGAGTTAAAGCAACTATCCATCACAATAGACTCCAGATCATCGTCATTCTCTTCCTCTTCTATGACATCACTAGGGTCACATTCTTCTAGCAAGGGTTGACACATGAACACTGAGATATCATAACCCTCCTCATCACAATGAGGTGTCCACTGTTCCTCATTGACAGCAATGTCCATGGTGGCTAAGATTTCAGGCCAGCCATGAGGCTCAAACTCCTCATCTAGAAAGATCATCGGTGTGTAGGCTGGGTCTCTAACTGGTCTATCTCCTAACGAAGTTCCTTCTTCTCTTGCCTTTAAACGTTTTTCCTCTTCCTTTGCGACCTTGCACATCCACAAATGAGTATCTTCATGCAGCCATGATGGATCAGGTGAACTTTCAGAATGCACAGAGATGGAATCTTCTTTCACTTTGTGGATAGAATTCCACTGTAGGGGTGGTACATCTCTGAAGGTGCAATCCTTCAGATTGACCTTAGTGGTGACCCCTAAGTGCTGTAAGTACAAGGAGTTAGTTCCCCAATCCTGTACTATTTGCAATTGTCGTAGGAAGGGTCTTCCTAGGATCATCTCAAAGACATTATTTTTCTCAAAGTCACATATAGCAAATGTGTGCTCAAACTCTACACCACAAGTGGTTAGAGTGATCCCTTCTAGCAATCCTAGAGGTCTTTCAAAATGACCATCAGCCATTTGGAGCTTCATTCTAGTTGGTCTTAATGTGGGTTTGCCCCATTGCTTCCACAAGGAGGTGGTCGCAATAGCAACACCAGCACCTGAATCTATGATTGCTTTGGTTGTGTAATCTTGGTAGGTGATTGGAAGATAAGTATTACCTTCTTCACCTTCACACATGTCCCCTATTTTGTCTAGAGGTATCTCGGGTACCCTTTGCTTGGAGCCTGCTTTTGGCATGTTGGAATCAAGTTCTGGGACCTGATCCTTCACATGATTCCATAACTCAGGTTTTGCTTTGAGCAGCTCTTCTACAGTAAGATGACACTGAACCTTAGTGTTCTTCACGACATCAGTGTTCCTTGGAACCACTGAGTCTTCATTTCTTACTAGTATTGTGGGAGCTCTAATCTGGAGTGATTCCGATTCCCATGGGCCTGGAAATTGAGGCAGTTCTTCTAAGGTATTAGATTCAAAATCTAATTTTTCGTCTCCTTGTTCTGCTTCATCTTCGTAAATAGATGGAATGTCTTGGGGAAATTGATCATGAAGATCATCAATCTCAGGAATAGGAGGGGAATTACCCTTCTCCTTGGCCCATTTCTCCTCTTGTATTTCCCGCAAGAACTCTTGAGAGTACTGTTGAATAGAAGGAGGTATTCCAGCATCCGTGGAATTAGGAACATAAGCTCCCCTTGGTGGTGAGCTTCCTCTTTCAATAACTGGTTGAGCCTGTGGAGGTAGAGAAACTTGTGGTTTGTTTACCAACTGCTCTAATCGTTCTAGTAAGCCCTGGAAATGCAAATCCGATTTGATAGAGTTTGTCTGATTGAACTTTTGACTAGTCTCAAGTATGGCTTGAGCTTGTTCTACCATTTTCATGCACATTTTCATCCGTTCAATCTCCAAATCTGCTCGAGGGTAACTCTTGTCTAGGTTTGCAGCAGTAGGCCCTTCTTGAAGTCGAGCCTGGTAGGCCTTGAACATCATGTCCAAACCTTCTGGGGTTGGATCTGCGAGAACAGACCCTGGTTGCGGTCTATTTACAATGGGTGGTGGGGTGGGATGAGATGGAGTGGATGGAGTTTCGGCATGCGAGGGGCTTTGAGATGCAATGTCTTCTATTTTTGTTTTCGCTTCTTTTAAGCTTTCTTCTAGTTCCGATAACTTTTTATTCCATTTGCGATTGGCCTTCTCTCTGGTATCCTTCCATGTTCTTGTTTTCCTCTTACTAGGCTCTCCCGATTCACTCGACTCTGACTGTTCTACTGGTTTATCCTGTTTTAAGGCTTGTGCTCTAGTGACAGCTTGTATAGGAGCCACATTGCTACTACTTGAACTTGGATCTGCCACTAAGCCTACCACATTAATGGGTGTAATCTTGGGTGCACTAGAGGGGTTTCTTGGACAATCTCTGGGGAGATGGTCTTTGCCACAATCAGGACAAAAAGCCTGTATTGTGATAGCCTGTCCTTGGCTCGGAGATGGTGGGTGGGGACAGTCACGAACAAAATGGTCACCATGACATCTGAAACAAGATCCTCTAGGGGCTTGTGGTCTCATTTGTCTCAACTGGGGCCTAGGGTTAGGATTTGTGTACATGACATTGGAGTATTCTGGCTCCCAATTTTGCTCCATAGGTGGCACCTCATATTGATACGAGTAAATCTCACTATGTTCAGGTGACTCTGTGTAATACGCATGTGGACTACCTTCATGGGAGTAGTCTGAACTATGAGCATGAGAATCATTATCTGGTGTCCATGGGGTTAGGGGCACCAAAGCTCTATTTGGATTTTCCTCTCCCACAGCATACTTGACTGGAATCACGTTGGCTGGAGCTGGTGGTTGGTTTCCCAAGACAGGTTGTGGCCTATATGGTACCTCATACTGCTGTTGTGGTCTATAATATGGCTGTTGGTATTGATTCTGATACCTACCTTGTGGGTAAGGTTGCTGATAATTTTGTCTAACAGCCTGCCTATTGTAGGGACAATCTTGAGCCGTGTGGTTTGTGTATTTTCTCTCAATAGTGCAATATGGAGCATTCCTTTCTCTAATGTTTTGGTTTTGCATTGGGCATACGTTAGCCATGTGGTCACCTCCGCAAGTATAGCACCGATTCAATGAAGTGACTCTCTGTGTTTGTTTATTTTGGACTCCCAACTTCTTGGCAACTTGCTCAGCTATCTCTTCTATTTCCGTGGAGATCTTTGAAGTATGACTAGTAGAACTATCCGAATCTTTGTAGAGTTTGGACAATCCTAACTCCTCACCCAAGTTATCTTCTATGTCTATGCACGTCCGCACACACTCTTCTATGGATCTAGGATCTTTCAAGTATACATAGGATCTTAACTTTGTGCTCAATAAGCCATCTAAAAACAAAGCCACTTGTTTGGCTGGTGTGGGTAGCTCTGGAGCAGGGCATCTTTCTAGGTACTGTCTGAACCTTCTACCTGCTAGTCGTACTGTTTCTTGGGGTGTCTGCTTGAAACTATGGATCAGGGACGATGTGTTATGCCTGATACCACTCTTGGAAAATTCTACAATGAATTCGTCTAGCAGTTGACCTATATCGCGATAGCTGCTTCTACTCAATGGTTGAAACCAAGCTAAGGCAGTGCCTTTAAGGGTCAAACCAAATGCCTCGTACTGGGTGAACCAGTCCTCAATTTGTTCGGCTCTCAGCACTTGTTTGTACTCGGCCACATGATCATAAGGATCCCCTGTCCCATCGAAATAGTTCTTCATTGCCTTGATCACGTGACTGGGTTTAAGGGTTCTTGGGTACTCCCGGGGTCTAGGCAATGGAAAATCCTGTTCATCTCTTTGTTGCCTATGTGCTTGATGTCTCTCTCTTTCAGGTCTTTCATTTTCAAATCCTGACCTATTCCTGCCCACGGTGTGTGCAAAACTTACCTCAGGTCTCTCTCTAGTTCTTTCTCTCTGGGCTTCATGAACCTGGGATGATCCTACCCCTTGGAGGCCATGGGAAACATTGGATCTTGGTGGGGGGAAAATCATTTCATTCTTCCAAGTATATGCATGTCTATCATGTTCTGTTACCAAGAAAATTTTCTCTGATGTGTTATCCAGGTAGACAACTTTGCCTGGTATCTCAGGATCTTTGAATTCATAGATGATAACTATGCCCAATTGGCTAGGTTGATCTGGATTGAACCTCCAAAAGGCTTCCTCTGTTTCTCTATTCAAAAATAGTTCTATGCTTTTGTTGTCTTGAGGGATCCAGTCTGGAGTGATCACTCGGGTCAAAACTGACTTGCCTCTAGGAGTCTGGGGTCCTTGTCCTATATTTCCTTGCTCTAGGTCTCCTATCTCATTCTCATGAATGATATTTCCGAACTCATCGGTCCTATCTGGTTGGTTGGTAACCACATACATGGTTCCTTCCTTATCAATGTATGAACCCTCTTCCAACTTGACCACCGGGTGTTCAAGTCCAAAGGATTGATCTGGATTTTTGAGTTGGACCACTGATCGCCTCAGACCATCCTCATAGATGCGAGCACCTAATTGGTTGGTCCGAATATATTCCAACTGTGTCTTATAGGGACCTTCCGGTGTTTGTAGATGGGCAGTCCCTGAGCCACCTGCAGGTTTTCCCATGCTAAAAGACATTTCTGAATCACTTGTGTCTGAACTTAGTAGAAGATGACCACTTAGTTGTTGTGCCCAAGACTTGGATGTATGGTTGACACTAGCCTCAGAAGATCTAATGCTTTGTTTATCCTTACCTAAGTGTCTACCAGATCTCAGGTTCATAAGCTTTAGTCAAGAGTCCAAAATTTCCCCTTGGTATGGTTCAAAATTCTTTGGAGTCCCCTTGGTTCCCTAGTCCCACCTGAGGGTCAACTTCAAATTATCCTATCTCAAAATCAACGCATTATTCTTGAAAAAAACAGTTGAGATCGTGTAGGATTTGAAACGAGCTTTCCAACAAGCTATAGAGCTCAAAAAATGAACTTTGGATGAAAAAGTTATGCCAATTCAGGCTCCTGGGGGTCAAAACAGGCAAACAGGACCTTTGGAGAAAATCGCGATTTTGTGAACTTTCTGAAAATCGCGATGCTGTGAAGTCAAAAAAATCGCGATGTTGAGCACAAAATCGTGTTTTTGAAAATCGCGATTTTGAGCAGAAAATCGTGATTTGAAAATCGCGATGTTGATCACAAAATCGTGTTTCTGAAAATCGCGATGTTGCTCACAAAATCGTGTTTCACAGAATCGCGATGTTGATCACAAAATCGTGTTTCTGAAAATCGCGATGTTGATCACAAAATCGTGTTTCAGAGAATCGCGATGTTGATCACAAAATCGTGTTTCAGAGAATCGCGATGTTGATCACAAAATCGTGTTTCAGAGAATCGCGATGTTGATCACAAAATCGTGTTTCTGAAAATCGCGATTTTGACTCAGAGAATCGTGATTCACAAAATCGTGTTTTTGATTGAAAATCGTGTTTTCTCAGAATCGTGTTTTTGACATGAAAATCGCGATTTTGAGCAGAAAATCGTGAATTGAAAATCGCGATTTTGAGCAAAAATTCGTGTTTTCTCAAAATCGTGTTTTTGACTTGAAAATCGCGATTTTGTCCCACAGAGTCGTGTTTTTCACAAAATCGTGTTTTTTGCTGAAAATCGTGATTGGTGAGAATCGCGATTTTGAGCAGAGAATCGTGTTTTTTGAAAATCGTATTTTCACATGAAAATCGCGATATTGAGCACAAAATCGTGTTTTTGAAAATCGCGATTTTGAGCAAAAAATCGTGTTTTCACAGAATCGCCTTTTTCACAAAATCGTGTTTTTGCTGAAAATCGTGATTGGTGAGAATCGCGATTTTGAGCAGAGAATCGTGTTTTTTTGAGAATCGCGATTTTGAGCAGAGAATCGTGTTTTTTTTTTTGAGAAAAACACAGAATCGTGATTTTTTTTCAACCAACTTTTAGGCGGGAAAACTGAAAATCGTGATTTTTCAAAAAAATTTGAATTTTCACAGAATCGCGATTTTCATCACAGAATCGCGTTTTTTGGCGGGAAATTCAATTTTCTGAGCGCCGGCTATGGCGAGCTCCGTATGAGCAGAAAATCATAAAAAAATGCAGCGCTTGCTCTCCCTTGCACCTCCTAACTCCTTCCCACACAATAATGCATGAAAAATGGTATGAAAATGGTGAAAATGCACTAAAAACAGGAAATTTCTGTGAAGAAGAAGATGGAAGAAGGTGGAGATGATGATGATGATGAAGATGAAGAGGAAAAAACAGAAAATGAACTGAAATGACAGTTTTTTTACCTTCCAACGTCGCAAATCTACGATCTTACCATCACAACGCTCGTCCTCGAAGCTCTCTCCCCGGCAACGGCGCCAAAATTTGGTGTAGCTCAAGCGTAAGCACCACCTCCTTTACTTGTCAATCCGCGGAGACGTGAGGACCGGTATGAAGACCACGAGCAAGTGAAGGCACAAGTGCGTGAGTGAAAGCACACAAACATGCACACACATACACACACACGCGCACAAAGTAAGATCAAAGAGAGGAACAAAGGAAAGCTTAGATTGCAAAAGAGTTCTCTTACCAAAGTTCTATTCTCTAACAAGCTAACCCCTAAAATGAGCTCTCTAGCTCTTTTTATAGTTTTTTGACTAGTTTTGGCCCTGTCCAGACCTAGTGTCCGGCCTAGTTAAAAATTAGGTTCCAGGGCTTATTTGAGGGCTCAAACGAAGTCTAAAAATTATGAAAATTGGTACGATGGTACTTCTAATACTCCTCAAGCTCGAGGACTCCTCGGCTTGAACAAAATGGAGTTACTAAAAATAGATAATGGTATTTACAATGGTTTCTAGTGATGAAAATCACTATTTTTGTAGGGGATTCTTCTGAAAATTTGACATACACTTCTTGGAGCTCCCTACTTGCTCTCTCTTCTTCTATGTCCACTTCTTTGATGTGCTTCCATGCTTTGTCCTTGACCTTGAGCTTCAACACCATCTACCCCACATCCTCACCTTCCTCTTTTCGGTGATCCAAGCCGCGCAACCTCCTCCAACCACTCCCTTCTTGCTACATGAAGACTCTACTCAAATGCTCGAGGCTGAGGATGATGAGGATGAAGATCTACTTCAACTTCTTCACCGAAAAAGCAGATGTGTTAGCCCCTCTGAAAGCCAGGTGCAAGGATCCACTGCAGATCATGAAACTGAAGTCTTTCGCGACACTGCCGCTTCCATCCATGTCGAATCATCAGTTCCTTCTTCTCCGCTCAACCAACAGGAACAAGGTGCACACCTAGAAGAATCTGAAGAAGTTTCTTCTCCAGAGGATTCTCATCAGCAAGATGAGGAAAATGTGAAAGAAATTGTTGTTGAAATCATCACCGAAGTGATTGCCATTGCTAAGGCTGTGATCGACAAGGCTGAGGCGACAAATTAGAATACAACCGGAATAATCCTGATGCCGAATACCCTTATCCCCCTTCCTCCACCAATTAACCCCGTTGAGCCCGTTGTTCCCGAAGCACCCACTCCTCCATCCTCTTCTCTCGACTACTCTCCACCACCCTCCCCCCATATGTTCTCAACCTCTTCATCCCAACCACTTCCTGCTCTTCCTCCTCTGACTCCGATGTTTAATGAACTGGAATCTATTGTTTGCCTACTGATCCAGTTTTCCAAGCAATTACCTCTTCAAATGAAGGTGGCTACCGAGAATATTTGGCAGGAATTGCAAGGCAAGGTAGACTTGTTGGAAGCAGACATTGCTCCGTTGCAGGAAGAGGCAAATGCGGTCAAGGCAGAGAATCATGCCCTACAGGTTCAACTTCAACAACTTCAAGCCGGGATCACAGAGCAGGACACTCTGATTGCCGAACGTGATGCAGCACTTGCTGAGTTAAATGAACAACATGTCCCTTTATCCGCTCGCGATGAAGAAATAAAGCAGTTAATGCAGATAGTCCAGGATAAGGAAGATGCTCGGGTTACTCTCGGTAATTTATTAGAAGAAACCCGTTTGGATCTTGAGCTGGTGACCCAAAAAGGACAGGAAATGGCTGATCTGGCCATGCAAAACACTAAGGAATTAAAGATAGTGTCCGCCGAACTTCACCAGAAGTGTCGTGACTTGGATGCACAGACCCTCTGAATGATTCAGTTAAAGAAAGAGCTGGAGGGAATCATGAAAGAAAGGGATGCATATTATAAAACAATTCAATATCAAGCTCAGGAGCTGGAACGCAGAGAAAATCAGTTAGGCGCTCAAGCAGAAAGATTGTCCAGAGTTGATGCTCAAATTGCTGATATGAGGCTGAGTAGAGATGCTGCGTTAGATAATGACTTCTATTTACAAGAAGCATTTTTTGTAGACATAGACCGATGCACTGATGAGTCAAATTATTGCGGCAAGTTCAGTCAGAACACACGCACAACTGATAGAGCCAGAGACTTTGAAGCTTATGGTAGATTCCCTGAAACAAAAGATCATCCGCACATTTAAATTAGCCAACACATTGTACATATAAGGAATAGTTGATGAGCCTTAATTCTATTTTTCTTTGCGGGTTCGAGTCCACCGTGCGTGCCAATGTTAGGCCGCCGGATGGGAATAATGTAATATTATTTTCCATAGTCGCACACACCGAAAGGGCGTAGCAAATAGTTGTACCTTTTATATCCATTAATGAAAGGGCATTATGGTGTTCTCGGGAGAGAGAGATGGGTTCGCCAGACTATCTGTCGGGGGGACCGTGCGTAGACACTGTGTTGCAGATTTGCACATATCTGGAGTACTATCATTTTTGTTCTTGGTGAATCGCAGTAATCCTTATTAACTCAGTAACGTTTTCTTAACATTAAGAGTTTGTGCGACTGTGTGAGCGCTAATTTGCGTGATAAGCTACTGTGCAAAGATAACCGTAATCGAGAATCGTAACTGCGCCGTGGAAGTTTTTGCCTCGACGTATAGTTATTGTTTAGTTGAATAGTTAAATTGGGAAAATTAAATACAGGCCCTCTGCACTGTCAGACCCCGAACCATCCCCAAGAACCCAAAACGAGATTAAGAGTGACTTGACGGAAGTCCTTTTAACAATCTATTTTGTGCTATGTCTTTCCATCCCCCGATGTCCCTCTTCAAAAAATGACAAAGGGAGATCTAGGACCCATCAAAGTGCTTGATAAAACCCAATACATACCCAGTGTATTTATGATATGCATGAAAGGAATGCGTGGCTTATAGGGAGTTGCACAGTATCTGATCAACTGAACTAGCACTGAAAGAAATTAAGAGTGTTCTAAAGTTTCAGGCATAATATGGAGAAGCCTCGGTGTGAGAACAAAAGCTTTAGGAATGAATAACATTGGCTTCAAACACTTCTTTGTGAAGAAGTTCTATGAAGTCCGATGTAGTTCTCTACTTTCCCCTGTTCCCATAGCAAGTGGTTAGCCTATTTGTGTTTGTTCGGCTGCCCTATGCTAAACCAGCATTAGATGCTTTAGATGCATGTAAGGATAAATTTTCAGTTCTGATTGCGAAAATAATAGAAGCGAGTTGTTCTCCTACCATGTTCATAACATGTTTGGAGAAGAGCTCTAGCCGATGGAGAAGAATCATTAGAAGATGGTGGGGAAGGGAAATTCTTGCATGCTAGATTCATCGATCATTGTACTTTAGATTGAACATTTTTCCATTCTACAATTTTGATGTGAAAATTAACTCTCTTTAGGACCATACTACCTTAGGTGTTTATGTTGTTTGCAATTACTTCAATTTCACTTCCACAAACCTAAGAGGGTAGGATTAAAATCATTTGCATAAAGCCATTTTGAGCTACAAAGGTACCCAATTTTTTTATGAATGAACCGAGGGTCCAAAAAAATATCACTTTAGATTTTCTCCCTCACTTCTTGAGTCCCCACGACATACCTAATGAACCCGACGTGAAAGAAGGGGTGAGGGAGTCATAGAGCTAACCATGCAAGGTACAAGACACTGAAAATTGGAGATCAGCCTAGCCCAATTCCTACGATTTTAGTAAGAGGATATATGAAAAATCCATTGAGTCGCTTTATGAGGGACTAATAAAGCGATGAGGGTTTTTTCAATAGGAAGAATGTGACTAAATTATCTAAAGAATATGAACTCGAGGCAAAGTACATAGGTGTTGATACGGATGATGGATCATAAGTTTTGTGAAAAGTCTGTTCATGTGTCCGAATTCAACCTGCATGATCAACTCATGCGAATAAAAGAAATGAAATGGTCTCAATACAAAGTGGTGCTCCTCAAGAAGTTCATGCTGGAGGACATAGATAAAGTGACTAGTAAGTCCTTTCTAAGGTGGGCTCATATGCAGAAGGACCAACCCATTTCGGAGATCAAAAGAGAGTTTGAGCAACAATTTGATGACCTTTTTGAGCACGATAAGAGGTGTATAAGACATGAAAAAGGGCTCTTAATTATTAGAAATTTGATCTTTATACAGATGGAAATGATATTCAAATTTTGAGCATTTTAGCAACTGAAGATAATGTGCAAGTTGATAAAAATTTTGAAACCACATTTGGGCATGAAGTAGATATAAATGGACTTTACATACATACTGATGATGAGAGTTATGAAGAAAATCCTACAATAGTTATGATCTCTAAGGTTACATGGTCGCAAGACCTTGTAGACTTCTTTGCAATAATCTTTAAGTTCTTTATGTGCATAAGCCCCAAAGATGGGAGGATCAAAGGAACATGTGGAAGCTAATCAAAATCAAGCGAAACAAACATTAAATAGAAAAAAAAAATCAACAAAATCCTATACGAAAACTAGATGAGGCTTCCCCTACTCTGGAAAAATCCTCACATCAAGCAGAGGATAATCAAATAAACAAAGAAGAAAGATATGAAATTATCCATGATTTAAAGATATCTACAAGATCTCAAGGTGATCATATAGATATTAAAGACAAATTATATGAAGGAAATCAAGAAAATCTATGTGAAAATCAAGCTTGAGATCCATCTTTATGTGGTGACATTGGAGAAGGTTTGAAGAATGATTTGATTTTAGTTGATAGTGATATGTCCACTAGAACACATGAATCAGATATAATTTATGACTTGTTGACTGAGTTATATGAAGAGACTCCAAGAAAGCATGATGCTCAATTATAGACTATGTCAGCAAATGATCCTATGGAGAATGAAATAGATGTTAATAGTGTTACATTGTTCATGCATGCAAAGATGCATGAAGATGAACTTGTTCATAAAAAGCAGAGCATGCTAATGATCAGTCCTCTAAATAGTGATATGTATGCCGATGGTGATAAGCATGGTGCTAAGCCTAAGAAAACTCTAATTGATGATCAACATCATAATAAGAAAACTCTAATTGATGATCAACATCATAAAATACTTTTGGATGATCCCACTTTGAATATGCATTTAGAGGTACAAAAGATCGATCGTAATCATGGGAGTAAGAATGAGTTGTTGATTGGGCTTCAATATAATGATATGTATGTGAGTGATGTTGCACTCTATGAAAATATGCATTCTGATGTGAATGGAGATTATAATGAGTTCATTCTATATGCTACAGAAATTGATCATGAGAACGAGAATGTAACATTCACTCAAATGTACGAAAAGTATGATATGGGTACATTACCTAATGAATCTCAACAACAAATCACTAAGTTAAATTGCTACATTGATGAAGCTAGATACAAATACTATCTGATGAATGAAGATCCAATTGACTCAAATAAATGTGCCTAGGGATTTAGACATGATGAAACATTTTAGCAAGAATCAATGATCGAGGAAATGTATGAAGAATGTGGTCTAAATACATCCCTTGAAGGGAATGAACAAGAAACAATTGAGATAGATGTAGAATTCTATGATGACATTTTGATAAAAGAAATTGATTCATCATCAAAATACATGCATAGTCTTAGGAAGTGTCAATTTTTTTATGAGTTTGACTTGCATAAGAAAGACTTTAGTGATATTGAAGATCAAGATTTTCTTGATTATGAGGATATGAATAATTTCATTCATGTTAAAAGAGAGATGGTTTGGGACCATAAAAATGACGAAGAGTTCTTGGAAAGATAAGAGGTAGAAGTAGCGTCTATAATTGATGGCACTCAAGCAGGTAGAAACCATGACAGATTGAATGCAAATATGAGCATACACAATAATTTGAGAATGATGAACCATTCCATTCAAAGTCTCAATTTTATGAATCTAACCCAAAATTGAATTGCAATGAAGATAAAATTTTGGGTAATCATATTGGAAATGATGAAATCCTTTCAAAAGATTTTAAGCATGAAATGAATAAAAAATGCATGCTTGGAGGGACTTGTTGATGATGGTTTAAGCATGTTAAAATTCAAAACTCTATACACATGTGCGCTCCATTTATTATGTGCATCTTCACATGATGCATTTGAGAGAATCGTGGATAAAGGACACCATTCTCAAATGGTTGCATCATGGATTTTCCAATTTTCTAAGAACTATGTATGTCAGTCAAGCCTCCAAGGGATGAAAAAGTAGATGAAGTGGCTTGTACGCATATGTAATTTGTTTAAGAATGCTTCCGTGATTCATGCAATTTAGAGGTGGATTCTTTACAAACACAGCTTCTTTGGTGAGCATATATCAAAGGAGGTGGCTAAAAGGGAGAACCCTAGTCAACAGGATTTGATAATGCTTAAGAAGGATCTTGTAAATAAAAAATGTATATAATTGATGTTCTTTGCTTTAATTTTAAAAAAGATACATGAAACCAAATCCAAAGAAGAAGACGAGAATTTGGAGTGGATATGCTTATGATGATGAATACAAGCGCCATCAATCAAATTGTTGAACATTAAATAGTTGAAACTCTTATAAATTTTGGAATATGTTTAACAAGGCATTGTTGGAGTGTTAATTTATTAATGTATTAATGTGTTTTGGTGTTTTTCAAATATCAGTTGAAGGTTTGTGAGGGAATGAAAGGCATGAAAGGGCGGACATCAATAATCCAACTTTAGGATGGACATCAATAATATGACTTGTTTGTAAATAAATCAGCGTAGAAGGTTCTATTGTTAGAAATAGATAGAAAAGTAGTGGTTAGAATAAGGTTCATTGTAGACCACAATTTCTGATATTGAAAGTTAATGCTTGCTACAAAAGTCATCAAATTTTACTTTCAAGCATGCTTTTTGATGCCGCTCTCATGTAAACACTCTTTTCGACATAATATAAAGTTCCTATAAATACATGCACTCTATGAAGTGTCAAAATAGAGTGCATCGGGGAGATTGCACCCAATACTGCGTTCTGTCTTGTCTCCTAGTGTGTCTATTTTTCTGTGTGTTTTTTGCATCCTTAACCTCTATGTGCATGTGAGCAAGATCTTGATAAGAGTGGTATCAGGGCCTTGCATGCATCACTACAGAGGGATCTATTTCTGTTCATTTTGGCAATTGTTCTCTCTTTTGTTGTTCTTTGTTCGCGATCCGATTCTGATTCCAATTCCAATTCCGGTTTCGTTTCCATTTTTAGTTCCAATTTGAGTTTCTAGTTTTTATTTCAGTGTCAATTCTAGAACTAGAACCTACATTTACACATTTGGCTTACTCCAAGGCATTGACGAAGGCATAGAACATAGGCATAACTTAAAGCATAACTAAGGTACAATTTGGCATCTTTGGCACCCAAGGCTCCCTTGGTGACCATTGGTAGCCGTTGGCTATGCATGAATCAATTTTAATTTATGAGTGGAAAAAGGAGCTTTATATTCACCAAGGTGGGAGGATTTGAACCCACAACCTCACTCACACAAGGGAAGTGTTTTACCACTACACTTTCTCTTTGCGTTGTCACTCTAGTTCTCTTTTCTTATATTTAACACAATTTTCATCTCTTTCTTACCTTTTCAATTCCCAAGAACAACCCTTCCTTTTACATTTCAACTCAAACAATCTCAAAAGTTTTTTTACATATCTAGCAAGAGGATTTTGTTCTCTACATCCTCATGGACCCTAGAAACAACATGGAGGATTTTGGCGAGTCACCTCTACCCGAGGTAACACTCGAGCAACAACTTGAGCTCTTGGAGTTCGAACTATGAGGCCCTCAAAACGAGATCCGACAACATGATGAAGTACTCCAAAAAGTGCAAATTGATGAAGATAACCTTACGAGGGTAGCCAAAACTATTGTCTCTGCCCAATCGGATGGCACACACTCCGAGATTCCTGTTAAGAATTACCAGTTTTTATGGTTTCATGGCTGTAAGGATGGCTCTTAAATCCTTTCATGGCTGTCAGAGTTGGATGATTTTTATACTGATGAAACAAATGCTAAAATTGAAAAATTCAAATTTGCCACTAACTATTTAGTAGGAAAAGCTCAACTATGGTGGAACTTCCTACGACATAGTACAGACTGTCCAACAACGTGGAAGGCTTTCCAAGATAAAGTGAAGGATTCTTTTCTTCCTCCTCAATACCATTTACATGTTTGACGTGCATGGACAACCCTTACATGGAAAGAGGGAGATATGGTTACTACCTACAGGGAGCGGTTCTTGCAAAATTTACTATTTGTTCGAATGCTTGAAGATGTACCGGAGGATAGCTTGAAGCAGAAATACAAAGATGGTTTGGAGGTGGGAATCCAAGCTAAGCTTCACATCCTATGACCTACAACCCTCAACAAGGCTATATCTTTCGCCTATGATGTAGAGAAGATATCCAGTCCATAACCAAGTCACTCCATCTACAACAACCACGTCAACGAACACTTTTTGTTAAACCAAATCCTCCCATAAAACGTAATTTTAATGCCACATTTCACCCTAGTTTTTCTAATCCACCGCAATCCAATTACTCAACTGCACCTGTTGCTTCATCTCTCCAACCTACCAAACCACCTATCCTAAAAGCTTCAGTGATGGATGCCCAAAAGAAGCGACCACGATTCACCTACTGCAATCATGGTAATCTTGGACATACAAAAATGAAGTACCGATTGCGACCTCTTAACATGAAACTAGTTGCAGCTCAATTACATAACATGGAGGCCCATAATGAAGAAATTCCTCCTCTTTGGACAGAGATATCATTGGAGAAGGACTTAAGCACCTTGGGTAACGATATCTCTCTTGATTCCCTACTTTGCATGAGGGGTACTATAAACAACAAACTCATTAAAATTTTACATGATGATGGTAGTTCACATGACTTCATTTCATATTTATTAGTACAAGAACTTAAATTAAAAACATTTCCTTCCTTGTATAAAGTAAAAGCTGCATTTCAAGGTAATCGTTATAATGTAACACCAGAAGTGCAAGATGTTACGACTAGCATAGGCCCATATGTTCATTCACGAATAATTTTAATTCCACCTTTGCAATCCTACGATGTTATACTATGTATGCCTTTTCATCATCATTATAACTCACACATTGACTGCCATACACATACGTTCAACTTTGAATTTAAAGGTCAAACCATTACTTTTTTTGCATGGCATGATTTCCAACCATTTCCATTGATTACTTTTTTTGCACGGCATGATTTCCAACCATTTCCATTGAAGTAAAATGTGGATTTAGGAAAGGATTATGCATTGTTTCTATCAATGTCATCAATGATTATATGCATGCACTTTCTGCACAAAAACCTTTCATGACTACTTATAAGGATTGTTTTATGTCTGAGTATCCCTCTGAACTACCATCATCTCAAGGATCCTTTGACCATCACATAGACTTAGTCATTGGTAGTTATCCTCCTCATAAAGCACCTTATAAACATGGCCCACTACACCAAAAAGAAATAGAAAACGAAGAAAAAGACCTACTACAGAAAGGACTTATAAGGCCTAGTTCTTCCCCATTTGGAGCACCAATTCTCTTAGTAGAGAAGAAGAATAAAACTTATCGAATGTGCATTGATTAAACACACTTAAATTAGTTGCTACCCAATCCCGGTCGTAAAATACATAGCAGAAATCTCAAAAATGTGGTATTGTTGTTTAAGTCTTTGAATGTACATAATCACTTGGACTTTGATTTTATGGATCCTCCTCCACAAGATAATATTCTCAGTTCCATGTACTATCTATGGGTTCTAGGTGCCTTGGATAATGTAGGAAATCTATGAGCATGTGACATCCCACAACTTGGGACTAATAGGTATGGATAACTCGATTAGAGATGATATACGAGATCCCACAACCCTGGATTGTAAGTATGAAGCAAGATATAAGGATTACAAGTAATTCTCTATAGGGAGATGGACTAGATACAAGAAATAACTTGACAAGATCTCATACCACGAGACTACAAGAGGACGACAGGATTGTCCAAGAACCAGACTAGACAAGACTCGAACAAGGAACAACTTAGGAAGTAGAACTTAAACTTGGAGGGCACTTACTTGGTAGTCATGACTCCTTGAGCTCCCAAGATTGGTATTTTCAAGAGTAAATATGTATGTGGCCAAGGCCTCCTTATATAGGATTTCAAGGGCACTTCCCAAGGTTGGTTGCAAGCTGACATTGTTAGCAATCCGAACACGACCTCTGGATATCAAAATTTAGCAAATAGAGAGTTTATCTTAGGATTTTGGCATGTTTTAGATGTAGTGGAAGCATTGGTTTCCCCTAACTCTGAACCAATCATGGGATATAGGATTCACATGGAATCTGAGGTTCAAGATGGTTTCATTTGTCCATAACATCATTTCCCCATCAAGTGATGAGTTCCACAAGGAGGGGTCATGTTCTTTGGTCTCGGCATCATTGGATTTCTCTGATGGAATTCTCGACCCTTGATTGGTGCTCTCTAAAGGTTTCTACAAGTTCCCTAGTATGATCACTGATGTTATATCATTTTCAATGAATAAGGTACTCCAATCTTCCTCCAGATATTCTCGAATCTAGGACATGCTCGACTTTAAATTCTTTATGATCATCAATCTCGATAGGTGGTGAAGGAGTAGCTCTTTGCCCCCTCAATGGTGAAATCTGATATGGTTCCAACATGGATAGATGGAAAACTGGATGTATTCTCATGGTACTTGGTAGCTAGACCTTGAAGGTGAGTTGATTAATCTTGGCCAAGATGGTGAAAAGACCAAATCTTTGATGATCTAACTTTGCACAAGGCCTTGAAGTTTGCAAATTGTTTCTGAGTAACCATACTTTATCCCTAATTTGATACAATGGATTCTACACACGATGTTAATCTGCAGAGTACTTATATTGTTCTTAAGCTTTATGGATCTCTTTCTTGAGTGCTTTGTGAATTTCCATTAGATACTAGGCCTTGTGTCTGGCAACTCAGTTCTTGACATGATTTGAGAGTTGTATATCCATCCTTGGATGTTGTCCATAATTTGCAAAGAAGGGAGTCTGCTTAAAAGATGCATGAACACTATTGTTATACGGAAACTCTACAAAGGGTAAAAGCTCAAACCAATGATTTTGATGATAGTTACTAGTGCAATGAAGATATTGCTCTAGGATTTGATTCACTTGTTCTGTTTTTCCACGAGTCTATGGATGATTTGTTGTAGATAGGTTAACTTGAACACCAAGGAGCTTGCAAAGCCTCTTCAAAAAACTAGATATGAACTATGGACCTCGATCAATGACAATATCATCAAGAAATCCATGAAGCCTAAAGATGTATCTGAGAAAAATTCTAGTAGTGGTTGCACCTGTGATTACCTTGGTAGTTGGAATGAAGTGTCATCTTTGTAAATCTATCCACAATAACAAAAATGGCATCATACTTATCTGACTTTAGTAGATCTATGATGAAATCCATAGACAATGAAGCCCATGGTCTTTCTAGAATAGGTAAAGGTTGCAAGAGCCCATGAGGTTTATGTCGGGGTACCTTAGATCTATTGCAAGTATCATAGGTTTGGATATAATCTTTGACTTAATTCCACATTTGAGGCCACCAAAAATCCCTGGATATGAGTTCTATTGTCTTATTCACTCCAAAATGTCTTGCTGCAAGGTTCTCATGACATTGTTGAAGTACTTGGATCCTAGGCTCTCCTAGACGGACATACAATAGGTTCCTATAGAATAGTAACACATCCTTTTCTTGGAATTCATTTACTTCTTGGATTTTTCCTTCTTGAGTTTTTTGCTTAACGTTACAAAACAATTCATCTTGTGGTAGAGTCCCACGGATCAAATGATTTAGGGCTAAATCTTCATGATTGCTTGAAGAGATAGCTGCTAACTAGAGATGCTTAAGCTTGAGTAATATGCTCTCCTCTTGATCAAAGGCCTCTTCACTCTTCATTGGTGCAAGGTAAGATCTTCTTGAGAAGGCATCTGACTAACACTGTTGACATCGTCGATGGTATGTGATGACAAAGTGGAACGAGGATACAAAGTTACTCCATCAAGATTGCCTTTTATTGAGGATATGGGTTGTCATAAAATACTCTAGGTTCTTGTGATCCATATACATAGTAACTTTATGATTGGCTTCTTGTAGATGGTGATGCTAGGTATCAAACGTGTCTACTATAGCAAGAAGTTCTTTATCATGAATTTCATAATTAGTTTCTAGAGGGTAAAATTTTGTTGAATGATATGCAACTAGATGTAGGTGTCCATCATCTGGATATTGGGAAAGAATGGCCTCTAGGGCCAAGCTTGATGCATCTGTCTCTACGAAGAAGGGCTTACTAGAATCAGGATGAACTAGAGTTGGAGTAGTAGTGAATACTGATTTCAAGTAGTGATGCTTAGTTCAAGGGCTTAAAGACTTTTTCTTCTTTTTCGGTCCATGAGAACTAGGAGTTCCCTATAAGCTTGGTAAGAGGTGTCACTATCTTGGGGTAATCTTTGATGAATATCGAGTAGAAATTAAAAAACCCCACAAAACATTGTACATCTTGAACACATGAAGGTGGTTGCCAATCGAGGATTATCTCAATCTTCTTAGGGTCCATAAAAATTCCTTTATCTAATACAATGTACAATAAAAACTGCACCTTTGTCCTATAGAAAGAACACCTCCAATTTTGCATATAATCCTTTTTCTCTTAGTTTCTCTAATAACCATAGTATAGTTCAGAGGGTCCCTACATTTAATAGCAACCCATGGGTTGTTATAACTCTATAAATAGTCTTCAACTAAATGATCAAGTTCAAAAGATATACCAACGGAAGCACCAACTTCGCCATTATAGTGTCTAGTGAAGTACTAGTTCAGAGTATGTTTCATCTTCATCTGAAGAGAAGTGGTGAGCGCAACCCTTGAGATGGTTGCTATGCAGTCATGCCTCTGTGGGGAAAGAGGAGTTGAGACCCTGAGAAGATGGGTAGAGTGCTGGATGATGATAGATATGTTCTCAATTTCCGTGCTACATTCCATCCCATTGTTATCGATCAAGAAGGGGATGGATTCCCTCGTCGGTTTCCTTTTGAGGATGTTACATATCTCTTTGGATGGTTTGTCAGCCTTCCCCGCCCACCAACCTTTAAGGAATATTTGAAGATTTTTCCTTTGAACCTCCTCCTTGAATCTTAGTCTTCCCCTGATTTTTCAGAAGACCTTGTTGGCATTGCAAGTTACCTTTGTTCAGTTCTTCTTCAAGTTGTTCGAGCCTCTGGTATACCGTTTCTCTTCTACTTTTCTAGATATCTTTTATAACCTTATGAGTTGTCATCAAAATTTGTTGAGTGCTTTCCATCGTGCTTCTCCAGCACTTAGCCAGTTCATTACAGTAGGCAAAGGCCTCCGCTTACACTGCAGAAATTTCTTGGTGGAGAGAGGGGAGGGAAAATGAAACTTGACAAACATGAAACCAAGGAGCTTTTTGGACCATGAGAATGGGTTTGAAAGAAAGAGTAATTGGGTAGTGGTCCGAGATAGTCAGGTCCATGTGTAGGATGGTGTTTTGGTCGATGTAACATCTATCAAGTCTTGCTTTCTTCAGAGAGTCCCCCAATTGGAGATTAGACAAGGAGAACCCCTTCATGTCTTTCAGCTCGACTAGGTGGAGATGGAGCTTGATTTTATCCCATATCTCTTTCTCCTGACCGTCAATAATTTTCCCCTTGTTATTCCATCGGTCCTCAGGAAACTCAACCATGTTGAAGTGCCCACAAATCAGAACATTCTGTAAGAGGGAGTCAAGGGATGCCCACGTATCGATTCTATCCGTGTCTCCATTAGGGGCATAAATTCAGACCATAGTGAAGGCGACAATCCAACAATGATTCCGATCTTCAGAAGTCGAGCTCAATCTTTGGGACCATGAGTGACTAATACTAATCGCAACGTCCCCCGCCCCCCTACAGTGCAAAGTGGAGAACCAAAGGTGGTTTAGAGAAATGCATTTAAGCTATTTTTGGAGATCCTCTACATTGATTTTAATCTCTTGTAAGTAGATAAAGTCGGGGTTGAGTTACTTGTCTTTGAACCACTGACCAAGAATCACTACTCTTGAGGGGTCAGACAAACCCTTGACGTTTAGGGATGTGATTTTCATTATTGATGGTTGCCCTCTTTGAGGAGAAGGAACCGATCTATTTTTTTCTTGTGATCTTTTGTCCTCCCAGCTTCTTGACTTAGGATCCTACTCTTAAGGGGGCTCTTCCAAGGCATGCCCGACAGTTATTTACCTTTAAGCTTTGACTTTTGTTGTAGTAAGGTTGGCATGAAGACTGGAAGAGTAGGACCAAGGAAGGAGCTTTCACTGTCTGGGTTGTCTTCATTGCTAGTAGTGAAGCCTTCCTCTTTACTCGTGGTGTAACCGTCCTGGTTGTCTTCTTTGCTGGTAGAGCACCCAAGGGTATTATCAGTAGGGTCTTCTTCATAATGGTAATCCACTAGGAAGGCCACCTCATGAATCTCCTTTTCTAAGTGTTAATGGAAGGAGCAATGGTCATAACATTCCTTGCTGCTGATCTTCGAGGGCTAACTTTCCTCCTACATCTTACTTCATTGAATCCTTCTGAATCCATCTCTACAACACCGGTGCCCTCTTCTTCATCTCTTAGAGGGGGATGACCCTAAGTGCCAACTTGAGGGAAAGGGTCCGGGGCACCATCTAGTTTAAACTTGTTTTTATTGGTACTTTGCTTCAAGGGGCAATCTTTGATCCTATGACCTTGGTGCCCGCAACGGAAGCACGCATTGGGTAAATTCTTCTAAGTCACCTCTTGTACCCCGATCTTACCATCTCCATAGTTTATGGAGATCTTCGACGGAAGGACCTGGTTCAAGTCTGTTTCAACGCAGATTTGTGGGTGCCATCATGCGTTGAAAGAATATTGAGCTCCGTCGTAGATTACCCCCCAACATCCTCTCTTGAGGCCATCGGACGACCGATTTGTGAAATGATTCCTGGAAGAAATCCATACAAAAAATATGGCAGATTGGGAAGCTCCACCCATAAGAGAGAGGCTTGATCGAAACAAAGTCTGGGGTGAATGTTCATGAGGTGATCAGGGTTAATGTAGTTTGCTTTTGTCGCTTTTGCTGATCATGCTCCCCGGCCCATGATGCCAACCATGTTAAACATCCCAAAAGACCAGCGGAAAATGAACAGATTCTTTTATATAACTTTTTGTATTATATATGTTCACTTGAAGCTCTAGTTGAAAGACAAGAAAATTAATGTAGTATGTTATGTGAATAGAATATAACACTCAGATTGTCCAGAAGGAACTCCAATTTTATTTTCACCTCATGAATGCTCCAAGCCTGGAGTGCATGCTCTCTCTCTCTCTCTGTAACACACACACACACACACATTCATGGCCAATCCATGCCTACGGATCCCAGATAGTGAGCGCTTAAACTCTTTTACTCTGTTTTTCTTATCTTTTTGTACCTTTTGACTTTTCTTCTTTTCTATGTGTTTCTTTCTTTGTAGTTTATTTGGCTGTTTCTTTTCTAGGAATCGAGCACTGTTGGAGAGTTAGTCTGATAGTTCTTCTAGGAACAAGATCTTTAATATAAGATTGATTTGCATGTTGAGTTAGCCATTTAGATAGTCTTAATCTTCGTTATTTTTGGTAATGTAGTACCTGGAAAACAAAGTATTAGTCCTGATTCGCATTGTGGACTCTCTTGGTTTTGGCAGCGGCTTTGTGGTTCATGTGTGGACATGTGGTGTGGCCATGGTTGGTTTCATTGCTCCATTTTTGTAGATCTTTTGTGCATTGTCAATCCTCCCTACCCCTATGGTTCTCAAGTAAGTCTACCATCATAGTCTCCATACTATCACTCGGAAGGGGTGCGCTTCACCTCGTAACCATATATTATATAATCTTTACCATTGGCAATATCTCAAGAAAAGTATAGACATGTCTTCCATGTCTCCCAATGTCTAAGTGGTAGATGCATTTATATGTGCCATGCAGCCTAATCAACGGTTCTAGAAGGCTCTAAAAGTGTTAGTGCAAAATAACCTTTGAAAATTTACATAGTACTTAAAACCAAAACCTCGTTCTTCCCAGACATGAGTATTTAGCATTTGTATTTACTTCTACTCGAAACAATGTCAATATGTGCAAATAAAAACCATATTATGTGTATGCTTTGGTATATTCCACAACAAACAAGGGGCAAGTCTACATCTGTCCTCACTTCTTGATTCACTTGTTTTTTATTTAGGTTAATAGAAATTTGGGATTGTTGGGAATCTGTTCTAAACTATTCATATTCTACATATTCTTACATGCACACTCTTCATACCTCTTAGCCACTTTGCAAACAATCTCTTGTATCTAGCTAGTTCTTACTTATGCGTAGATTAAGATATTGTGAGTTTATATCATACTCACACATTCTAATTTGACATTGGAATATAAGATAGTGTAACTGAGCATCCTAGCTTATCGTACACTTTTAAAATCTTGTATGTTCTTTCTCTATCTTCCACTTATCTCTTTTTGAGTATTAAGGTGTGTATGCTAAGGTTCATCTATTGGAAGATCTTGTTAACCTGTGATTATTATCCTTATTGATGTCGTCCCACTTCCAACATTTGGTATCAGAGCATAGTTGATATACACCCTTAACAAGATGAGTGAATATAGACTTGAGAATGAAGAGAAGCTTGAGGCAATGTCTAAGTATCCAATGTGGAGCTTTATGATGATGAATCCATTTGTATAAAAGGAATTTTGGAATATGGTCAATGGCACTTGTCCAAGGCCAAGAAAAGTTGGAGAACAACCTACTTCATCTTCTAGAAAATATATTGTTCTTATTTATGCTCAATAGGAGGTTAGTGAAAAAGAAGGAACAACTTTGTCATGATGAGTCCGTACTACTACTATATTACTTCCTACAAAAGAGCATTTGAGATGGGATTCAAGGGATGCAGAAGCACTCTCATATATTGCTATGGGAGTCAAGAGGCATATTATTCCTCAAATCAAGTCATGCAGAACCTCTCATCAAGCTCGGTTGAAGTTAGAGAATTTCTATAAGAGAGACTCTACTCCATCTTGACTAAACCTAAGAAGATCCACTTGAAGAATGAACTTAAGAACTTGAGGAAAAGCCCTAGAAGCACCATAAATGATTGGATATTGATGATGAAAGAAATCAATGATGCATTAGGCTCTATGTATTGTCACATAGATGATGATGACCTAGTTGCATATACCTTAAATGGCCAAGTAATATATAAAGACAATGACATTTGTCTTATGCAGCGGAGGTACATTTTGGATGCTTTGAAAAACTGTGGACTTATATGATGCTTTGGGCAATCCTATAGAGATGAATATAAAATTGATTTCATTGGATGGTAATGAAGAACAGGATCTAGTTCTATATAGGTTTATGGTTGGATCATTAAACTATGCCACTACTAGTATACCAGAGCTAGCATATATAGTTGGTGTGATCTCTCAACTCATGCACATAGCTAGAGGTCCAAATTTACTTGCAACAAATAGAGTAATCCCATATCTCAAGGGTACATTTTATGAATTTCTATTTTATCCTTTGAAGATGAATTGCAGGTGGACACCTATATAGATCCTTACTAGGCTACAGCCAAAGAGGATAGAGGAGCACAAGTGGATATGCAGTGATGCTTTCCAAGTAATTCATCTCTTTGATGGCAAAGAGCAACCTAGAGCTGCCCTTGCATCCATGAGAGATAGATAAAGGGAATTACCTCAATTGACACCTGATCTTATATGGCTCAAGAAGTTAATGTTGGAGTTAAATTGCAGATCTATGAATTTCCAATCATGTGTGATATTATGAGTAGTGTGTACCTATCCATCAATCCCATGTTCCATGCTAGAAGCAAACACATAGAGGTAAAGTATCATTACATGAGAGAGAAGGGGATAGCTAAACAATTTCAAGTGCATCATATAATTACCAAGGAACAATGTTTTCACATGTTAAGTAAAGCTTTGGACTCAATGAAGTTTGCAAAGTTCAAGAAAGGGATTGGATTGTTGGAGTTAGGATGAAGAATTGAAGCTTGAAGCTTGAGGGGGAGTGTTGAAATACAAGCTTTAAACTTAGTCTAATTCAGACCATCAAATGGATTACACTTGGAGTCTCATAAAGAAAACATTCAAATAGAACAAATCACAAATCAAATTTGAATTTGAATCCTCACCTCAACAACCAAAATTTTAATCACAATTAGGTGTGAGTAATTGCCTACATTCTAGGAAAAGTAACTCCTAACTTATAGAAATCTTTTCATCTCTATAGCTACACACGTTCAACTTCAAATTTGACAAATCCCACATATGTATGTGCTCCTAAATAGTTTCTTCATAGGTTAGTAGGCCATGAACTAAGGTAGCCCCCTGGTTGCATGCTTGGGTGAGTTTGAATAAGGTTTTGTGTAGCCATTGCTAACAAAGATAATTCTATGTGAGCACTCTACATTTCTCTCAGTGTTAAACATTGTTCATTATTCATATCTCACTCAATTCTTGTAATGTTTGGCTTGTAATAAAGATGATTAAGTTATCAAAATTTTATTAAAGGCTCAGATCATAAATTTGCATATTCTAAGGAAAATAGGGTATAGGAGTGAACATGTCTTTATTAGTGTATACCTAGTGAAGAAAAAATTTGGTATTTCTTGAAGGTATTGTTTCTCCCAATATAAGTACACAATTTGAGTAAAATAACATGCATTGGCAAGGCCTTATTAGTTTATGTCTACAAAATGTGTTGGATTCAATCTACATATTTGTAGAGATTCGATTGTTTGATTAAGCAGAGGTTCTGTGAAGTTGTTTGTGAGGACACTATAGCTCCGGGGCTGCATAGGAAGGTTGCAGATTCTCTCAACATGTATCTATGTATATACCTAGGCATGCATTTACTGATGTATTTATGTATGTATCTCACTATGTAAGTGTGAAACTATTTAGGTAGGCTTCTATCTATGTTCTATGAATGAATGTATGTATGTATGTATGTATGTATGCATGTATGTATGTATGTATGTATGTATGTATGTATGTACGTATCTATGTATGTAGGTATGTGTATATGTATGTATGTTTGTTTGTATGTATGTATTACATTTATATCTAATGTATGTTTGTAAGTATGTATCTACATATGAATATAGGTATGTACATACGATAGATATGTATGTATGATGTATGATATATATGTATGTATGTATGTGTGTATGTATATATGTATGTACATATGTATGTGTGTGTACATGTGTATTTTATGTGTATGTAAACTATATATGTATGTAAGTGTGTATGTATGTGTGCATTTATGCATGTATTTATGTATGTATGTATGAATCCATGTATGTATGTATTTATATATGTTCTTATGTATACATGTATATCTTTATTTATGTATGTATGTGTGCATGTATGTAATTATGTATGTAAATATGTGTGTATATATGTATGTATGTATGTATGTATTTAGGTATGCATGCATGTATTCATTTATGTGCGTATGTATGTATTTACGTATGTATGTAATGTATGTAGATATTTATGTACACTTTTATTTATGCACATATATGCATACTGACAAACTTAAATAATTACATGTATGCATGTTTATGTGTTTATGTGTTTGTGTGTATGATGTATGTATGTATATTTGTGTATAAATGCTTGTATGTGCGTGTATGTATGTGTATATGTATCTATGTGTGTAAATGGGTGCATGAATGTGTGTCTATATATGTGTGTAAATATTTGCATGTTTAGATGTTTCTATGTGTACATGTGCGCATATGAAATCAATTTTTTTTATTATTAACTATTAAAAAAATAATGTAATTTTAACTTAGTTAGTTATTTTTTTAATTGAAATTCTTTTTCCAAATAGTACAATTATTATGATTTTTTATAACTAAATTGAACAAATCATAAATTCCAATGAATAAATAAATAGAGAGCTAAAACTTTTCATTTACTTGAAGCTCTTTAATTTTAATTGCATCGATGTTAACTCCATGTGCTTGCGTGCATAAATATCAAGGTCCCTACTCGTTCTTCTACTCCAAGACAAACTAAAAAAGGACCTTACAATAGAACAAGAGCAACTAGTGAAATAGATTGCTAGAGAGAGTAAGAGCGAGTGAGAGATTAAGAGCCTAAGAGTAAAAAGAAAAATACACGCAAAATGTATGAGTTCGTAAAAGCATTGATGTGGAGTTTCTGTTGGGGTTTGAAGGCTCGTGAATTTAAGGAAATGTGATGCACTTTGTTTTAATATGACTCGTCGCTATAGCCAATCTTAAGATGGTCCATATACCACTTAGAAATCTGAATGTTTTCCTATCAATACACACACCAAAATGATTATAAGAAAATTATGTATGCAATAAAATAATATGCGGAGCAAAAAAAATGCATCAGTTCCTAAACATACATATTTGAAAATCAATATATGTATTCACCATCCAAATTAGCATTTCATGTCAGAAATTTGTTTAACAACAAAAATTTCAATTCCCATCGTTGTTAGTTCAATTTGAATCCCTCATTATTTCATGTATTTCTTATAGTGAATGAAATCCCATTCTATTCTATCACAGGATTTGTCAAAATTAATTGCAATAAATCAAACGTTTATGGATGATTTTTGGATGTTTTTTGGATGTATATTTTGCGTATTCAAATCTTTCCCAAAGTTAATGGTGGCTTCAAGAAATGATCTCAAGCCTTTCTCTTCTTCATGAATAAAAAATTGCAAATTATTCACGATGGGTTTGCCAATGCTTCTAAACTGAGCTTGTATCCTATTTGTAGCATGAAGATAGGATAACAATTTTCTATTATATGTGCTGCCTTGAATCGGCTTGGTAGCACACATCTTATAACAATAGCGAACCTCAGAGCCTCCGTATAGACTATGAAATCGGGCCAATGAGATGCTCTTTAAGATTCGAGAAGAACTCATTTATGAGATCATAAAAGCTCGACCTTTCCCTTCGGTCAGGACACCAATAGCATACTTTATGTTGCGAACAGCAATGTATTCGTGGAATGTTCTTGGATCGAGCTTTAGAGCAATGTCTTTCTGGAATGTTCCATGCACTCACATCTTAAAGAAGAGAGTTTAGAATACACACAAAGAAACTTAAATAAGTGATTAACATTAATTCATGGTTATCCTCCTGCGTGACACACCGAAAGCCATTACTATAAATGAGACTCGAGGTATACATTATTAGGAGCCTACAAATCTCTTTGGAAGGTTTCTTTCCCTTGCAAGCCGATCAGTCTTTAATCAACATCTAAAGATTTTCTTTTCTTTCATGTCCTCTTTGTGTCTGATATTTTTATTCATCTTAACAAGACCCCTTTGAATGGGTTTTAACGATATTAACTTTATTTTTGAGGCAAATAATCATCTTGTAAAGCTTCTCCCCTCCCTGTTTCCTAATTGTCTTGCTCTCCTTTTATGTTGTCTATTGAAAAGCCTGGCTATTTGTGGGCGTTGAGTGGTAGTTGGATACTTAGGATCTCAAACATGCTGTAGTACTAGGAGGGAACCTACGTGCAAGATTTAGTGCATCTTCATGGGTAGAGTTCGAGAAGTTTGGAGGTCGAAAAGGGGTCTTTTTAATGAGAAAGAAAAAGAGCGCCTTTACTACGCTGAATGCCAACATCTAACTGAATGTTCTTTGGAGAAAAAAACCAAACCATGCAAATTCTATTGGAGATACCCATTGCTAGGTGCTGAAAATAAATATATAGGAGAATGTAGGAAAGTACAATTTCTAAAGGAGATGTTTTGAGTTCTTTCTTACCCTCCTCAATAACTAGCTACTTGATGTCATGTTAGCTCCATTGCCTGCAGTCCTGGACCTCATTTACGTAGGACACCTCAATACTACGTTACCATTGGTATTCCGCTCGGCCAGGATGGATGCACTCATTTTCTTATATTGAATGGGTCCTAGGTTCGCATGCAACTATGATGAAAGAAGCACAAGTGTGGGTTTTGCCATAAAATGGTCATTGAAGGATAAGATGTATGACATGGAAGGGTAATGGTCATGTAAGGGTAAGCACATTTAAGAAAGTTTTTAGTTGGCATTTTTATTTGCACAATGAGCTTGGCATGACAAAGGGTCATGAGATAAGTCTACCACCACACAAGGCAAAATGTGACCCAATATTTTTCCTGGTCAGACTGTGAGCTCTACAAATGTGTATCCCTCCTTATACAAGGAGTGCTGGTCTCTTTAGTGTGTAATTGGGCGGATATATGTACATCATGAGCGTCTTGGTACTATGGAATATGAAGAAAGAGCTAGTTCTACCTTTATGGAGGAAGATGTTTTCTTCTATGACAGTTCTATTATCAGCTTGTGACTTAAGCTCACACAGTGGAATACCTTTCTGAGCTCCAATTCGTAAGAGAGTGTAGTATAATGGTGTGGCTAGATCCAGACATCATTTTTATGGAGGAAATTTATAGAATGATATATAGAGATGTAAAAAGATGAGTACGTGCCATTGTGTACACAAAAATTCTAAACATAATTAATTTATTCGTCGTTTTATTCTTGAGGAGCTGTTGAGGGCCTTCAATATGAAGGTGAAGAAAATAATTCTGCTTTGTAAATATATGAAATAAACTTTCTCAAGATATTTATTATATAGGGATTGTTGAAGAAACCCCTTGTAGAAGTGCACGATTAGATTTATTTGCATACATTTAATGTCAAAATATTATTATGTCATTTTGACGTGGTATACAACATTACATTGTTGATTTGTTTATGCCTGTGGAAGAGGAGCCTATGACCTTTAAGTGCAATAAAGTTAATGAAATTGAGGTAATGGATATGAAACACTCTTTAGTTATGAGTCTGTGATAGGAAATAAATCTTCATCAACTTTGAATGCACATGTCTTACCAAAGCATTTCTTCTTCTTGTGGAAAGAAAAAAGCTTAAGGAATAGAAGAGAGATGCAAGTAATGTGCAAGGACCATGGAGGAGAACAGTGTACATAGCATCATAGGAGTCTTTCATTCGAAGGAGAAAATCTGTCATTAATTCTTAATGAATGATACTTTGGGATGAATACTTTTTTCACCATTTTAGCACGTTTTCTTGCCTTTGAAATCACCAAATTTGTAGTCCCCCTAAGCTCATGTGAATGGAGATGAACCTGTAGGTCTCCATGCACCCATGCACTCCCATGATAAACATAATCTTCAATTAACTTCCTGCATGCATTTATTGTTTCGTCAAAGAGCTATTAAGAACGTTCATGGACGGGACTTATCACTACTTGCCTACGGATCCCGGGGTATGTTAATTAATCTAGTTTTATTTATCACTTGTATATTCATTTTTTTATACAATAAAATACAAATGGATATACCAATCACACATGGAAACATTTGATGGTCTCTTAGTTATCGTGGCATCACATGTATCATTGATTTGGGGATTATAGGTTTCTATTAGTTCAAATACGTTCAAAATTTAGACCAGTTCCTCCAATACGCATGTAAGAGAAATTTGGACTCTTTCATGGCCCTATCCTTGTAATTAGGAAAGAGAGACTCGTTCATGCACATTTGCTTTGAAGAAGCCCCTGTAGGTGGATTACGACACTGTAGGATTACGACACTTTGGAGGTCCCAAATGTCCTTAGTCTCAAAGCGTCCCTGTAGGATTACGACACTTTGGAGGTCCCAAATGTCCTTTGAAGAAGCCCCTGTAGGATTACGACACTTTGGAGGTCCCAAATGTCCTTAGTCTCAAAGCGTCCGCATTCCTCTTGAATTAGAAAAGAAAATATCTCTAAAAGCTTTTTGTTTATCAAAGGACCTTGGTGTGTAGGTAGTAATCTATATCTTGACACCTCACCTAAAGAATCAAAGAAAAAGATAAAAATCTTGGAATACACCATTAGATTCCACCCCTCCTTCCAGCCTCGTGTTATAAAGTGAGCTCTCACAAGGTCCAAGATTATCATAACAATAGGTACTTCGCAAGTATGAGACTATTCATAAGCCTTTCATAGTGGTTAAGTCTCAACGATAGGAAGGAGGAGGTCATTGCTTCAATGGCGACCCATCATTTGGGGAGAATACTTTGCAAAATATTATGAAAACATGCACTCAATCTATCTTGCTTAGAGGAGGACTTAAATCAAGTATTTGGTACAACTACTACTAGAAAATTCCACAAAAAGGTTCTAATTAAGAAATGTTGTAGGACTCACATGCATATGTGGAGTCCAATAAAATCTACATTTCACTTCTAATCCAAGGCCCTATGTACGGATAGTTGGGTGGAGAGTCCCTAGTCATTCTCTTAGATATGTGAGTCCAAGTTAAATCATGGCATTAGAGCCAATTGGTATAGATAACTAAATAAATCACCTCAATAATTAAATAAATCATCTCATAAAGATGGTTCATATACGACCTATTTCAACTTACGTAATGTTTTCTATTTATCATTTCAAAGATAGACCTTTCATAAAGTTTTCTTCAACACATCTTTCATGAAAAACTAAAATTGATGAATATGAACAAGCAAGGTCTCTTAAAGAATTTTTAGAACTCTTGAAGAGGGTAGAGTTAGGAGTCAATCATTCACTAGTCACTTGCAAGAAAACAAGTGTGATTTATTTTGACATAGATTTATTAAGGCTTATATTTTGTACATTTGAAGTTAGATTGACACAATTCAGGGAGCATGTCTTTCTTAGATTTTACCATGACCTAAAAAAATTGATTAGACACAATACTTGGTAGGTCGAGAAAGAGGTTGGTAAATGTGTGTAGTTGTAATCCATACTAGAAACACCTAGGTCACATTTTTAAGTCAACCATTCTACAACTTTGTTCATCCACACCAAGTTCAAGTGATTTATACACTTCTTTTCGAAGTCTTAACAAGTTAGCATTTCCATCCATTGTGTTATCCATTGTGCATAGAGATGAATCATAGATAGCAGTTTTGTTGGAGATACACAAAATTCATCTATTTCCCATGTTTATGCCATGGAAGCCCACATAACCCATAGCAAGAAAATCTTTTGGGTAAGGAAGTTGGAATCCACCCTTTTTACTTTCTCCTTGCCTTGCACTAAATTTAACTTATCCTAAAAATGTTGAAGAGGGATTTTGGTAAGGATCAAGCCACACATGGAATCCACAATTTTCATATCGAGTTCGGGATAGAATCTTCATCTCATATAAGAGGCTAACAAAAGAGATGAAAATCATGCTCCCCAGTTAATGCTATTATATAGTTGTATCTTAAGGCATACTATCAAGGATAAAAATGTGCTTGATGAATCGTCGGGGGAGGGGATGTTATATAGTAGGATCAATGAACTTTGAAACTTATGATAATAGTAGGTACTTTCAATGATTAGACAACCATCAGCTTATCCTAGTGGTTAGGTCTCAAGGATTGGAAGGGAGAGGTCTTAGGTTCAATCTCCACGAGTACCTTGGGAGATTTATTTTGCCTAAGAACTCTCTAGAGCTTTCTAAAGGCATACACTGAGTTTAACTCAAGTAGATAGGAATTAACTTAGGGTGGTGAAAAGATGTAACACTAGTAGACTCTAGTGAAAGGTTCAAAAGTAGTGGTTGAGGTTTTCAATGCATACGTGGGCTCTATCCAACATTAAAGGTCATTCTTACCCCATGGATCTACATAATGGTAGGTTGGTTTGAGAGTCCTTCTTCATTCTCTCTTGTGTGTGCATCATGAGATGATAGGTACCTTTGTAAAAATTGTGGGTATAGATTTTGAGTATAATGATGAGACAAATTTCCTATATTCTCATCGGTTTTTATACACCAAAAATAGATTTATCTAAAGAGAAACCGACCTCTTAAAATCCCTCAAAACTCTTCTCACAATTAGGGATATGGTCAATGATGAATTTCCTACATCTAAAAGAGTTTGAACTTGGGAATAAGAAAATGAATAATGTATGAATGAGCTATATCTCCTATGCTTTTTACATACATGTAAGGCATAGTAAAACATATGCAAATTGACTAATGCATTTATTGGGAAAATTAGTTGGATTCCCTAATCACGTAGATTCATCTTTTACTCTTTCCTCAAAACATCTTATCATAATATGGTCAATAAAAGGTATAGTCACTAGAAGTATGAAGTCCTGTAAGACTAGAATCATTCCATTCAGCATATGAACACACTTCCTTTTACTCCCTACAACAAAGTACACATATTGTTTACAAGGACCAATGGAGTCAACATGATCATTATATTAGGGCTTTCAATAGCTAACTAAAACGTGACATATCTTGAATACAAATGACCCGTTGAGTAAATGGAGTGTCCAATAAAAGTTTAGCAAACTCTTCTACAATAGGTTTCACTCATAGATTTTCAATAATGAATTTATTTGTAGGTTTCAAACCCTGAATAAAATTTAATCTCACATTTTTTTTTAAATGTAGACCATGTGTTTGAATATATTGCTAATGAAGGCTCCAGTATTTGCATACACGTTTTCTCATTTAACAATGGAATCTACTCAAGTAAATGGACCTTTAGAAGTGGAATAGGTAATGCATTCCATGGAATATGAGGCACAATGAATATAAGCATGGGAGGAACTTGGTTTGGATCTACACATAGTATCGCATGTGGGAAAAGAGAAAACGCATGCTTATGTCTTTTGATTACTTCTACAAATCTTTCTTTAACTTTCTAAGCAATGTATTTCCTCTAAATTTTAACCAGTTTATTGTTTCCTCTATAAATGCTTACTCAATGGTTGGATCTCTTAACAAAGTATGATCCGACACTCTATTAAACTTTTCATAACTAACTCTTGGAAGTAGTTGAGCTGTGTTTTACTTTTTTTAATTTATCAAGAGCCTTATACTTTATATCTATACTGACTTCATGCGTTTTCAAGAACCTTGTAATTAGCTCATATTCATCAATGGAATTGAGAATCATAACTTAAAATTTATTTTTCTTCTTGGAGAGCATTCTAAAGATCTTCATCATTGTCTACGTACTTGTAAAATTAGCTTAATTCTCCATATTTTCTTGAGGTGAAATTAGAACTAAATTTTTAGGTGCTTTTCTCTTTCTTGATATTGTAACCTAAATGTTTGTGAAAAAACAAAACAAAATACTTAAAAATATTTACATTGTCTTGCCAGACATCATCTTCCACTATTGTCTTGCTCAATAGTGCATCCTAGTAGAAATTCTAATCAGAATATGGCCCATACTCTCTTACAAGTGCATTGTCATCACACCAAAAATCATAAAAGAAATTGAGATTCTTTCTCAGGTTTTTCCTATTTCTTACATGATTTAGATGTATTATCATAACTTGCAATCATCCATCACTATAGTTTCCATCATCATTTCAACTCTATATGGTTACCCAAGAATAGCCTTCTATGAGCAGTTAGCATGGATAAAAAAGTGACATTCTTAACAATATCCACATATTGTCACAAGAATATTCACTCATGCTCCCAATAGAATTCATTAAACATTATGTGAAGCCCCCAATCTCTAGCCATGTTGTTTCTTTATGGGCCATCAAAAGATGTCATATAATTTCTTTGAGATCACATTTATCTATGACCCACAATGAACTAGTGCCATGATTCACATTCATGAACTATTTTTATTTTCACTTCTGTTATGCCCTTTGCCCAAAATGTCTTTTGAAAGTGGCTATGAGACTCTTTTGTATACCTCCATTGTGTTTAATCGATCGAATAATAAAAAATTACCGAATATGTTTGTTTTATTCGTGGTTATATGAATAAACACTCAAAAAAAATGGAGATAGAAAATTTTTCGATTGAAAAGCTTTTGGATCAAAAGCTTCCAATCGAAAGAGATTTCGATCGAAAAGTTATTTCTAATAGAGAAATATATTTTTTTACATTCAATCAAAACTTTCATTCCTCACATCCTTCATTACTATTTTAAAGAGTTTTAATCCTACCATTTCCTTCATAGACAGCTGCCTTCACCGTATCATTGAGGTATTGATTTAATTTTTATTTATTGTTTGTTTCATTGTTTTGTTTATTATATCATGCATCTTGTATGATTCACATATCCAGCTCTTATATATGCCTTATTTTTTTTATATAATTAGTTTTGTGTCTTTTAATCGTCAATGGTATACATGTTCGACGTGTGAAAGCATTTCTTACTTGTATACATTGATGAAAAAAATTTAAAAATAAACCAATACTGTGATTTTTTGACTTGCTACATCGATTCTTACTCTCACAGTAGTATAGGACACATCAACAGATCTATTGAGATTGTTTGAATCGCCATATCGATTCCTAGTCCCTCAATAGCACAGGGAGTGTGTAGGGACTATTGTGATTGTCTGATTATTTGACTCTTACTCTCACAATAGTCACTTAGATTCCAGTGAGAATACTTAGTGTAGGTCACACTAAGTATTCTCATTGTAAGTAGATTTATAATTAAATAGAAATTGTAATTATAATCTTGAAGTGAATCTATGTAACTATTAAGAATGTAAGAGTCAAAAAATCAGATAGTTATAATAGTTCATATACATTCACTACACTATGTATGAGTTTTGTCACATGATTGTATATAACTATTGTGAGAGCAAGAATCAAATAATCAGACAATAACAATAGTTTCTATACTATTAATTTATTTATCCATATACTTATTGATAGTCAATTTTTTAATTTTGCACAGATGATAGGTAAAATAAATAAACAGGAGCAAAAATTCTTAGAAGAATTTGTGTGCTCCTACATGTACTGAATAAGAGAAGATGAAATCACTGTAGCCATGGACTCATCTTATTACAAAGTTTCCATTGTGCAATTATCTAGAACAACATTTATTAATATTGAAGATAAATTTTGTAGTGTGTCAAGTGGGTCACACGTATAAGATGAGCAAATGTCAAAAGAGCTTACATGTATCTTTGGACAGATCATCAAAGTAGTAGAGTAATTGGCGCGGGATATCACCAGTATGGCCGAATTCATGGATAAATTTAAATTCATCGATTTACATTATCAGACAATGAAGAGTGGAAAGCGATTAAAACCAGGCATGAATGAACACCTTGTGAGAGCACAGGTAGATCCAAATACAAGACATACATCTTTGAATATGGGAGATCAAACATCAAGCAATCTTTGTTTGCTCCCATATTCCTCTATTGTTTTTGAAGATGCAGCTCCTGTGGGAGAAGGACAATATGGAATGATCCATAAAGGAAAATACTAGAGACTCATCAATTTTCCAAGTTATTCAAATTACATGGTGCTGACATACAAACATGAGACAATGAAGCTATGAATGAAGCCACAATGTTATCTATTATGCACACTAGATTTATTAGTCCACTTGGAATAGCTCGACACCATAGCAAAAGCCCGTGCCTTATTTTCAATTTTGGGAATGGTGGTACATTGGAAATGTGGCTAGAAAGAATGAAGAGGTAGTACCTAAATGTACCACTAAGTAGAGGTGTGAAGGACATAGAAGGAGACATAACAACCATGAAGACAAACATTTGGAAGCTAATCAATGGCTTATTACAAACAATATCATATCTACACACTTGTAATATATCCCACAACAATCTCCATCCAAGCACCATCTTTTTGCAGTTTGAAGGTCGACATGCTTATATCGGATTATGCAATTTTGGTAGAGAGACATACTTACCAACAAGACAATGATTTTTGAAGCTACATAATTTAGAGATATTAAGTAGAAATGAGTGGATTCTAAAGTACTCGTGGATTGCACCCGAATACATATCCACTAGTACTCCACCTTTTAATAAGAGTGAGGAGATATTTATAGTTTCGATACTCCTATTACAAATCTTGAAATGTATAGATTTCAATAGTTATCGGATTGATAAGAATGGGATTTACAAGTTCAAATATGCTTTAGAATTAGCTTCTGACAAAGATGTATCAAATAGAGAGACACATATGAACTACATAGAGTATTCTCACATCTAACTCGATATGATTTAAAGATATCCATGACAGATGGATTAAGACCATATTGAAAATGATATGTATCTGTAAGGAATTGAAATCACAACCTCTTGGTTAGGAATGTGGGGCTAACCACTTGCCCCAAAAGCCATGGTTGAGGATTACTTCCTAAACCTCCCTCTTAGGGTGTAGTTCAACCATCTCCTACCTATCAAGTGTGTGGTTCAACCTTCTTGTTCGCAACCTTGGTGTCTTCATTCCTTCTTCTCAACCTCAGCCTTGAACCTTGCTCTCACCCATGTTTGGTATCTTAAACCCTCAATCAAATGCCACCCAAGGTTTTCCAAGGACTTCAAAATTCGAATCTCATTGGAAAGTTCATTCTGAGAGCTTTCCAACATTATATTATATGCCTCAATCCGACCTATGGATTGAGAGATACACGTAATTCTTTGTTGGCTCCAATTCTCAAAGCGCCGCCTCCACAATTCCTACCCTTTCACACGATAGAATGCCCAAGAACCTTTTTTAGAGGCCATTGCATCATTCCACCTTGCCCAAGCCTACTTCCTAGGCTCGGATACCAATGTAAGGAATTGAAATCACAACCTCTTGGTTAGGAATGTGATGGGCTAACCACTTGCCCCAAAAGCCATGGTTGAGGATTACTTACTAATCCTCCCTCTTAGGGTGTAAATCAAACATCTCCTACCTATCAAGTGTGTGGTTCAACCTTCTTGTTCGCAACCTTGGTGTCTTCAGCCCTTGTTCTGAACCTCAGCATTGAACCTTGTTCTCACCCATGTTTGGTATCCTGAACCCTCAATCAAATGCCACCCAAGGTCTCCCAAGGACTTCACAATTTCAAGCTCATTAGAAAGTTCGTTCTGAGAGCTTTCCAATGATATGTTATATCCCTCAATCCGACCTATGGATTGAGAGATACACTTGATTCTTTGTTGGGTCCAATTCTCAAAGCGCCACCTCCACAATTCCTACCCTTTCACACGATATAATGCCCAAACACCTTTTTAGAGGCCATTGAATCATTCCACCTTGCCCAAGCCTACTTCCTAGGCTCTGATACCAACGTAAGAAATTGAACTCACAACCTCTTGGTTAGTAATGTGATGGGCTAACCACTTGCCCCAAAAGCCATGGTTGAGGATTACTTCCTAATCCTCTCTCTTAGGGTGTAGTTCAACCATATCCTATCTCTCAAGGGTGTGATTCAATCATCTCCTACCTATCACTTTTACTACATTCTTCCCCCTTGGTCGATCATTGTCCTCAATGATCTACTCTTGTATCCCTCTAGCCTCGATGATCAGCCCCTTGAACTTCATAGGTGCCCTTGAATTGATGTCCCCAACCTTGGATAGTTTCTTGAACCTTATTCGCAACCTTGGTCTGTTGAACCCTTGCTCTCAACCTTGATGTCTTGAACCTTCTTCTTCGCAACCTTGGTGTCTTAAGCCCTTGTTCTCAACCTCAGCCTTGAACCTTGTTCTCACCCATGTTTGGTATCTTGAGCCCTCAATCAAGTGCCACCCAAGGTTTCTCGAGGAGCTTTCACTTCCAAGCTAGCTTGTTGGAGAGTTCATTCTGAGAGCTTTCCAAGGCTATATTATATGCCTCAATCTGACTTACGGATTGAGAGATACACTTGATTCTTTGTTGGGTCCAACTCTCAAAGTGCCGCCTCCACAATTCCAACCCTTTCACATGATAGAGTGCCTAGGTGCCTTTTTTAGAGGCCATTGGATCATTCCACCTTGCCCAAGCCTATTTCCTAGGCTTTGATACCAATGTAAGGAATTGAACTCACAACCTCTTGGTTAGGAATGTGATGGGCTAACCACTTGCCCCAAAAGCCATAGTTGAGGATTACTTCCTAATCCTTCCTCTTAGGGTGTAGTTGAACCATCTTCTACCTATCAAATGCGTGGTTCAACCATCTCCAAGGTATCACTTTATTACATTCTTCCCCCCTGGTCAATCATTGTCCTGATGATCTTCTCTTGTATCCCTCTAGTCTCGGTGATCAGCCCCTTGAGCTCCCTAGGTGCCCTTGAATTAACGTCCCTCAACCTCACATAGTTTCTTGAACCTTGTTCGCAACCTTGGTCTCTTGAACCCTTGCTCTCAACCTTGTTGTCTTGAACCTTCTTGTTCGCAACCTTGGTGTCTCGAGCCCTTGTTCTCAACCGTAGTCTTGAACCTTGTTCTCACCTATGCTTGGTATCTTGAACACTCAATCAAGTGCAACCCAAGGTTTGCCAAGGATTTCACACTTCCAAGCTACCTGAGTAGATTTGGAAATTTCATTCCGAGAGCTTTCCAATGGTATCTTGAATGCCTCAATGCGACCTACGGATTGAGAGATACACCTCAATCTTTGCTGGATCCAATTCTCAAAGCATCGCTTCCCAAATTCCTACCCTTTCACATGATAGAGTGCTTGAGCGCCTTTTTTAGAGGCCATTGGGTCAATCCATCTTTCCCAAGCCTAATTTCTAGGCTTTGATACCAATGTAAGGACTTGAACTCACTTGGTTAGGAACGTGATGGGCTAACCACTTACCCGAAAAGCCATGGCTGACGATTACTTCCTAATCCTCTCTTTGAGGGTGTAGTTCAACCATCTCCTATTTGTCAAGGGTGTGATTCAATCATCTCCTACCTATCACTTTTATTAAAGTATCCATTTAAGCTATCTGGATTAAATGATATAGATTCATTTGCATTAAGTGGAGTAAATGTTATGATGTCATTTGAATTATGTGAATTAAATGTTGTGGTATCATTTGAGTTAAGTAGATGAAATGAAGTGTAACAATATGTGGATTAAATGATGTGGATTTATTTGAATTATATGGATTAAATGAAGTGGTATCATTTGAGTTGTGGATTAAATGTTGTGGATTCATTTAACATATGTGAATTAAATATTGTGGATTCATTTGAATTATGTGGAGTAAATGAAGTGGTATCATTTCAGTTATGTGGATTAAATGTTGTGGATTCATTTAACATATGTGAATTAAATATTGTGGATTCATTTGATGTATGGGGGTAAAGGAAGTGGTATCATTTGAGTTAAGTGGGTTAAATTAAGTGGATTCATTTGTAATATGCAGATAAAATGATGTGGATTTATTTGAGTTATGTGGATTAAATGAAGTGTTATCATTTGAAGTATGTGGATTAAATGAAGTCGTATCATTTGTGTGATATGGATTAAATGTGATAGATTCATTTTAATTATATGGATTAGATGAAGTGGTATCATTTGAATTATGTGGTTTAAATGACGTGGTATCATTTGAATTATGTGGATTAAATGAAGTGGATTCATTTGAGTTATATAGATTAAATGTTATGAATTCTTTTGAGATAAAATTAGTGTTTTTGTTTTGCATATTTGAAAGTAAAACATGGCAAGAATGCTAGATGTGAATGATGATCTTGATCATACCGAATCTCAAAGGATTTTATGTGAACAAAATGCTCCATTTGCATAATTAGGATTAGCATTTTTATTCCATCAAGATTTAGAGCCAGGTGGATTAGAAGGAGAAGCATTGTCAATGAAAGAAGTAAAAAAGCTATGTCCAAATCATTTCGTTCGTGATGTTCTCTTCTAGGTTACAGGAAGGGCAAAAGAAAGAGCACCCTTAAAGCCTTTAAACTTACAACATGAAGGATTAGCAAAAATTCTACTTCGATGCTTTGTGCAAGTTGAGAGATCGTTACCAAATAATAATCAAATAGCATTATATTTCATTCAAAAGGTCTTTGTATAAGATATTCTTCATTGACGTGTAGATTGGGATGATCGTCCAAAGAATGCAGGTATTGGTTTGGGTCATCCTCAAAATTGAGCAAAATTTCATAACCAAGGAAACGAAAACCCTCTTCCTTGAAAGTGGCCCTACATTTTGACACTTGAAGAACATAATATTATACATGATTTCTCGTCACAAGGAGCAAAATTATACAATGAAGGATTAACAGTTCGTGCATTACAAAGAACAATAGATGATCAACAAAAGAGGATTGATGATATGGAAAGTCAAGTGAAAAATTTACAACTTTCTGTGGATGCATATGAGAGAAAATATGAAGACTCTTAGAGGCATCATCATCTTTTGATCGCTTTATTGCTGATGAGTTATTGAATCAAGAAAACACTAAATAGACAAGATTTTTTTGTAATCAAAGACATGAGTATGGTAAAACCATTGATTTTTCAATTGAATATAATCATAGTATTCATAGTACATTATTTTCTTCATTTTGAATATCATTATCTATGACATGTACCATGCCATCTATTTCTTCCATGTCTGACCATCATTGTGATCTACATCAAAATCATGATTACTCCATGAATCATTTGTTAAAATTTCATGAGTTTAAACTTCTCCGAAAGTTTGTTGTGTTGTTGTAGAAGCTATCTTGGTTGGAGCACGTAATAAATGCATATTACAAAACACATATAGCAAATCATTAGCAGGTGATACACTTAAGCATTTTCTTTATTTTGAATGAAGAAAATCATAGGCACTCCAATTACATTCATAACTACCACTTGAAGCTATTATTGAAAGCACTCTCATAGCTATATGTTGCAACTCCACTTCTTCACCTCTGTACTCTTTCCACCAAATAGGAGGTGGATGCTTTTGAATCGCTTCAATGTGCCATAGATCTCCAAAAGATCCTTCTTAATTTACATATGCTACTCTTTGGTGGAATGCATCTACCATCTGTACCTGGAAGCAATAACTGACATGTGGTTTTTAAGTTTTCCATGACTTCTTTGTTTGATGCTTGACCATTGAGTTGAAACACTTGATCCAAAGCAAATGTTGTTCCATGGAAATGAGTATCACTACAACAGATTGACCGTATACCAAGGTTTTTACCAAGGGAAATGAATGCGCCTATTTTTGTCGCGACGTCAGTGTAGCTATCGGTATGCACATCACTAGTAAAGCGCCGGTATGGGCATCAATAATAGCATCGGTATGAGCTTATACCGATGCCCATACCGACGTTTATACGGACGGCTACGGGACACACCGATGATCCGTTTAAAACAGTCATACCGATGGTCAATTGACCGTCGGTATCTTTAAGTGAGCTTTTCCAATGTTTATATCGACGCTGAGACTGACCGTCGGTATAAGCAGCGTTGGTATGCCCCTCATATGTTGTAGTGTATGCATTTGCGTCCATCTCTTCTCTTCTAACGATACAATCTGTATTTTTTCTTGTAATCAAAATTGATTAGAGTCTTCTACTTTTTGAATAGCTTCTAACATAATCCAAGAAACTTTTCCAATCATAAATTTATTAGTATCAACCATTCATAAAAGTTCCACAAAAGTTTTAGTGATACCAATGATTTTTCAAGATTATGCCAAAAAGTTTGTGATTGTATTAGAGATGTACGCTTGGACAGTGCAACTTGATAAGAAGGATACTTCTCTTGCCATGGCTCCCATCTAGATCAAAAATCATTTCTACAAGAGCTCGCTTAACTTCCAATAATCCACTGAGCACAATATAGGTAGTTGCAAATCGTGTGGCAAAAAAAATCTGAAGTGCTTTATTAGGAGATTTTGATCGAAAGAACGAATATGAAAATTGATGCTCTTTGATAAGTTTGACCACATGATTTGCATCTAATAAGATTTTTTTAATGAAAGATAGTCTACCTATGTCTTTCAATAATAAATTTAATGTATGAGCTACACATGCAACCCAAGTAATGCCTTCATTCTTGTTTTGCATTGTAATTCTAGAACTTTGAAAATTAGAGGCATTATCTATCACTATCATAATCACATTCTTCGGACCACCCATGCACCATATAGCATGTTCATATACCTTTACAAGAAAAGCTAAAATTTTCTCTTTAATAGAAGTATCAAAAGCTTCTAAAAACATGTTTCCTTTCGGACATATAACCATGACATTAATCAATGGTTTCTTTTGACAATGTGTCCATCCATCCAATGCAATTGTACATCCATACATGGATACATAGTCAAGTATTGCTCGCTTTAAAATAGCTTCAATATTGTTTTACACTTTATGTACATACTTTGTTCGCAATTTATTATAATCTCACATGGTGAATCCTTTTCATGCAGTTGACATCAAAGCATCTTTGAAAATGGGATTACGAATAGCATTGAAAGGAATCCCACATGCTAAGAATGCTTGAGACCATTTAAGATGAAGCTCAAGATACTCTTGCTTTTCAAAAGCTACAGGTATAGTATTTTGTGTTTTATTATGGACAGAGCATGGTGACAGAGTATTAGATCCACCATTTTTACTACATTCACCAAGTCCACTCTTTTTTGATGCATTTGGAGAAAATGGAGTACACGTATCTTGGTTATTCTCAAAAATAGTTTGAGAGACTTGAGATGATCCTCTATTGTCATCAATGCATCTACTCGTTCTTGCTCTACACTTGGGATACTTTGAAAGTGTTGCCTTTGAATTTTTTTGATGTGATACCTTGAGATTTACATTTATTTGCATCACTTGTAAAACGTACCCATATATCATTATCTTCACTAGAGCATCCTGCCATATTATTATCTGTACCAAAAAGATGCTCTTATATTTGAGTTGCATTTCCTACATAACGATGTCCACAACATTTGCATTGTATTGTGGACACTCTTTTACCCTCTTGATAAACAATCACATATGACCCTTCTTTTCCCTTTCCCATAGTGCTTGCAAATTGCTTTATGAAGACTATCTACAGAAAAACAACATAAACAAAATTGAATAAGATATTTTGATCAATGTCGAGTCAAACACTTCCAATAGACTTTAATTCTCAATCACACACCCATATGAAATTACACATACTATTGTGAAGTAAAAATCATTGTTGAGTCAAACAATCACAATAGATTCTAATTCTCAATCATACACACATTTACGTTTACACATACATATACTTACACATATTATTGTGAAATAGGAATCAATATTGAATCAAAAAATCACAATATATTTTAAATTCCTAATCATATGCACATACAATTACACATACTATTGTGAAGTAAGAATCAATGTTGTATCAAACAATCACAATAGATTCTAAATTCCTAATCATATGCACATACAATTACACATACTATTGTGAAGTAAGAATCAATATTGAGTCAGACAATCACAAGAGATTTTTCATTCATAATTACACACTCATATGCATATATATACTCATACACACACATACATAAAATATTATGAAGTAAGAATCAACGTTGAGTCAAACATAATCTACCTATATCTTTCAATAATAAATTTAATGTATCAAAATAGATTTTAAATTCCTAATCATATGCCCATATACTTACACATACTATTGTGAAGTAAGAATGAATGTTGTATCACACAATCACAATTTCTAAATTGGTAATCATATGCATTTACATTTGCACATACTACTATGAAGTAAGAATCAATATTGAGTCAGACAATCACAATAGATTTTTCATTCACAATTATACACTCATATGCATACAAATACTCATACACACACATAGATATACTATTATGAGCTAAGAATCAATGTTGAGTCAAATATAATCTACCTACATCTTTCTATAATAAATTTAATGTATCACAAAAGATTTTAAATTCCTAATCATATGCACATACACTTACATATACTATCATGAAGAAAGAATCAATGTTGTATCAGAAAATCACAGTAGATTATAAGTTCCTAATCATATGCACATACATTTACACATATTGTGAATTAAGAATCAATATTGAGTTAGAAAATCACATGAGATTTTTCGTTCAAAATTATACACTTATATGCATACACATACTCATCACACACACATACATATACTATTATAAAGTAAGAATCAATGTTGATTCAAACATACTCTACCTACATCTTTTAATAATAAATTTAATGTATGACAATAGATTTTAAATTCCTAATCATATGCCCATACAGTTACACATACAATTGTGAATTACGAATCAATTTTGTATTACACAATCACAATAGATTCTAAACTCCTAAACATATGCACTTACATTTACAAATACTATTGTGAAGCAACAATCAATATTGAGTCAGACAATCACAATAGATTTTTCGTTCACAATTATACATTCATATGCATACACATACTCCTACATACACATACATATAATATTATGAACTTAGAATCAATGTTGAGTCAAATATAATCTACCTACATCTTTCAATAATAAATTTAATGTATCACAATAGATTTCAGATTCCTAATCATATGCACATACACCTAGACATACTATTGTGAAGTAAGAATCAATGTTGTATCAGAGAATCACAATAGATTCTAAATTCATAATCATGCACATACATTTACACATACTATTGTGAAGTAAGAACCAATATTGATTCAGACAATCACAATAGTGTAAATTATTTAATATTTATGGAAAAAATTTATACCCTATTCTCTCTACGACACTTTAAGTTCGTAAAAAACAAAGTAGCTTTTATGAAAAATGAGTATGAATCAATCAGAATAGATTTGGAATTCACCTAGATATACTATTGTGAAGTAAGAATCAATGTTGAGTCAAAAATTAAAAATAATTTAAATTATTTAATATTTATAGCAAAAATGTATACCTTTTTCTTTCTATGACACTTTAAGTTCGTAAAGAATAAAGTAGCTTTTATGAAAAATAAGTATAGTTCTACTGTTTTATAAAATATTTTTTGACCGAATTTTTTCGATCGAAACTTAAGTGCTTTTGATAAAGAAGTTTTGAGTTCCCATCCAGAAACTATTTGGGTGTGTCCGAATAAGCTAACATGGTAGTGAATAATTCGATCAAATAATAAGGGATTACCGCAAAATTCTGTAATTATTCATGAGTAATCAAATTGTTGAATAATGAATAAAGCAACCTAGTTGTATACTCATCACCTACAATGGGGCCAACAAAGTATCTATTAAGTTGGTAAGTCTCAATTTCGTTATCATCAATACATGATTCACTTAGGGCCACTACATCATTCATAACCTCAATAACATCACAAGTGGGAATCTCTTGTTTCTACAAAGCTTTATTAAAATGTCATTGAATTTAGCCTTTGCAATTGTAAAGACCTATTCAAGACATTTTCAATTGAAATTTGAGTAACATATAATTCAAAACTCTCCTTTGCATCCTTCTTGTTTTCTAGCTCAAATATCAATACAACTTTTGGTTTCTTCTTCAATCTCTCGTTTTTTTTTCATTTACTTGAATATTCATGTTTTTCTATAGTCGCTTGCTTTGCTCTAACTCAATTTATCAGCTAACTCTTTTAAACTTGGTTTTATTTGTTTATTTTTTCTCTTGATATTCTCTATTTTTCTTTCTCATCACTCTTTTTTCAGGATCAACTTCTTGATGGATTTCATGTCATCTCTTCTCCTCAAAACTTGAAACGTGAGAGTAGATTGAATTTTGATCAACATGAGACTTCCATGTAGTTTTCTACATGATTGTACCTTGTGCTCTTAAAGATGTTAAATCGAACACTTGGATTGAGATTCAATCTTTCAACTTCACAATCAATAGCCTCTATTGGTTGTAATTTGTTTGGAGATGTACTTTAGTTTGTGGCTGATACTTTTTCATCTAGTTTCTTCAATATTTCACGCTTCCCCAAGCTCGAAAATTGCCTCATTTGTACCAGCACTTGACTATCCACCTGTAAAAAGAGGCAACAAAATGTCATATGCAAAGGAAAGGAAGTCGTGTTTTAAAATAATATAGCTTTTAATATATTTCTACCACTAGTTGATGATCTTTGGATTTCATTTAATCCTCACATGCATAAGAGAAGTTCCCCTATGCACCACACCATACACATATTTTCTCAATAATTCCTCATCTCTCATTTGAACCAACATTTTTTTTATCTACTCTTCAATTCTTGGAATAGGGTATACTTTCACTACTAGTTGCAGCACTAGGGCTCTTTTGGCATCATAAAATTTTGAGGAGCACATTGCATTCGATTCTAATGTATTCGATCTACTTGACTTGAAATTGGTGGATTAGGTCCAGAATCTTGGTAGCCCATAGAGTAAATCTTAGTATCTAAGCGGAACCATCTCTTTTGGCAGACAAGTTTGTATAGTAATCACATTTTGCAATTGTGTACTCTACATTTCTAGCTGGATTTGTAATGGAGTCCACAATATACATACAAAACTGATTATAGTCGTGTGATGGGTTCAATAATCTCAACCTCGAGCAGACCTTAAAGAAGAGTCCACTAGAATGCTAAGTTAGGGAACAAGATAACGTTTCTATTTTCTAAACCCTTTATTGCATCTATTTCTCCTAGTAAGTCTTACTCTATGTTCTTGTTTGTCGCCCTATGTTTTCATACTTGTTTCAATGAGGTTTCTTGTTTAAAATTAAAATCTTGTTTTCATTCTTTTATCTAATTTTTTCTTATTAGTGGTTTTATCTAGAGCTCTTCTTAGCCTTTTTTTATGTTTTTCAATTTTCTTAGGTTTTTGTTCTTTTCTATGCTTAAATAAATTTCGAACTAGGTTAAGAAATTAGCAATGTTTAACCAAATAAAATTACCATTGGAATGTGAACACAATGTATTTCTATCACTAATACAAAGTGATATGCTCATTGAAAGGAGAAGAATCCTTAAATTCTTAATGCGTGAAATGTAAAAATTGATGGGACTTAAAGAATGATTACCTATATTTGACTTGGAGAAGAGGTTTTTGCAACTCTTGAGTAAAAACATTCTTTACATTTATGATCAAGTAAAGCCGTAAACAAAATGGAATATTATATTTCAACTATGATTATCCACCTTAGTTTATGGTAAGGCTAACGAGACAAGGCTTCCACTAGCTGCTCTAGGTCCCCATGGAGGCATTGAGATCCCTATAGATCATCCCTCAGCACAAATGAGAACCTACAAGAGAAGATCGAGCTTCAAGTCATTATACCCTTCCTTTCATTCATCCTCTTCTAGAAACATTAAGAAATTAGCTATCAATTTAATTAAAATCCTACACTCAAATAGGCCTATCATACTTCAGGTCTGATTCATGTGTCAAGTCGTTTTGAAACAGAGTGGGTGGATCAAGGTGACCTTACTACTATCATGGACAAAGAAGACCATCCAGAATCTTAAATTCCATGTGAATCCTATATCTCATGATTGGTTCAGAATTAGGAGAAATCAATGCTTCCATTGCATCCATAACCTGCAAAACCCTACAATCCATTGTGTTATTGCTTGATTCTAACATCCAGAGACCATGCTTTGAATTGATGACATCATCAATGATGTCATCAATTTGTAACTGCCCTTGAAATGTCCTTGGAAAAGCTATATAAGGAGGGGTTGGCCACATTCATTCTCAGTCTTGCCAATGCCACTCTTGGGACACTTGCAATAGATCTAAGGTACTGCGTCATAAACCTCATGGCCTCTTGCAACCTTTACCTATTCAGAAAGGCCATGGGCTTCATTATCTATGGATTTCATCACAAATCTACCAAAGTCAGATAAGTATGATGCCATTCTTGTTATTGTGGATAGATTTACAAAGATGGCAGACTTCATTCCATCTACAAAGGCAATCACAAGTGCCGTTTTCTCTGATACATCTTTAGGCTTCATGGTTTTCTAGATGATATTGTCAGTGATCAAGGTCCACAGTTCATATCCAGTTTTTGGAACAGTCTTTGCAAGCTCCTTGGTGTTCAAGATAAACTATCTACAACAAATCATCCTCAAACTGATGGAAAGATAGAACGGTTGAATCAAGTTCTAGAGCAATATCTCCGTTGCACTAGCAACTATAGTTGTTACCCTTTGTAGAGTTTGCATATAACAATAGTGTTCATGCATCTACTAAGCAAACTCCTTTTTTTGCAAACTATGGACAACATCCAAGGATGTATATGCAACTCCCAAATGATGTCAAGAACCCAGATGCTAAAGACAAGGCCCAGTACCTGATCGACATTCACAAAGAACTCAAGGAAGAGATCCATAAAGCTCAAGAACAATATGAGTACTTTGCAGGTCAACGTCGTGTCCAAAATCCATCATATCAAATTGGGCATAAAGTATGGTTACTCAGAAGCAATTTGCAAACTTCAAGTCCTTGTGCAAAGTTAAATCATCAAAGATTTGGTCCATTCACCATCTTGGCCAAGATTAATCTAGTCACCTTCAAGCTCCAACTACGTCCTAGATTCCAGAATATCCCGAGGAAGATAAGAGTAACTTATCCATTAAGTCGAGACCAGAGAACCTGATCGCTCCTTATGGAACTCATCGCTTGAGGGGGAGGTGATGTCATGGACAAAGGAAACCATTGGAAATCTCAGATTCCATGTGAATCCTATATCTCATGTTTGGTTCAAAATTAGGAGAGACCAATGCTTCCATTGCATCCAAAACGTGCCAAAACCTTAAAATCGATTGTCTTCTTGCTTGATTCTGACATCCAGAGACCATGCTTGGAATTGATGACATCATCAATGACATCATAAAGTTCCAATTCAAGTTCTAGTCTTGTCTTTTGCTCCAATCTTGTTTAGTCTTGTATTGTGGACATCTTCTCTTATCCCATTCTAATCTCGTAGTACAAGATCCTTTCTATTTATTTCTTGTATCGAGTTCATATTCTTGAAGAGAATTCTTGTGACCAAGATATCTTGTTTCCTACCTAGAATCCCAGGTTGTGGGATCTCTTGTGTCATCTTTAGTCTAGTTTTCCATACCTATCGGTCCCTGGTTGTGGGACATATTGTATCAATCACGTATTCTTGTATCATTCTCCTTACGTGGGTGTACTTGTAATCAAAAGTATAATTCTGAAATCTTATCTACCATAGTCAGAGAGCACAATCTAGTGCTCCCCTGACAACTACATGCATATACATGTTCATGTAGTGTGTTTTTATCACCAATACAAAGTGATATGCTCGTTCAAAGGAAAACAATCCTTAAATTGTTAATGAGTGCAATGTAAGAATAGATGTAACTTAAAGAATGAGTACCTATAGTTAACTTGAGAATAGGTTTTCACAACATGTTGACTAAAAGCATCCTTAACATGTATTATCAAATAAAGCCCTAAACACCTTGGAATATTATATTTGCACTATGATTATCTATCTTACGTGATCGTATGGTTGACAAGACAAGGCTTCCACTATCTCTTCAACGTCCCCATGGAGGCATTGAGATCCCTATGGATCAGCCATCAACACAAAGGGGAACCTGCAAGTAAAGCTCGAGCTTCAACTCTTTCTATCCTTTGCTTTGATTCATCCTCTTCTAGCAGCATTCAAAAATTAGCTCTCAATTCAATTAAAATGCTACACTTAAACAAGCCTATCATACCACCACAGCGATGTGTCTAGGAGTTGTGAAAGTGAGAGGGGAAGATGACCTTACTACATGCCTATACACTTAAAGATGCCTATCATACTTCACGTCTAATTCATGTGTTAAGGATTTGTGAAATTGAGTGAGTGGATCAAGATGATCTTACTATGTGCCTATGCATGGTCATGGAGGGTCTTTCTTATAGTTTACTTATCTAGGGAAACAGAGGAAAGATCTAATGACTAATCAAAAGATTACACGATATGCATTTAAGATACTAACATACAAACTTTCTCTCAACTCTATCTATTGGTTTATTTGGACGTGTTATTCTTGCATTAGGTACAATATGATAGGCACAATTGAGATTAGATTTGAGCTCACATCAAGCTAAGAAGACACCAATCCTCTAGTAAACCTGGTTCCAAGATAGAATCAGTCTAAAATATAGGAAATCCATGGCTATCTCTTTTCATAGGCTATGGTTATATAGATTTTCCAATGAAATATGGTATATAAAAACATAGGCAACAAAATATAATATCTTTAAATATCTCCGAATCCAAAATTAATACCATCACTACCCTCTAGGTCAAGGGGATCGGCTTACACTACTCATCAAAGAGGGAAAGCCCCCATTTGGATTCTCCCATTAGTGTTCTATGGGTAAACCACATTTGGATACAAGGCCTTTATATTTTCCTTCAATGGAAACCTAGAGGCCAAGAACTTTATGATCTACCTAAACTCACGGCTAGGATCCGGAAGATCTCCTATTACCATCAATGAACACACATAAAACTCTTCTTACTTGAAAGTTAGGACTCCACAAATATTTGCCTTCTTAGAGTTGATTCTCCTCATAATAGGGGCCTAAATCGTAGAACATCATGAAGGACTTGCAGTCACTTGAAAATGGAGTATTCAATATATCCAACACATGTTATTAATTTCCACATTGATAAGTTTCTCTCTCCCAAGAGCCTTGGAAAAGATTTCCTCTCCATTTTCTTCATTTGGAGAATACCTTACTTCATGATCTCGTCATCAATCAACTCATGGACATAATGATACTCAACTTCTATGTGCTTGGTACATGCATAAAAAACATGATTTTTGGTGATGTCCCTGAGAAATTGGTTGTCACACTTTAGAACTATAGCCTCTTGTCCTTGTATTCTTTTGTGATAAAGGATCCTCCTCAACAATACGATTTCACATGATGTAATGCATGCCTCTTTGTACTCAGCTTTGGTAGAGGATAATGCTAAAGTATACTTTTTCTCATTGATCCAAGAAAGAATCTCAAACCATAAAAACAAGAAATCTTCAAAAATTGATTTTTAGTATCAATATCTCTACCCAACCTAAATCAATGGTATATAGCTACTTGGTACAAGAAGATACATGCCTAGTTTCGAACATATGGTTTGGAGAATAGTCCAACTGAGACACATTATTGTATATGTTCATGTTATGCTACTTATGGGTCCTAATGAGAAGCACATTGTTGATTTCAAGGCTGATTTTAATGCATCCTTTTAGATGTTAGATTAAGGTCCTTTGCATCATTAATTGGGCATTTCATTTATGCAAGTTGATTGGGGGATAGCTTTGTCTCAAACAAAATATATTGACACATTATTGTAGTGTCTTGCCCTTAATGATTAGAATCCTATTACAACTCCCATGGAAATAGGTTAATGATAGTCTTCATGATGTTGGAGCTACATTTGATGTTGTTCTCTATGGATAGACTATTCGATGCTTGATTTTGTTATGAATCACTTGGCTTGATATTGATTTTATTCTCTCAAATGAGAAGGTTAATTGCATTTCCTATGTGTCAATCACTAGTAGGCTATTGCACACATCTTTTTTGTATTGGAGAAGTACCCGACTACTTGGAGTGCTTTTTCCCAAGGGGGTCATTAATGCTAGGTTTGCATGCTTTTCTAACTCACACTAGGCTTCTCGCTATGACATTTGTGTGTCTACCAGTGGTTTTTGCTTCATGATCAATAGCTCATGCATATCTTGGTTAAGTACGAAGTAGTCTATTATGGCCAACCCTGCTTGTGAGGCTATATATAGGGCAATTCTCACAATGGTTATTGATTGTGTATGGCTAAGGATCATTTTGGTTGATGTGGGTTTTGTTCACTCTTCTACAGCTACCATCTTTAGTGATAATCAAAGGGCATTGGAAGTTGCAAGGAACCCTATGCTCCATGCTTAGACAAATCACATTGAGTTGCACTATCATTATGTAAGGGAGAGGTTGTTTGCTGAAGAGATCAATTTGGCTTATGTGGCGCCATATAATGTTGTAGAACTTTTCACAAAGGCTCTGCCTAGGGAGAATTTGGAAGCTTTTCATAATACATCGGGCTTACTTCCCTTTGTGGATTGATCTATTTCCACATAGCTTTGCACTTTCTTGTAAATGAGTGCCATCTCCTTGTTCATGGAGAAACTCTTAAGGTGATTTATTCATATATTTTGGTAGTGATGTGTGTGAACACACGTACGAGTGTTGGGGCACTTTTTCCCTTCTTTAAGAGGGTTTTGCTCCGCCTTTTGATATGTCCATAACCCTATTAGGTCACTTATCTTCGTGCATTGCACTTGTTAATACATATTGTATTGTGTTGTGCTCGAAGATTCTTCTTCTCGCTTGTGCTCCTTGTGTGATCAAAAAGACCTCAAAATCCAATAAAGATATTTGAGTTCAATATACCCGAGCTTTCTTTTTTCTTAGAGTTGAGGAAACAAATGTAGTTATTTTCAATGATAAAATCATTGTGTAGAAAGAAAAGCACCCTAGGAAAATAGTTGAAATAGACGTAAGACCTATTTCAAGGCTCAAAGATTATGGATCCCTATACATTTAAATGATGATAAATCTCATACCAATGGGACTCCTTTCAAGTGTCAAAGCCTACAAGATTCAAGAGAGTGCTCCTTTGGAGGTTCATAAAGAACTTCCTTCTAAATGCATTAGAGGTAAACTCTTTTCAAAATTATAGAAAAACAATAAACAAATAATAACTTATATTCTTTTTGTAAATGATTGATTACACCAATGCCAACAATCTCGGAATATGCAGGATCAAGCCTACATTTTCCTCTAAGGGACTCAAGTAGCTCACTAGCAATCTGAGTAAGACTCAGTCCATTGAGCATAGGTGTACGGCTAAATGCATCAGCCACTACAAGACCTGGCTTGTGATACATAGTTGGAGTTCTATCTTAGTTGATAAATGGAGCCACAAATACACATCTCAATCATGCAAAGAGAGTGTTAAGGTATGTGAGTTCAATTATGGGTTGCTATACAGGTATGATGAAGAACTTCAAGTAAGAGCATGGAGTGATGTAGATTGTGTAGGGAGTGTTGATGATATAAGTTCAACCTCATGGATATGTTTTCATGTTAGGTACAAAGGGGATTTCATGGATGAGTAAAAAGTAGCCTAGATTTGCATTGAGTTCAACAGAGGCTTAATATAGATCTTTAGCCCTCACCACATGTGAAGCAATGTGGCTTAAGAATCTCTTCGAAGATCTTGGTATACAACTTGGACCAATTTCAATTTATGGAGCTAACATATTGAGCCTTCATCTTGATAACAATCCCATGTATCATCCAAAGAGCAAGCACATTGAGGTGCATTACCATTATGTAAGGGAAAAGGTTTCAAGTGGGGACATTAATGTTCATTTTGTAGGAGCAAAGGACCAAGTTTAAGATATCTTCACCAAAGGCTTTGATGTGACCAAGTTAACAAAGGTTTCAAAGGCTATGAGCTTTCTTGATATGGACATTACCACCTTAAGCTTGATGGGGAGTGTTGAAATTGGAAATATGCAAGCTTTAGGTGGATAAAGGGGTCAAAAGAACTTAATGTGGACGAAATTGATGATGCAAATCACTTAGGGTAGCCTCAAGGTTGGTAAAGGTGGGGCAAGGCAATCCTAAGGTGGTGAAAAGTTGGGAAGGGCATCCAAAAGCTATAAAAGAAGATGAAGCGTCATAAAATGCATGGAAATCTTGTAGGTAATGGAAGACCAAGAGACGTATACTCAAGGAAGATCAAGGAGAGAGACATCCAAGGCTCAAAGGGGTAGAAAAATGTAGCTTTCCAAGAAACGAAAAATGTAGAGGTGGGTGTTACATGCACATGGGAGGAGTAAGAAGGAGCTATCAAGCCCACACCCCCTCTACTCTCTTTTACGTATAGACATAGTCTGCTTATAATAGTTGTAACTCCTTTCTTACATATCCAATTCAAGAGATTTGAAGTGCATTCTTTAGATTATATGAGACTTAATTCCCCTAACAGGGCTTTGTGAAATACATTTTGTGTGCAAAGAAATTGGTGTGTCTCTATAACCCTATTTTTTGCATATCCTTCATCTATACATACTGTGTTTTGTATAAAGGTGTTGACTAACCTAAACAGATCCATTTGAGGTGTTCTATAACTTATTTTGAAAGCTTATGAACCACGCTACATGTGTCTAAAATTGTAGGTGATTTGGATAATTGTAAGGTAGGTGAATAAAAGTTTTGTTGTAGAGTAGGAGAAAAGGTGTATCAAGGAACCTAGGTATTGGGTTCATTTCACTTCTAGTGTGCAAATCTAAGGGATTATATTCAATCAGTCACTATGTCTCATCGAGAAAGAGCTTTAAAAAATATTATGTTTGATATTCAGGTTCATTTATTGATCCATCTTGTGAATTAAATAGAGATTGGAGGAGTTGTAAATGCTCGATAAATGTTTTGGGTCGAGTGGTTTATGGGCATATTAAATGGTTATGTGTGACAAAGAGCAAAGCAAGAAGGATCTATGGTAAAGGTGTGGATGCTTGAGGAGTACATATACTATGTTAATGAATACGGTGAAATATTTCATGAAGAAGCTCCGCATGCATGGACTAAGGAGTATTCTTCAAAATTGAAAGATGTGGTGTCATCAAGTAATGGAGTTCCATTTAAATTGACATTCCAAGAAAAAAGTGATAATTCTAATTTTATTGCATATAATAGTGAATGAATGCAAGCATTCGTTAATGAGCATTAGCATGATCTATAAAATCTCCAAGATAAAATACAGAGAAACAAAAGATAAAGATGTAATGTCAATAGTAATGAGAATAGAGATATATCTTCTTTCACACATTGGCTATATACTCCTATGCAAAGAGCCAATGCAAATAGTGAACTAATGTCACAAAAGTAGAGGGAATTAATGATAGATTGTGAAAGAAAGCCAATTCGATCTTACTAATATTCCTTTTTTTTTAAATGTGTTTAGTAGTCTCTCTTCAAATAATTTATTTTTTATTGCAAGCCCGAATGTTTACTAATATGTGACCTCATGCACAACATATAAGGATCAACGTTATTGATTCTTTGAAAAAACAAAGGATTCTAGCATTATTGCATACTCCAAGCAATTATCACGTGCTAGTTTGAAAGATATGAACCTTATAGATAGTAAACTTGGATACATAGGAACACTTGTTGGCATCTACAAAATATTGTTTCATATCTTCAAACACGAAAATAAAATATATATTTTATGTAGTTTATTAATTTTTAAGCACATAATAATGAATTTTTGTTTTTTGATACTTTGATAGGATATTTATAAGGTTGATTGGTTTTGAGCCGAGTATAAAGGTAATAATTCAACATTGAGAAGGGAATTATCTAGGTTTTAGTCAATTTAATCTTCCAAAATAATGGGATTGATTAGAGATCTTCATACTCTTTGTAGGAATATTAAAACTATTTTCTCTTAAAATCCTAATGCTCATCCTTTGTAGAAAGTCATTCATTCTCTACATGGAGGTCAATCATTGTTCAAAAATTTTATTGTTAGATGGATCAAAGAAAGGCATATTGATAATTCATAATCAAATATTGATATATGGGCATTTTAGAGAGAAATTAAAATCGTTCTACATGACAATGATAATAATATACTTGATAAGAAGGATAATACTCTTCCTACCAATTCTATAGGTGATGAAAAGGAACTATCAAAAATTGATATTATTTCATCAATAGATGATGCCATTTATGCGAAAATAGATTTAACAATAGAAGAAATAACAGAACCCAATAAAGATAATGAAAATGAGACTATCTTAATGTCTTAGCAAAATGATGGTAATAATGAAAATTCATGACTCATTAGAACGTAGATCTACCTCTATTCATTTGCAATATGAAATGAATCCTACCATAGAGATGAATATATACTCTTTTAGGTTTGAACATTATGCTTGAGGAAAGAGCTTAAGTTCTTCCCAAAGATCTCTATAGCTTTTTAACTCAAGTGAACAATCTTTAAGTTTAATCATATGAATGGGTATCTTATAACAGATTCTCCTTTATTCAAATATAATATAGGTGAATCCCACCACATAGATTAAAACATGTTCCTTTAAGTTAGAACATGAGCTCTGAAGTATGACTACATTTCTATGCATGTGTGTATGCATGTGTGTATTACATTTCTATGTATATTGATATGAGTGAGAGCTATGCATGTGTATATATGAATGTATGTATCTATATATATATATATATATATATATATATATATATATATATATATATATATATATATATATATATATATATATATATATATATATATATATATATATATGTGTGTGTGTGTGTGTGTGTGTATGTATATATATATATATATATATATATATATATATATATATATATATATATATATATATATATATATATATATATATAGAGAGAGAGAGAGAGAGAGAGAGAGAGAGAGAGAGAGAGAGAGAGAGAGAGAGAGAGAGAGAGATGTGTGTGTGTGCGTGTGTGCATTTGTGTATATTTACATGATTTCTCTATATCTATATACGTATTATGGTCTTCCTTGATTCGAGTAGCTTATGATTTGTGTTTAATGTAAGTGATGCACCTACACTTGAGAACAAGGTTATTGAAATCAACACACAGACACACACACCCACACACACACATACATACATACACACACACAGACACACACACACATATATATATATATATAAATATATATATATATATATATATATATATATATATATATATATATATATATATATATATATATACACACAATATATGTAATTATATGTGTGTGTATGTGTGTGTAATTATATGTGTACATCAATATAACAAAAAAACAATGCCTACCATGCGTTGTTAGGATGATGAGACATAGGTATCTACATCTCCTTTAGATAGGACTTCTGAGATCACCTTGTGCCAAATTTTATCTCTAGTGAACTAGGTACGTAACTTTTGTCTCTCTCATCAAACTTACTGCAAGGAAAAAGATCATATAAGTAAAACAAAAAATATATATGTTAGTTCATATTTAAAACTTATACTTATGCCCATTTTAATTTAAGAAATTGCACATAGGAGTCACATTAAGATCTCATTATCTTTTGAAACTCCAAATCATGCCTTATGTATACTATAATGCAGTGAGTTCTATGTCACAGTCCAACCCTAGGCTACCTATGTATGTCCTCATAGGTACTTGTGTTGTGCTCTAAGGAGCTTGAGGTGGTATAGGTGTTCTAGAATTAAACAAATAAGAGTGAATAAAAACATTTGTTATAATTTCTTTAAAAATATTAAACTATAAAAAGAAAATATACCTATGGGTTGCTAGCTCTCTTTGTGCAAATGGAGCAATAGAGGAGCTTTCCTCTGCCCACTTGGTAAGCATCTGGATGGTATATTCTAACTTCTCATCAACCATGTCTACATACTCATGCATGACAGCCCCGAAGGAATCAAATGGAACTTTTCCTCTCATAAGATATATATATATATATATATATATATATATGTGTGTGTGTGTGTGTGTGTGTGTGTGTGTGCATATGTGTGTATGCATGTGTATATGTGTATGCATGTGTTCGTGTGTATGTGCATGTATGTATGTGTGTTTATGTGTATGCATGTGTGTATGCATGTACGTGTGTGTATATAGATGCATGTATGTGTGCATATGATTGTATCCTATTATGTGTTTATGTGTTTATGTGTGTGTATATGTGTGTATGTGTGTATGTGTGTGTACATGTTTCTGTGTGTATGTGTTTGTATGTATATGTGTATATCTATATGTGTGTAGGTGTTTATATGTATATGTCAATGTATGTGTATGAGTCTATATGTGTTTATGCATGTGTATGTATATGTGTATCTAAGTGTATGTGTGTGTATATATGTTTATGTAGGTGTGTATGTGTGTGTATGCATGTCTATATACACACACACACACACACACACACACACATATATATATATATATATATATATATATATATATATATATATATATATATATATATATATATATATATATATATATATATATATATATGTGTGTGTGTGTGTGTATGTATGTATGTAAGTCTAGGTCTCTGTGTATGTATATGTGTGTGTGTATGTTTGTGCATGTATATGTGCTTGTGTGTGCATATGTGTGTTTATGCATGTGTATGTATAGTGCATTTGTGTACATGTGTGTTTGTATATGTGTATGTGTGTGTATGTATGTGTGTGTATATGTATGTGTGTATGTGTACATGTGTGTATGCATGTGTGTATGTATGTATGTATGCATATGCTTGTGTCCCTATGTCTGTATATGCATGCATATGTGTGTCTCTATGCATGTGAGTGTATGTGTGTGGTGTCTAACTGTGTGTATGTATATGTGTATGTGTATATGTGTGTGTATGCATATGGGTGTGTATGTTCATGTGTTTGTATGGATGCATGCGTATGTATGCATATGGATGTGTATGCATGTATGTGTATGTAGCATGTGAGTATGTGTGTGTGTGTCTATGTGTGTATCTGTATAGGGATGTGTGTATGTGTATGTGTGCATATGCATATGGTTGTGTATGTGCATGTGTGTGTATGCATGTCTATGTATGCATGCATATGCATGTGTGCGTATGTATGCATGTGAGTGTATGTGTGTGTGTGTGTTTGTGTGTGTATGTATCTATATGTGGGTATGCATATTTGTATGTGTGTATATGCATATATGTGTGTATGTATCTATGTATGCATATGGATGTATGCACATGTGTCTGGGTGTGGGTGTCTATATATGTGTATGTATATATGTCTGTATCTATACGTATGTACATGTATGTCTATGTGTGAATGCATGTATGTGTGTGTACTTATATGTGTGTGTATATGTATGTGTGCGTAAATAAATGGGTGTATGTGTGTATGTATGTGTATATATAATTTTTTGTATGTGTATATGTGTGTATGCATATGACTATATGCATGTGTGTGTATATGTGTATGTCTATATATGTACATGTGTGTGTATGTGTATATGTGTGTTTCTATGTGTCTATGTACGTGTGTGTATGGGAAGCATTCCAATGTTGCTAAGAATCATTCTCTTAGCATAGTTGATCATTTCAAGTGAAATGATATCTTATGAAAGCTAGCTATCTTAGTCAATTATTAGTTCCCAAAATGATTTTGTCCAATTTTTACTAGGGAAGGAGAATTGTTCATTTCTTTGGACAGGTGCAATAACTAAAATAGCAAGTTTCTGGCTCAGAGTGAAACCCCAAGTTATATGTTTTGATCAAATAACTTGAAGGTCATCTTCCAAAGTACTTGAGTGATTATTTGTGCCTTCTAGAAAGCTCAAGAGGTCTACTTTGCATTCGTCTACTTAATGTTGGCTAGCGTGAAGTAGAAATTTGCAGCACCATCTCATCTCTCGAAGGTCTCCACCATCTCCTCCAATAGCGGTATGAGAGCAACATCAAGGTAAAATGGGAGACGTATTTCCATCATTCATTGATAAATTGGAAAGAGGAAATAATCCAACAAGGTCCCTATGGATGAAGGCCTAGCTCCAAGGAAGAAGCTTGTATGGATACATATCTCGAGATGAAGAAACGCCAACCTTTAGAAGCAAAAACCAACCTACAAGAGAGGATCAAGAGAGACTAGTTGGATGGTGTGTTGTTTTGGATTACTTTCCAGTGGAGATTTGAATTTGAATTCGAATCCTTGGCTCCACCAAAAGCTATAAAACATGAGAATAAAAGCTTGTGTGTATCTCAAGGTTGAGAGATCATATCTGTGTACTTTCATTGACAAGAGGTACTTATACCATGTGTCACTCATTCCTCACTCATTGAGCAATTTCCTATTGCCAATGACATTGTAATTTTACTTGAGTCAATACATACATGTTCATTACTTCCTACTCTCATATCTCTGTCATACTCTATGAGAACAATGATTTTGTCTGAGCTATTTTGCACTGCATACTACATCATTTTGCATGATCTAAAGCATGAAATCTTCAGAGTATTGTCTATTTTAAGCCTACAAAGTTTTATTGACATTAGTTCTCGTGATCGTTAGATAACATTCACTTAGTGCTCACTCATCTATGACTATCAAGACCCATAAAAGTCCGAATGATTGTTCAACTTGCTAAACATAATTCTATGCATATATTTTGTTATTTTGGATGATTCCACTCATGAATGGTAGATTTTTAAGCTAATTGAATATCCCGAAAACTTTTATGAATTTCTATTGTATGTAGAGAATTTTGTAAAACTCCGAGTAGGTGTCTCAACCAAAATAGCAAGTCTTGGAACTTGGATCATATGCCTATCTATCTGTTTTGATCCTATCATTTGTGGAACATCTTCCAAGCAACATATAACATCATTTATGCTTACTAGCTAGCTAAGGAGGCCCACAACACTCTCCAACCATCACTTATAGTAGGTATGAAGCAGGTTTTAGCTGCACCAAATTACCTCTTGTGATTATCCACCATCTCCTCCAACTCTGGTATCAAAGCAAGCACAATCAAAGATGGGAAATGGCTTTTCATCCTTCATTGAAAAAAGGGAGAAGAACAACCACTTAGCATGGTCCCTAAGAATGCACGCATACCTGCAAAGGAGAAGCTTATATAGATACATCTCAGGAGATGAAGACATGCCAATCTTCAGAAGCAAGAATCAACCAACAAGGGAAGAGCAAGAGAGGCTACCACATTGTGTGCAAAGGATGCTCTTGCAAGGTCATATTTACTAAACTCAATCTCTGATTTCTTGTTACCACATGTTAGAAACTGTAAAACCTCTCGAGAGAGTTGGGAAGTGCTTTCATCATACTTCTCCTCCAACACAAGAGCTAGGAAGAATCAATTGTGGATGGACTTCATAACTCTCAAGAAGCAATCAAAGCAAGGAGTGGCTGACTATGTAACCAAAATGAAGGATGTTGCAGACGAACTTGCAAGCATTGGAGAAGAGATAGAGCAAGAGCACATAGTGAGGTAGACCATCAATGGAATTAAAGCTGATGACAAGTGGGAATCCTTCACCACTGCAATGGATCTCTACATGGATATGCAGATACCTGATCTCAACACTTTGATGGGACAACTCTTCACCCATGAAGCAAAACTCAGTAGAAATGGTGACAACCCAAGAGGTAACCAGTCTTCTAAGCTCTATATAGATAAGAATAAAGCTAAGGATAAAGATAGAACTAAGAAACAAGATGAAGAGGCTAGTACCACTCAAGCCAATTATGCATGAAGAGGAAGAGGTGCTAAAGATAGGGGCAGAGGAGGTAAGGAAGGTAGGGGGAGACCCTAAAACAACTCACCATGCAACATATGTGGTCTCAACAACCACACTATTTAAGAATGCTACAAAAATACAAGGAACCAAAGGGGAAGAGGTTTCCATAGAGGAAACTATGGACAAACAAGAGGCAGGTACAACAATGGTGGAGGCAACTACAACCATAACTATAATAAAGGCTACAACAACAACAACTATCAAGGAGGCTCTAGAGGAAGAAGGGACTTCAATAACTACATTAAAGATCAAGAAGTCTCTCTGCTCATCATGCACATGACATCCAAGCAAGGTAAAGATGATGAACATCTCTTTTCCATTGACCAAGCAACACATGATATACAAATGTGGAGATTTCCAATTTGGCAAAGCTCATAGGCAACCATTGAACAGGAAAGGATACATCCATGAAGATTATTTCGAGCTTCTACACACTGATGTGTGGGGTCCTAGAAAAGATACATCCATCTCATGTTCAAGGTACTATGTCTCTTTTATTGATGATTACAATAGGTGGACAATTCTCTATTTCATGAAGCATAAGGATGAGCCGTTTTCATGTTTCAAGAAGTATTTGGTGCTAGTTGAAAACCAAACAGGAAGGAGCTTGAAGAGAATCAGGTCTGATGGAGGTGGTGAGTACTTTTCACATGAGTTTGATCTATTTCTATAGGGCAGAGGCATAAAGAGGGAAGTAACAACCACGTGTACTCATGAATTGAATGGAGTGGCAGAGAGAAGGAACGTATTAATTGTTGAGGCAAATAGGTCTTTGTTAAATGAGAAGAAATTACCTAATTATTTATGGGCAGAGGATGTATCCACAATCACCTATTTGGTTAACAGGCTTCCATTCAAGTCATTGGATGCTATGACACCATATGAAGCTTGGAATGGCACGATTCCCTCATTGAATCATTGCAAAATATTTCGGTGCATTGCCTATGCAGACATCCCATCACAAACCAGAGGGAACCTTGACCCTAAAGGCTAAGAAATGTGTATTTATTGGGTATGATCAGAATCAGGAGGGATATAGACCTTATAATCCGACTAACAAGGCATTCATAGTTAGTAGGGATATAGTATTTGATGAGAATATTTCTTGGTTTAAAGATGATTGCCGGAAAGTCAAATTATCATATGATTTGGAAAATGATTTTCCAACCCTAAATCAAGAAGACCAACACCAAGCAGAGGACATCAACTCAGAAGTTGAGGAGCATGTGGATCTCAAAGCTTGGAAGTCAAGAGGCAAGTTCAAATACAAGCAACTAGAGAATCTAATCGAGTCTTTGAATCAAGAATTAAGGAGATCACAAAGAGAAAGTAAGAAGCCCATAAGGTATGGATATGATACATCCTTAGTCACAAAGCACTTTGTGTACAGCACTAAAAATTCAATGGCATAGAAGCCTTCTTCATTTGAAGAGGCTAAGAAGAAGAAACAGTGGAGAGAAGCCATGTAGGAGGAAGTGTGCAAGAGAACAAGGATTACGACCACCACTTGCTAGACATATGACTCTCCTCCCAACCAAATGCCTCTATATATAGCTCTGTCTAGGGGACTGCCTTCTTGGGCAGGTGGATACTCACCAGCCATGTGTCCACCATGTAACTGCATGTGGTCCAAGTGTCCCAGTCAACTCGAGTTAACTCAAGTGGATGCTTCTAAAAGGCTCTCTGTGGGCAAAATACTCTCCCCATGTCCCCCATGGCGATTGAACCCAAGAGCTCCTCCTTCACATCCTTGAGACTTAACCACTAAAGTAAGGGGATCACTTGTTCACAAGAGCACAAGACCTTCTAGTAAGTTTAAACTCGAGATCTTTGGTCATACACACTCCAAGAGAACATGGATTATGACCACCAGTTGCTAGAGAGATGACTCTCCTCCCAACCAAATGCCTCTATATATAGCTCTCTCCATGGGATTGCCTTCTTGGGCAGGTGGATACTAGCCAGCCATGTGTCCTAGTCAACTCGAGTTAACTCAAGTGGATGCTTCTAGAAGGCTTTAGACCTCTTTGGGCAAAATACTCTCCCCATGTCCCCCATGGGGATTGAACCCAAGACCTCCTCCTTCACATCCTTGAGACTTAACCACTAAGCTAATTGGATCACTTGTTCACAAGAGCGCAAGACCTCCAAGTAAGTCTAAACTCGACATCTTTGGTCATACACAAAGATGACCAAACGGTGTCCCATTTTAGATCTGTCTGAACCGATCAGATCCCTAGATCATAAAATTTCTTTATTACAAAGTGGAAGCACTACAGGAAAACCACACTTGGGACCTAGATCCCAAGAAACCAGATATGAAGGCAATTGGTTCATGGTGGATATATAAAGTTAAAAAGAACTCTAATGGTTCTATAAACAGGTACAAGGCAAGACTAGTGTCAAAGGGATTTCCCCAAACACCTAGACTAGATTATGAATGAACATTTGTTTAATTTTACTTCCTTTTGTATTAATTTTTATTTAAATTTGTTTTGGTCCAATGATTCATGATATTACGTACTCCACACAAGATGTATCCTAGAAGTTGGTTAATACATACATTACCTAAATACATAACTACATACATAAATACATACATATATACATATAGAGCTACATATATACATACATAAAAATAAACATACATACATACATACATACATACATACATACATACATACATAAATCGATAAATACATACATGCATACATACATACATAAAGCGATACATACATACATACATACATATATCCATATATATGCATATGAACATATATACATTATGCAAACACACTTTAGATACATTCACACATACATACATACATACATACATACATACATACATACATACATATATATATATATATATATATATATATATATATATATATATATATATATATATATATATATATATATGTATATATATATATATATATATATACACACGTGTTCACATGTGTATGTAAATACTTAAATGTATACATACCGACTCTAAATACACACATATGTACATGTAAGTATGCATGTATGAATACAAAAATACATAGATATGTATATATATTCATAGATACACATATACTTTACATATGTACATACATACATACACACATACATACATACATGCATACATACTCGCATACATACGTACAAGCATAAATACATACATACATACATACACCCATACATACATACATACATACATACATACACACATACATACATGCGTACATGCGTACATGCTTACATGCTTGCATACATACATACGTACATACACATACATACATATGTACATACATACATACATGCATAAATACATACATACATATATACATACATACATAGATACATACATACATACATACATACATACATACATACATACATACATACATACATACATACATACATACATACACGGAAACTACACATGAACATATATTTCATGAAAGGAGAGGTAGTAAACATTAGTTTTGGTCACATGAATTGATATGTTACTTAGCTCATGCAACTTATTTTTTATACTATTATACTTTTTTTTACTATTATTATGCAATTTCATGTTGTTAAGACTAGTGCTGGCACAAAGGTGCATGAGCCTAGATAGACCTATGACCATCTTATTTCTTTTTATCTTAATACGGAAGGGTATATTGACACATATTGAAAGGTATACTGACCCATTTTTTGTTTTACGTTTTTAAATAATTATTGTATGATTATTGTTGTGGCTCACTTATGAACACTTATACTAATCACTCTACTGATGGAGAAGTGTACATACTATTGACTAAGATTTTGAAGTGGATAAGGAATATCCGCACATATTTAGATGAGTATTGTAATACTCATGTTTTCCAATGTTTCATACCTATGGGTCCGTAGACATGTAAGATGAAGGTAAGAGTTGAAATACATGTTAAAGCGTGTCGATCTTTTTGCATTGCTTATTGAATCCTTCAAGTACATAGGTTTCATAACGACGCTCATCAATATGATCACTCTTATGGGGAATGACTTGCCTCAGAATATCATCCACAAAAAACTCTCCCTAGACATAGACATCAAGCGATCCTTGAGGTAGAGGAACCTATTCGCCCCTGTGTTTTTTGTGATTCCTACAAATGTTCTTGGCTACTTGTTTTACAGTCAACTAATAATTGTTCAAATGAAATGTGTCACTCTTGCATACGAAAAGATCATAGAGTTGTATGATTTTGCATAACGTGCTCATCTTTTAGATGGCATGCTCGTAATACATTAGGAAGCACCAATTAAAAGATCCGATAACAGTGAAGATTATCATATCGTAATCATTATATGTGATAGATTTGCAGGTTTCATATGAAGGATATCAAAGAATCAATGAATGAAATCAATTGATGATGAATGGATTGCTTTTGGTGATCTCTATCGTTGAAACTCTTGTATAATGCATCTTAGTAAATGCATGACATTATGGAATTCTATTGAACTCTGGTTACTTCTATTATGAATCATATGATTTGGATTCACATACGGTTGGGTTGGCCTTGTATATGTAGTGTGTAATTCATGTCTTCATCTCTCTCCCCATTCTTTATGTAAACTTGAAAAGACCATTTCTTCGAATGTTGACGCCATGGCATAGTATCAGTACCAAATGCTGCATATGTGTATATGGCTATTACTATGTGTTCACACATGTGTGTATCTATGAGTAATATGTGTATTTTGCACATAAACACGCTTTAAAGGATCCTAACAATCGAAGAATGAGCCTTCAAAAGTAAATAGGGGTTAGACATCAAAGAGAATGAAAATCCTGTACACGAGGAAGGAAAAAAAAGATATGCTTCAAAAATATAGTCGTTATGGATCCTTGTTCGTCGTTTCGAACATATAACTAACGAACAGGAAAAAGAACTAGAAAATATTTCAAACAATCTTGATGGTGCTGCGTCTATAAAACGCAAAACGTGTCTGAAGGAGTCACTTTTCTATGAGGTGGAGTAGAAGACTTTTTTGGAGTATTCATTCTTAGACCTTGTTTCTTGCTTCATGCTTCTCCTTCTCCGTGAGAATATGCGTTTCCGGAGAATCATGTCCATTGCGTTATTAACGTCTCCTGTTTGTGAAGTTTTCCTGTTCACTTTTTGAAGTTTTCCTGTTCAGTCCTCTTTTAACATAGGTAAATCTCACAATCCCCCGAACTAGAATCCAATTTGATGGAGATATCAATTTCAATTCCGTCTGGATGAGCATCGTAACAATACTGAGTTCTAAATCCTTTGTTTTTCAAGTAAGACGCTTTTTTGTTTGTTTCTTTTTCAGACATGGATGGTTGTCGTTCAGGTAGGAGGTCTAAAACTACTTTGACTTTCTTTCTATCACTTCTGAATTGCACCCCTCTCTTAAATCAACTGAACGATTTGAAGATTTCAAGTGACACTCTCTTCAATCATCACATCCGGTCATTCATGAGGGACAAGGATTGCGCTTGTGGGAACTTTATGTAAACACATTGCCGGTCACGATAGCCATACAAATAGTCGTTGACATTCAACTTTCGACCCACTTGTGGGCCTCCTTGAACATGATTACGATGACACTTAGAACACCAAGTTTGCAATGGGCAGCCTTGCAAATCACGTACAGGAAGTTTTCCATAAGTGGCCTCTCCCTCTCTCTCTCTCTCTCTCTCTCTCTCTCTCTCTCTCTCTTTGCAGCACAGTGTATCATGCGATCGGTTAGCACTCTCAAAAATAATTGCCCAAATTATTGGCCGGAAAGAGTCTGAAAAGGGAGAGTAGTTGTGCTTCACATGACCATCGGTTGTGCGATCTTGCACTAGATATCATAGAACCTTCGATTGTACTTCTCCTTATCCTCTTCACACAGTTCGATGATTCCTTTTATTAAACAGATTTTTATTCAGTTGACCTAAATATGAGAGTAATTTAATCGTATGGCCTTGCTGATATATATATATATATATATATATATATATATATATATATATATATATATATATATATATATATATATATATATATATATATATATATATATATACACGTGTTTACATGTGTATGTACATACATAAATATATACATACCGACTCTAAATACATACATATGTACATGTAAGTATGCATATATTCATACACAAATACATAGATATCTATATATATTTATAGATACACATATACGTTACATATGTGCATACATACATACATACAAACATACATACATACATACATACATACATACATACATACATACATTCTGGCATACATACATAAAAGCATACATACATACATATATACATGCATACATACATACATAGGTACGTACATACATAGGTACATACATACATACATATATACAAACATACATACATACATGCATGCATACATACAGACATACATACATACATATGTACATACATACATACATGCATAAATACATACATACATACATACATACATACACGGACACTACACAATAAACATATATCTCATGAAAGGAGAGGTAGTACACATTAGTTTTGGTCACATGAGTTGATATGTTTCTTAGCTCATGCAACTTTTTTTTATACTATTATACTTCTTTTGAATATTGTTATTCAATTTCATGTTGTAAAGACTAGTGCTCGCACAGAGATGCATGAGCCTAGATAGGCCTATGACCATCTTATTTCTTTTAATGTTAATATGGACGGGTATACTGACACATATTGAAAGGTATACTGACCCATGTTTTGTTTTACTTTTCTAAATAATTATTGTATGATTTTTGGTTGTGGCTCACTTATACCAATCACTCCACTGATGGAAAAGTGTACATACTATTTACTAAGTTTTTGACGTGGATAAGGAATATCCACACATAAATAATTGGTGAATTGGTGTGTGAAGGAATTTTTCCCTAACACCAGGTTGTTTGCGATAATACTATAAGGAAGTTTGAGAAGGGAGGGTAGTTGCGCTTCACATGCCCGTCGGTTGTGCTACCTTCGATTGTACTTCTCCTTATCCTCTTCACACAGCTCGATGATTCTTTTTATGAAGCAGTTTCATCACCTCTCTGAAAACAGAAAGGCAACGATTTTTATTCAGTTGACCTAAATGTGAGTGCAATTTAATTGTATGGCCTTGCTGAATTTCATATTCCAACGGTTTAAGATCTTATTCCTTTTTGTGATGCTCGGTGTAGGTCAAGTATTGCAAAGTCGCTGTATCCGATATCAGCAGGTCCCTTTAGATTCTGCTTGTTTTTGTTTGGATTTTGCTAAATTTGATATTCCAAACGGTTAAAGTGCCTATTCGTTTTTGTGATCGAAGCCAACGTCGGCAGGCCCCTTTAGGCTCGGGTCCATGAGCATGTGGATGTACAGAAAGAACCAAGTTTCATGGAATTTTTGCTCTTTTTCTTTAATACACCTTTAGCGTACCTTTTGGCATATTGCATGCCTGCTACTAATATTAATGCCCTTCGAAATCTCTGCCTCGGTAGAGGGAATAATTGAGGTTTTTGTCGTTAAAAGTAGCGTTGAAAATGACAAGCAACCTTTCAGCATTATCATATTCGCAAAGCATCCAGTGTTTGCAAAAAAGATGGCCTTAATATCCACGTATTTCAAGAATTTAGCTTATAAATTATGACTCTGGAACGGAAGAGCATTGTATCCATGAGACATTTTTTATCTCATAAAATAGAGGTAGATTTATTGCCACTCCATCCGATGGATCCTTATTTTCCGTTATTCTGGTTAAGATTGTGAACCCTTTTTTAGTTACATGAACTACACTTTCAAAGTTGATCAACAAAAGTCCCTTGTTCCCTTTTGTTCCCTTGCAAACGCTCTTTAAATTACATGAATTACGTTCTCAAAAGTCCCTTGTTCCCGAGTTTCTTTCTTTTCTCTGTGAGCAATACGTGAATTACATTTTAGTTCCATGAATTACATTTTCAAAGTGGATCAACATAGTCTCTTGCTCCCTTCTTTTCGGGCGTTTCTTTGTTTCAGTGTAAGAAATACAACATATTCCTTGAGTATGCACCTCTATGACTACATGTATCCGAGAAATGTGTAAGAAAACGTATATTATATGAATGGGATCCATCATCTCCATGTCAAATTGCGCGTATGCCAGTTGCCTTCAGCATCTGCATCGACGCCGAGCTTCACGGAAATGCCAGCTCGCGTACATGGTGCTGCAACGATGGTCTTGCTGACTGGCTCAAATGATTCATAGCTTGGCAGCAAAGACCGAACGAGATTTTCAATATAAGGAGCTCCATAACGAAGAAAAGAAGCAAAGCCATCCCCTTCTCTCTCCACTCCTATCACGATCTCATATCCTCTTCTTTCCTGAGCAAGAAGAAACCCTCACCTTCGAGAACGGAGAAAATGCTGAGCATGAAGAAAATTAATCAGGTGGCGATGGCCGTCTTCGTCACCGCAGTTCTTTCTGGATTGTCAACCAATGTTATCAGTGCAGCGAGCAGCCCTCATCCATTTAAAGGGAAGCATCTGGAATACTACGCGCAGCTAGATGTGCGTTTGCCGGGGATATCGACGGCGTTTATCCCACCGATCAATACTACGGTCTCGGCCAACTTCGGTGCCGGAACACTTTTTGCTTTGAACATCACAGAGGAGGTGGCACCAAGCTCAAAGCTTCTCGGCTCGGTGAGAGGCTACACAGTCGAGACCAGCTACTTGGGATTTCCGGACTCATGGCTTCTGGAGGTCGCGTTTGTTGAATACAACGACGGTAAGTACAATGGAACTCTTCAGTTGCAGGGGCTTGCGCAGCAGTCGCTCACGGAGTTAGCCATAACTGGCGGCTCAGGAAGCTTTCGGGGCGCAAAGGGATATCTCGTGGTGACCTTAGTAGTGGATAGTCTTCCAACTCGAACCTTCCGACACAATCTAACGTTTCTGTAAGGGAGCTGTCCTGCTGCTTCCAGTCAACGCTAGGGGGATTCTCTCCTTCCAAGTCCTTCTGCAGACCTTTGCACCTCTATTGACTAAAGGGAGTAGAAGACCGCTTCCAGAATTCAGTACATAAAACTCTCTCAGCAGCAATCTCAACGATCTCATGACACTACTGAATAATGTACATCTTTGTCACTCATATGTTTGTACGTTTCATTCACCTCGTTCCCTCATATGTTTGTAAGTTTCATTCACCTCGTTCCCTCATATGCTTCAGCGACCAGAGGATTAATTTCAAGTCTATCTCCGTTCTACAAGTCTGTTGAAGAATCGCTTTCTACAAGTCTGTTCCTCCTCACGGAGAATCGCTTTCACCCATATAGTTGTAAGGTTCATTCACCTGATTTACTTCTCTGTAAGGTTCATTCACCTCATTTCATCTCTGCGTTTCATACGTTTGAGCTAATGACAAAAATTGTTTTCAACTATTTTACTATTCCATACCTGGGCTATATCTGTTCTGCACATCTGTCAGAGCTGTTCTCATCCCCCTGGAGCTCTATCACCGTATATTTTATGCCGTATATTTAGGACTCAATGCCTCAATGGAGAGAAACAGCGTATAGAATAAATCAGCCTTTCAAAAAGCCTTCATACTAAAGAAATTTCTTTTTTTCTTTCTTTTTCATTCATATAGAATAAATAAGACATGTATTCCGAAAATCATTTTTTGACATTCATGAAATGAGCCTTCTATGATTGAAATCAAGTTTGTATATTCTAAAATTACATGCGATTAGCCGTCAACCATTCAGATCATTTTACTCACGCTTCATACGATTTCCAATTGGTGAACTTAAATGAGGTTAACCTCTAGAATCGATTCTCAATATTTGTATGCATAAATTGGATAATTTATGTTTCTTCTTAATTTTATACGTAAGAGTCATATTATTTCTTTATCCTTCTCGATTTCCTGAGAAGAGGAAACATTAAAGTGCAGGATCCTTCAAGCAAATCCCAAGATTGAAAAGGCGTCTACAGACATTTGAACTTTATAATGTAAAATTCCTTGATTTGGCATAAAATGTATGTTTTTTTTTTCACAAAAGATCACGTTTTTCCAGATACAAATAGTAAAAAAAAAAATTCTCCTAAATATTGCGCTTGTGAGCATTGTAAGCGTCATATTGTACTGTACCTAAATCCTTCGCTTGACATCAAATCTCTTTCATTCTCCTATTCTCTGACAAATAATAGAATCTACCAGTTTGCTCCCTAATCCACTTATCAAAGTAAAAGTAATATACGGACACGGACACACACACATATACATACACACATAGATACATATATATGCAAATACATACATACGTACATATCTACATGCATACATTAACGAATACATACGGGCACATACACACACATACATATATATATATATATATATATATATATATATATATATATATATATATATATATGTGTGTGTGTGTGTGTGTGTGTGTGTGTGTGTGTGGATCGACAAAGTCCCTTGTTCCCTTCTGTTCCCGAGTTTCTTTCTTTTCTTTGTGAGCCATACAACATATTCCGTGAGTGTGCACCTCAATACGAACTGTATTATTCCATTAGGTTGTACCTCTCTACGACTACTGTATTATGTACCCATATCGTTGTAAGGTTCACTCACCTCATTTCCTCTCTGCGTTTCATAAGCCTGAGCTAATAAGAAACATTGTTTTCAAATATTTGACTTCTCGATACTTGTTCTATACATCTGATAGAGCTGTACTCATCCCGCTCGAACTCTATCAACATGTATATTTTATGCCCTTTTCAACATTTCATATGCATAAGTATACGTATCTTAAATAAATGCGACGGCATTCCTCTGTATATCTTCATATTGAGCATAGTCAAGAGGGAAGGCTTCAATACATAATAGAATGCACAAGCATTTATAGCACACATCATTCATAGCAATCAATTGAACCAAGGAGGTTACCGAAAATACGTCTAATCTTTTCGAGCATCGAAAATGTAACTTACACTTATTTGAAAAAACATCTCGTCATTGCTGCAATGGGACACTTTTGATATTGTTATGTCGCAATCTAAATCCTTAGTTGATCCATATGGATCCACCCAAAGAAACTAGAAACTGCATAGAAAATAATTCTCATCTATATGGAGGGATTGGAAGAAATTCATCTTGAATTTAATCTAGTATAGACATGATTTAGAAATTTTAAAAAGAACATCGTTTGCTTGTCGATGATACATTCTTGAATCCTTAAAATGTAGGCTAAGAATTTAATTTAAATCTTAATATTATTTAATTTATTTTGGATCAATGCATTCCTCATCCATTAGAAATATTCATCTCGCCTGCCGTGCTAAATCGTTTGACTTGTGTAATCGTTTCTTTGAAGATAGAAAAAAGGTAAGATTTAGAGTCCTCATTGTAGTGGTTAGATGTAATGATAAACGCAAATCGATGTAAAATGATAATTTTCAATCATATAATATGTTTCATGTTTGGCATGTACATTTACTAACATAATACAGTTCATATGTTTTCGTTCGATTCGGATTAACCGACAATTTCAGCCTTCACGCTTGGTTCCTTTTAGTTCATGACCTACATCAAATAAAGAGCAAAACGAACTTCTTGCTTGAAATGCTGGTTTTTACTTATTAGCTAAGTGAGAGAATATTATGATGGGAATCGAAGCATGTGGAGTAAATGAAGGCATTTTATTTTTCATGAAATAGGACAACTTTAAAAGTCTAGAATTATTTGAATCTTTGAAAGAATCACGGGGGCTTTCAAGTTACAGGAGTGATGAAAAAGAGAGCCTAGTATGAGAAAAGTATTTGGGCAAGTATGTACGCATTTGGAGAGAATTCTAAAGCACGGAAAGGGATAAAATACATTACAAAAACACTTTAAGAAGAAGGTCAACGAATATTTACAGCTTAGGAACAGTTAGAGACTCCTAGACGTCAGGTGATATTAAGGTACACTAAGAAACATACATCTCCAATCCATTAAAATCTCTAATCCACAAAGTTTCCAAAACGTAGCTTCCTCCTAGCCAAACATTTACAACGATGCTTTTCTTTAAGACATGGACATTGTCTGGGGCGCCACAGAAACTTCTTTGAGGTGCAAAATTTTGTGCAGATTTGTATTAAACTTCATTTTAAGAGTGCATGTACACATCATTAATGCATTTCACCACTGTAAGTTTTTCCATTCAATAGATCTCCTCCCCAGCGGTCCCCACAAGTTCTCTTCCCAAACAACAGCAAGTAAAGCATAAAAAAAGTTACCAAAACCTGGGGTAATTCTAATGATGATTTGCTCGAAGATGTTTCGAATCCTCTATTTGGAGATTCGCAAAGTGCTTCAGAAAAGACCAGTCAACCCTTAGAAACTCAAGTTAATCCCCTGGTCCCCAATGATGTTGCCGTTCCAAACAAGGAGCATAGGGTAATCTTGAATGATAATAAGGATAGTGAAGGTTGGACTACAATCATAAACAACAAAAAAGCTTTTAACTTCAACCTAGTGATCTGTGTCCCGAATCCTGCTAGAAACTATCCTAACCAATTTTATCATGAAAACAACATGTTCTCTATTGAATTATCAAACCTAGATGAATCTAATATCAGGGATCTTCAACATAGGGGAATTGAAGATGAAGACTTGGTGGGTAGCCAAAAAGAAAACTCTACACCTCCTGGTCAGTAGGTCACCAAAACAAGGAGAATTCGTGGTAATAACAAGTCTAAGAGAAAGGATTTTTTGAAGGACTCTTTTCCCTTGAACAAAGTGACGAAAAATATTTGGAATGATGGTAAATTTGTGCTTAATTAGCTATCTTTTCTTAATCATCATGAATTCTTTGAACATCCTTTCTTACAACGTGAAAGGCATCTTAGATCTAGTGAGGGCTAAATGTGTTTCTAATTAGCATTATGACAGTTTTGTTTTTCCAGGTCTTTTATGTCTTTCGGAGTTGCAAATTAATAAGGATAAGATCAAATTACACTTGAACATTTATTCTAATAAACACAACTCGTTATTTACCAAGCATCCTCATGCTAGGGGAGGGGCCTCTAATTGGGTTGCCCTTTCCCTCAAACATCTTATTGAAGATGTCTACTTCCTCCCATCCCACCAATGGGTTGGGGTTTTCCTTTTAAAGCCCTATGGTTGCACTATTGTGAGTCTATATGTCTCTAACTACTCCTCCAAATGGATACTTTGTTGGGAAGAGATATGTAAACTTCGTGGGCCCATCATTTTAATTGGAAACTTTAATATTGTCACTTCTTTAAGGGACATACATAACAAACAGGGTAACACTATCTTAGGTCAAGAGTGTTCCTCCTCATTGAACCTTGTCTCTACTCATAATCTGTTGGGCATCTCTAACCACACTAGCTTTACTTGGAATAATAGACAAAAAGAGAATAATTTCTTGGCAGCTAGGTTAGAGAGATGTTACATCAATATCCCTTTCCTGTAGTTGTTTGGGGATGTTAAGGCTTGCACTGATAAATCCATTTAGTTATCGAATCCATGCCTTTGCTCGTCTCCTTGAAGTACATGAGCCATGGTTTCAAGGCAAGATGGCACCATTTGGACCCGTTCCTACTTCATATCCCTTGTGTTTTTGAGCATACAAAAAACATCTACACAAAACACTTTAGTGCATTCTCGAGCCCTTAGGTTGCTTGGTCTAAAGCCATCAAGGAAGTGCAATCCATGTTCACCTATTTCAAGAATCTTAGGAAAAACGTAAGACATAGAAAAGGACAAAAAATCTCTAGAGTTATAGACTGCATCATTACCTCTAAAGGACCTAACTACATGGATAGAATTTTATGCCTTCGGGAGAGACTAAAATATGATGAGTACCTTTAGGTTAGTAGCCCTCTCTCTGCTTCAAGAGAGTTTTGGGCGGGGAACCTTGACCGTCCCAACAAGTGTATGTTCTCTCTGCTCAAAAGGTAGAAAAAGTAAGGAATTCATTCCGATGTTGATGAAAAAGTATGGTGGTTATGCTTTTAGTGATGAGGAGAATTCGGTGGAGGCGACTTGCTCCTTTACTCATGTTTTATCTAGTTCTTTCAACTCGGGGAGGATATCCATGGAGCCAGAACCACAATTTCTCTAAAGAGGAAAATACTGGCTTGACCTTCCTCTCACTACTAGTGAGATTAAAGAAACCATAGATAAACTCAAACCCTACAAATCTTGTGGACTTGATGGCCTTCCCAATGAGTTTCTCATTGCTCTTGATGACATCCTGACCCCCTTCATTCTCTTGGTGTGGAAAGAAGCTTTAAGAAAAGGCACTCTTCCTATTGAGATCAACACTAGAGTTATAAAATTGATTCATAATAGGGGTCCTAAGGATGACCTAGATAATTGAAGACCTATAACTTGCTTGACCTTTGTTTATAAAATCATACCCTCATCTTTGGTTAGGAGACTTAGTCCTCATATGAAAGACTTTATCCTTTCTGAACAAAAAGGTTTCATTAAAGGCCGATTCATCCTTGATTCTATTATCTCCCTTTGGGAAGGTATTGACTTTACCCAAGAGTCAAACCAACACTTTTTCTTTTTTAAAATAGGCTTTGACAAAGCCTATTTTAAAAATGATAGAATTTAGTGGGACTTTATTCTCCAACCCATGCATGATATTGGTCTTTGGAACCATTTCATAAGAGCTGTGAGTACTTTGTTTGGCAATGCTCACTCTAGGATCTTTCTCAACGGTGCCTGCTCTCCTCACTTTAGACTTAGGAGATCCATTAGGCAAGGCTGCCCCCTTGCCCCCCTTCTTTTTGTTCTCTCTAGTGACTCTCTTGGCTGGTTGCTCAAAGATGCGTTGTACCACAACAAGTTGAGCTTAGATATGCTCACTCTAGGATCTTTCTCAACGGTGCCTGCTCTCCTCACTTTAGACTTAGGAGATCCGTTAGGCAAGGCTGCCCCCTTGCCCCCCTTCTTTTTGTTCTCTCTAGTGACTCTCTTGGCTGGTTGCTCAAAGATGCCTTGTACCACAACAAGTTGAGCTTAGATATGCTGATTTTGTTTTAGACTCCCTCAACACCTTCTATTTAGCTAGTGGCTCCCATATTCACAATAGGAGGAGAGCTTTCAAAGCCCCCTCCAACCAAGTGCCTCCTCTTTCAATTCCTTGGGCTGTGATATTATCAAAGAGGGAGAAATCTTTAGACTTTTGGACATCCCCATGGATTCTTTTTGCACATTTCTTTTTGCAAGAGAGTATATGGACTGGATGGCTTTTTCTGTGGGAAAATGGATCTCTGGGCATTAAGCAACATAAATGCTATATTCAAGGGATCTCTTCCTAGAGAGATCTCACTAATGGGAATTAGGTTTCGACTAATGACCCGATATCTCTCAATCCTAACTTGTCTCTTGGGTGTTTGCAGGTACTGATGGAGCACAAAGACATGTTGGTGAGGAGGCTCTCATCCTTTAACTAGAGGAAAAATGTCAGTCTTATAGAGCATACTTATGATATGCTGAGAAGGTTCAAAAAGCAGAGAGGAACTCTAAACATGATCATGCACAAGGTGAACTCAAGATGGAGTTTAATTTAGAATTCTACTCAGTGGCAACATAGATTCATGAGCCTTTAGAACCTCCCCTATAACATCAAGCATTCTTCTTTGATGTGGCTCATCCTGCATAATGGGGTTTGGTGTGGTTCCAAAGCTAGGAGATTTGGCATCAAAGATGAACTTTGTAAGTTTTTTGGCACTAAGGAGAACATTCCCCCACCTACTCTTCAACTATAAGCATGCTCACAATTTTTGGATTCTGCTATACCTCTTTGGTCATAAGATGAAGGTCAACCTCAATTACAAAGAGACTCTGGTGGGCTCTAGCAATAGAATGGACTATGTCCTTTGGAACATCTAGAGAGGACATATACTCTGGCACATCTAGAGAACTAGGAATGACATGGTAATGAATAACAAGAGTTGCTCTCTTCTGCAGGCTTGTGTCAAGGGACTCAGGACTCTAGGTCACTGTTGTGTTCCTCCCCTCAACCCCTTCTTCTTTTCTCTTTCTCTCCTCCTCAGGGCCTGCACCGCCCCTTCTCTCTCTCTCTCTCTCTCTCTCTCTCTCTCTCTCTCTCTCTCTCTCTCTCTCTCTCTCTCTCTCTCTCTCTCTCTCTCTCTCTCTCTCTCTCTCTCTCTCTCTCTCTCTCTCTCTCTCTCCCGTCCTCTCTCTTTCTCTTCCTTCCCCCCTCTCTCTTTCTCTCCTCCCTCTCTCTCTCTCTCTCCCCCTCCTCTTCCCTCCCCTCCACTCCACCTTCCCCCGTGAGCCCCCCTCTTCCCTCCCCCTCCGCCTTCCCCCTCCTCCCTCCTCATCCTTCCCCCTCTGCCTTCCCCCTCCTCCCTCCTCATCCCTCTCCCTCCTCCTTCCCCCGCAAACCCCCCCTCTTCCCTCCCCCTCCGCATTCCCCCTCCTCCCTCCTCATCCTTCCCCCTCCGCCTTCCCCCTCCTCCCTCCTCATCCCTCTCCCTCCTCCTTCCCCCGCAAACCCCCCCTCTTCCCTACCCCTCCGCCTTCCCCCTCCTCCCTCCTCATCCCTCCCCCTCCACCTTCCCCCGCGAGCCCCCCCCTCTTCCCTCCCCCTCCGCCTTCCCCCTCCTCCCTCCTCATCCCTCCCCCTCCGCCTTCCCCCTCCTCCCTCCTCCCTCCCCCTCCGCCTTCCCCCTCCTCCCTCCTCATCCCTCCCCCTCCACCTTCCCCCGCAAGCCCCCCCCCCCCCCCCTCTTCCCTCCCCCTCCGCCTTCCCCCTCCTCCCTCCTCATCCCTCCCCCTCCGCCTTCCCCCTCCTCCCTCCTCATCCCTCCCCCTCCACCTTCCCCCACGAGCCCCCCCCTCATCCCTCTCCCTCCTCCTTCCCCCGCAAACCCCCCCTCTTCCCTCCCCCTCCGCCTTCCCCCTCCTCCCTCCTCATCCCTCCCCCTCCACCTTCCCCGCGCGAGCCCCCCCCCTCTTCCCTCCCCCTCCGCCTTCCCCCTCCTCCCTCCTCATCCCTCCCCCTCCGCCTTCCCCCTCCTCCCTCCCCCTCTGCCTTCCCCCTCCTCCCTCCTCATCCCTCCCCCTCCACCTTCCCCCGCGAGCCCCCCCCTCTTCCCTCCCCCTCCGCCTTCCCCCTCCTCCCTCCTCATCCCACCCCCTCTGCCTTCCCCCTCCTCCCTCCTCATCCCTCCCCCTCCTCCTTCCCACGCAAACACCCCCCCCCTCACCCCGCCATTTCCCCCCACAGGCCCCCGTCTCTCTCTCTCTCTCTCTCTCTCTCTCTCTCTCTCTCTCTCTCTCTCTCTCTCTCTCTCTCTCTCTCTCTCTCTCTCTCTCTCTCTCTCTCTCTCTCTCTCTCTCTCTCTCTCTCTCTCTCTCTCTCTCTCTCTCTCTCTCTCTCTCTCTCTTTCTCTCTCTCTCTCTCTCTCTCTCTCTCTCTCTCTCCCTCCCCCGCGTGTGACCCCTCTCTCTCTCTCTCTCTCTCCCCCCCGCGTGTGACCCCTCTCTCTCCCTCTCTCTCTCTCTCTCTCTCTCTCTCTCTCTCTCTCTCTCTCTCTCTCTCTCTCTCTCTCTCTCTCTCTCTCTCTCTCTCTCTCTCTCTCTCTCTCTCTCTCTCTCTCTCTCTCTCTCCCCCGCGTGTGACCCCTCTCTCTCTCTCTCTCTCTCTCTCTCTCTCTCTCTCTCTCTCTCTCTCTCTCTCTCTCTCTCTCTCTCTCTCTCTCTCTCTCTCTCTCTCTCTCTCTCTCTCTCTCTCTCTCTCTCTCTCTCTCTCTCTCTCTCTCTCTCTCTCTCTCTCTCTCTCTCTCTCTCCCCCGCCATTTCCCCCGCGCACCCCGCTGCCCCCCCCGCTCACCCCGCAGCTCCCCCCGCTCACCCCCGCAGTCCCCTCCCCGCCATCCCCCGCCATTTCCCCCCGTGCACCCCGCAGCTCCCCTCGCTCACCCCGCAGCTCCCCCCGCTCACCCCCGCAGTCCCCTCCCCGCCACCCCCCGCCATTTCTCCCCGCGCACCCCGCAGCTCCCCCCGCTCACCCCGCAGCTCCCCCCGCTCACTCTCGCAGTCCCCTCCCTGCCACCCCCCGCCAACCCCCTCACACCACCCCCTCACACCACCCCCACCCCCTCAAACCACCCCGCAGCCGCAGCCACCCCTCCTCACTCTCCCCCTCACACGCCTCCGCCCCCTCACCCTCCCACCACACACACCCACAGTCACCCTCACACATTCACACTCTCACACACACACACATCTGTGCCCTCCCACAAACACACACATACCTCTACACACCCATACATGCAACCCCCGCACCGACACACACACACTTACATGCACACACACTCACAATTCCATGCATGTACACCCACACAAGCACACACCCACGCATACTAGCATGCACACCAATACACACACACACACACATGCACCCCCATGCATGCACACACACAAAGGCCCCTAAAACACTCCAGATGCAGAGGGAGGCAAAGCAGGATCCGGAAGAGAAATCTAAGAGACATATGCCACAGGTGGAGAAAGAGCATTTGAAGCCTTTGTATACAGCTAGAGTTGAAACTGATTCAGAAGATGGCCTCTTTGATGACTTTTGCTTTGTGTTAATATGAAGTTTCACATGAGTAAAGCACTACACGAACATCATGACTGGATAAGTAGTTGGACCAATCGGGATTAAATCAGTGACGAAGTAACAAAACAACACAAAATGAGAATCTCAGATGGCAGGTCAAAAGCTAAAAGGTAATTGTTAAAAGTGGGAATCGCTGCCAACCATCCACGGGCGACTACCTATTTTTGTGGATCCAATTCCAATTAAAGGAATAATTGACCTACCCCTTCAATTTTGGGCAATCCACCGGCGCGTGATCAGTGGACGTGAAGCAAGGCCCTCTTGGCCTATTGGGGCCTATAAAACAATGGATTTATGCTCATTTGGGTACACTTCTTGGAGTTACATTGACACGTGTATACGTGCAAAAGTCCTTTCTTCCACTTGGTGGTTTCAAGCCTATTTTAGGAGCTACTGTGTAGTGTGGATACAGAGGGTAGGCTTCTCAGTGGAGGGCTATGAGCACTATAGTGTAAGAGAGTGCCTTGGATTTTTCTTTCTTTTCTGTGAGTCAGTATTGGTGTTAAGCTCTATTCTCTTGAGCAAATCTTACCATTTGTATTGTTCTGGGTTAGACTGCGTATAGTTGGCCCCCTTAAGCTGAAAAGAAGACTCTATGCATTGAGTTTCTTTATTCTGGGATGGCATGTTAACCCCCTAAGCTTGCACTTATGAACATCACTCTGCCCAACATTACAATCATCTGATTGGAATCAAGAAGTGTATGGTCTTCCTTGGTCATTGGTTGTCCATATTGTCTTAAGTATTTACCACTCTGTGCAATCCTTGTTATCTGCCTGCTCACAGAAATGTTAAAGGGTATACTTCCCTAAAGAGAATCCCCCTTGAGTAGGTGATGTACTGGACATGTTTAATCTTCATTCTCGACTTTTGTTAAAAGCGGATATCCTAGTACCTCCTCTACAGTTTGGCACGCCCGGTGGGACCTTTGCATTTCTGTGAGAGGTATTTTTGCCCTATTACATTGGCAAGTAGGTACATGACCCATACACGAGCAGATAAGGAGTTTCTTCGTGTTCGGAGGAGCCTTAACAAGTTAGCAATAACCACGGCTAGTGAGTCTACCTCCCCTCTGCCTTCCCTAAATTTATCTATTGATTTGGGTACGACACCATTGTCAAAAGAGAGGTATAGGAGAACCCTAGACTTCTCCTCAGATACGTCCGAAGAAACACCAGTACAAATGGAGGACCTCTCTCATTTGCTCTCCAGATTAAACATCAAATTCCCTACCTTCAAGGGACAAGCTTATGAGGATGCTGATGATCAGGTGAGAAGATTCATCTCTTTATGCCGTGGAAGAGGTATGCAAAATAGAGAGGATGCAATGCTGGCACTTTTTCCATCCACATTGGAGGGTCTTGCAGATAAATGGTATAGTCAATATGCAGATGGCCATTTCACTACATGGGAGGCTCTGAAGGCGGCATTCTCACAGACATTCCGACCAAGTGATTCCTCAGAAAGAGCTCTAGATCAGCTAGAGAATTTGAAGCTAAGATCAGCTGAATCTTTTCATGAACTTCACACTAGAACAAAAGCACTTGTTGCACGTCTGCCACATGCTCCAGGTGACTTTTTGGTTAAAAAGTGGATAGAGAAGGCTCTGCCCAGGTCATCTCAGCAGAAGCTTCGTGAGTCTCTTAGATTGGATGCCACCCTCAATGATTTTGTTGCAGCGGCATCATGCATTGAAGAAGCAAGGCAGCATTTTGAAGGGGATACACAACCTAAGTATGCTGCAGACCTGGATCCTATTGAGCAACTAAGGAGGGAACTGGAGGCATTAAAAATGCAACAAAATCAACAAGAAGAGAAGGTCTTGCCACCACTGCGACGCACGGATGATGAAGTAGCCCATCTTCGCCGTGAGTTAGAAGATTTGAAGACCACACTAGATATAAGGAGACAAATTTGGTGCACGATCTGTAACAACAATGGACATTCCAATGCTGATTGCCCTAACAAGGTAAGCTGTCAATTTTGTGGAAAGGATGGTCATGAAGCTAGAGATTGCTACTACCTCAAGGGTACACAGCAAAGAAGTAACCCTCAAACTTTGGATTCATACTATGCTAGTACTTCAAATACATCTAATAGAGAGGAGAATCGGCCGACAAAGCCTAGGTATAATAGACCTTTGATGTGCTATCGTTGTGGTGAGTACGGCCACATGCAAAACAGGTGTTCTCTTCCTGAAGATGCACCTCCTTGTCAACATTGTCCAGAGGCCAAGGATCATTATACCAAAGATTGCCCAAGAGGTCGTCCTGCTCCAATTCACATGATTGCAGTCTCTCCACATGAAGAAGGAAAAACCACTCAGACTTATGCTGTTTCATCCTCTGCAATACCCATGATGACTAGAGCTAGGCAAGCAGTTGCAACCTAGAGAGATGAACAACAAGGATTTCAGGATAAAGAGGAAGAAAAGGAGTCTGGATGGAAGGACCAAGCAGAAATTGAAGGAGCTTATAATAAGATGACTACTTCTCTAAAGGGCCAACCAACAAGTCTCCAAGAAAACACTCAAGAGGTAAACATTGAACAGATCTTGAAAGGTATTCATCACAAGGTTAGTCTATATGAACTTATAAGGATGGATTCAAAAATAAAAAGTGACTTACTGAAGATTATACACTCTGCTCACTTGGTCCAATCACCTAGTATAGATGGTTTCATGGTTGATTTTCCCCCTGCACCCTTAGGAGACTACCAAAGCTCAAGATTATCTGTTTGTATAAAGGATGAAACTCTCACAGGTGTGATCATAGATGGAGGCTCTGGTATCAATTTGATGCCAGATTTCACAATGAAGAAACTGAATTTGAACCCCACCAAAATGGCACCATTTACAGTTACACTAGCAGATCAACATCGGGTTGCGCCTCTTGGCATTATTGAAAAGGTACGGATGATAGTACAGGGTTGCCACTTTGTGTTGGATTTTGTTATTATTGCACTTCCACAGGAGACTTCTTACCCTTTACTCCTGGGGAGACCTTGGCTGAGACAAGCAAAAGCTTTGCAAGATTGGGGGAAAAACAAACTATGGATTTCAACAAGCACCAATAGCCAACTACAATTACATTTGGAAGAGGGATTCGACTCAGGAAAAACCACTGGATATATTGTGGATACTCAGGTAATGCCCTCTATACCCCAAGAAGATGATACATTGTTAAATTGGATGATGGGAAGTATAGAGTGTTGCACAGTGGAGATCAATGAAATTGAGGAAGAAGTTGTAGATAAGGTAAATGAAGACCACAAGGTATTGGAGAATGAGCAATTGCAAGAAAATACTAGCTTTGAGGAGGCAACCAATATAAAAGTATCGGAGGGAGAAGGTTATGAATTTAAGAGCAGGGAAGATCTTCCTTTTGCAGATATACCTCAAGGATGGATGGAAGAACATGTTGCAGAATATAAATTAAAATCCACTCCTGCATATAGTGGAGATGATTTCTCAAACAAGAACAGTCCTAAAACATTGGTTCAAGAAGTAAATTTAGGAAATGAAGAGAACCCTCAAGTAGTCCACTTAGCATCCTGGTTGTGGCATTATCCTCCTTTGCTACAGAAGGTAACTTCCTTGCTCTTTACTTACAAAAGTGTCTTCGCATGGTCCTACAAAGATCAAACAGGAATACCAGAAGAGCTTGGATTACATCGGATACCCTTGGTTGAGGGAGCTCTGCCTGTAAGAAGTAGGCCATATCGTCTCAATCCGAAGTATGCAGAGGCGGTAAAAGCGGAGATTACAAAACTAGAAGAAGCAGGTATAATTGTTCCAGTAGAACATTCCAGGTGGCTTTCTTCTATGGTTATTGTACCCAAGAAAAATAGTGGAAAAATAAGGGTATGTGTTGATTTTCGTGCTTTGAATAAAGTGACTATTCAAGATGGATTTCCTCAGCCCTTCACAAAGCAAGTGCTTGAGGAAGTAGCTGGTCACACTTTGTATAGTTTCTTGGATGGTTTTAGTGGCTACAATCAGATAGTGATCCATCCTGATGATAGGGACAAAACAGCCTTTGTCACTCCCTGGGGCACTTATGTCTATACTCGAATGGCTTTTGGTTTGAAGAATGCACCAGCTTCATTTAATAGAACGATGTATATGATATTGGGCAAATGGTTAACAACCTTTCTACGCATTTTCATGGATGACTTTTCAGTATTTTCAGGTACAGATAGAAGGGCAGCAGTTCAAGATTTCCATGACCATTTGGAAAATCTAAAAGAAATTTTTAAGCAATGTCTCAAAACAGGTTTGAAATTGAATCCTGATAAATGTCACTTTTTGGTCACTAAGGGCACTCTTCTTGGTCACATAGTATCTGCTGAAGGTATAATTGTTGACCCTGCAAAGGTTACAGCTATTCTTTCCATGCCAATTCCACAAAGCCCAAAGGAAGTGCAAAGTTTCTTGGGCCATGCAGGGTATCACAGAAGATTCATTAGGATGTATTCAGAAATTGCTAAACCCTTGTCAAGGCTTACCAGTAAAAAGATCCCTTTCTCATGGAGTGCTGAAGCCGACAAAGCATTTTGTGAACTAAAATTGAGGCTATGTACTGCTCCACTTTTAAGTGTTCCTAATTGGTCATTGGAATTTCATGTGCATACAGATGCTAGTCTTCATGCTGTTGGTGCAGTTCTAGCTCAACCATCATCTCACAAAGTGGATAGACCTATCTCTTATGCCAACAGACTACTCAACCAAGCTGGAAGAAATTACAGTACAACGGAAAGAGAAGGTTTGGCTATCGTATTTGCTCTTCAGAAGTTCCGACATTATCTCCTTGGTGTACATTTCATTGTTATTTCTGATCATTAGCCCTTGAAGTATTTGATAAACAAGCCTAGAGTAGCTGGAAGGATTTGGAGATGGTTACTCCTATTTCAAGAATTTAATTTTGATATTCATATTAAGCCAGGAAAAGAGCACTACATGGCAGATCAAGTGTCTAGGAGAGCAATGAGCGAGAAGGCAACAGGTATCAATGACGAACTGGTGGATAGCAATCTTTTCCTGGTAGCAATTCGGACTGGTTGGTATGATGAAATTCTCCATGTTCTTACTACTGGAAAGATCCCAGAACATTTGACACCTGTAGAAAAAAGAAGATTACTTTTGAAAACCAAAGCATATTCTCTTATAAATGGAAATTTATATAAATACTGTGAGGATGATATATTGAGAAGGTGTGTCTATCCAGAGGAGGTAAATCTTCTGCTAGAGGCTGCACATAGTGAAGGACATCTAAGGGGGGAAGAATTGGCTCATAGAATCATCCACAAAGGTCTATGGTGGCGTCACATTTTCAAGGATGCAATCAAGTTTGCTAAAGAATGCCACATCTGCCAGAGGTGTGCTCCCGCGCCAACCAGATTGAATTTCCAACCATTGGTCATATCTACCGGATGGCTTCCATTTGAATGATGGGGTCTTGATTTCATAGGACCAATTAGTCCAACTGGTCAACTTGGAGGTAAAAAGTATATTTTGATGGCCACATGTTATGCCACTAAATGGATAGAGGCTAAAGCTACTGTGGACTGCACGGCTTTAACAGTAGCCAAATTCTTGTATAAACGTATTTTCTCAAGATTTGGTTGCCCACTGGAAATTACTAGTGATAGGGGCACACATTTTGTAAATCAATTGCTCCAGTTTATATTTGACGGGTACAAAGTCTTCCATAAAAAATCTTGTGCCTACTATCCAAGGGCAAATGGCCAAGCAGAGCGTTCCAATAAGATTTTGATTGGACTGCTTCGCAAATTATCTTTCAATCATCAAAGCTCCTGGCCACAAGCATTGATCGGGGCAATTTGGGCTTTCAGAACTACAAGAAGGGGAACCACTAGTGAGAGTCCATTTCGCTTAGTATATGGAAAAGAGGCATTAGCACCATTTGAGTTCATTATTAGAAAGGAAATAGGAATCAAAACCATTGAAATTGAACACCCCATTCAGAGATTGGTGGCATTAGAAGAATACAGAGAAGGGGCAATGCACAAACTTCAAGTAACACAAGAAGAGCGCAAAAGATTGCATGACAGGTATCTGAGATTGAATGAAGTTCAGGAAGGATCCATGGTTTTAGTGCATCAAGTTCCAGCAATTTCAACTAAATTGGCACCCAAATGGATAGGACCATATAGGGTGATCAAGGTATTACCACACGGCGCAGTGCACATGGAGGAGTTATAGGGTAAAAGGATTCCTCTGGTCAATATTTCTAGGGTGAAAAGATACCTGAATTAAGGATAAGAAGGACATTGTACATACCTCGGTTTTCATTCAGTACTTGCAAATTATTTGTTTTTATTCAAAACAAGCAGGCTGCACCGGGACGGTGCAATGACTTGGTGTGGGGGACTGTTGTGTTCCTCCCCTCAATCCCTTCTTCTTTTCTCTTTCTCTCCTCCTCAGGGCCTGCACCGCCCCTTTTCTCTCTCTCTCTCTCTCCCGTCCTCTCTCTTTCTCTTCCTTCCCCCCTCTCTCTTTCTCTCCTCCCTCTCTCTCTCTCTCCCCCTCCTCTTCCCTCCCCTCCACTCCACCTTCCCCCGCGAGCCCCCCTCTTCCCTCCCCCTCCGCCTTCCCCCTCCTCCCTCTTCATCCTTCCCCCTCCGCCTTCCCCCTCCTCCCTCCTCATCCCTCTCCCTCCTCCTTCCCCCGCAAACCCCCCCTCTTCCCTCCCCCTCCGCCTTCCCCCTCCTCCCTCCTCATCCTTCCCCCTCCGCCTTCCCCCTCCTCCCTCCTCATCCCTCTCCCTCCTCCTTCCCCCGCAAACCCCCCCTCTTCCCTCCCCCTCCGCCTTCCCCCTCCTCCCTCCTCATCCCTCCCCCTCCACCTTCCCCCGCGAGCCCCCCCCTCTTCCCTCCCCCTCCGCCTTCCCCCTCCTCCCTCCTCATCCCTCCCCCTCCGCCTTCCCCCTCCTCCCTCCTCCCTCCCCCTCCGCCTTCCCCCTCCTCCCTCCTCATCCCTCCCCCTCCACCTTCCCCCGCGAGCCCCCCCCCCCCCTCTTCCCTCCCCCTCCGCCTTCCCCCTCCTCCCTCCTCATCCCTCCCCCTCCGCCTTCCCCCTCCTCCCTCCTCATCCCTCGCCCTCCACCTTCCCCCGCGAGCCCCCCCCTCATCCCTCTCCCTCCTCCTTCCCCCGCAAACCCCCTCTCTTCCCTCCCCCTCCGCCTTCCCCCTCCTCCCTCCTCATCCCTCCCCCTCCACCTTCCCCCGCGAGCCCCCCCCTCTTCCCTCCCCCTCCGCCTTCCCCCTCCTCCCTCCTCATCCCTCCCCCTCCGCCTTCCCCCTCCTCCCTCCCCCTCCGCCTTCCCCCTCCTCCCTCCTCATCCCTCCCCCTCCACCTTCCCTCGCGAGCCCCCCCCTCTTCCCTCCTCCTCCGCCTTCCCCCTCCTCCCTCCTCATCCCTCCCCCTCCGCCTTCCCCCTCCTCCCTCCTCATCCCTCCCCCTCCTCCTTCCCCCGCAAACACCCCCCCTCACCCCGCCATTTCCCCCCACAGGCCCCCGTCTCTCTCTCTTTCTCTCTCTCTCTCTCTCTCTCTCTCTCTCTCTCTCTCTCTCTCTCTCTCTCTCTCTCTCTCTCTCTCTCTCTCTCTCTCTCTCTCTCTCTCTCTCTGTCTCTCTCTCTCTCTCTCTCTCTCTCTCTCTCTCTCTCTCTCTCTCTCTCTCTCTCTCTCTCTCTCTCTCTCTCTCTCTCTCTCTCTCCCGCGTGTGACCCCTCTCTCCCTCTCTCTCTCTCTCTCTCTCTCTCTCTCTCTCTCTCTCTCTCTCTCTCTCTCTCTCTCTCTCTCTCTCTCTCTCTCTCTCTCTCTCTCTTTCTCTCTCTCTCTCTCTCTCTCCCCCCCCGCGTGTGACCCCTCTCTCTCTCCCTCTCTCTCTGTATCTCTCCCCCGCGTGTGACCCCTCTCTCTCTCGCTCTTTCTCTCTCTCTCTCTCTCTCTCTCTCTCTCTCTCTCTCTCTCTCTCTCTCTCTCTCTCTCTCTCTCTCTCTCTCTCTCTCTCTCTCTCTCTCTCTCTCTCTCTCTCTCTCTATCTCCCCCCGCCATTTCCCCCGTGCACCCCGCAGCCCCCCCCGCTCACCCCGCAGCTCCTCCCGCTCACCCCCGCAGTCCCCTCCCCGCCACCACCCGCCATTTCCCCCCGCGCACCCCGCAGCTCCCCCCGCTCACCCCGCAGCTCCCCCTGCTCACCCCCGCAGTCCCCTCCCCGCCACCCCCCCCCCGCCATTTCTCCCCGCGCACCCCGCAGCTCCCCACGCTCACCCCGCAGCTCCCCCCGCTCACTCCCGCAGTCCCATCCCCGCCAACCCCCTCACACCACCCCCACCCCCTCACACCACCCCGCAGCCGCAGCCACCCCTCCTCACTCTCCCCCTCACACGCCTCCACCCCCTCACCCTCCCACCACACACACCCACACTCAACCTCACACATTCACACTCCCACACACACACACATCTGCGCCCTCCCACAAACACACACATACCTCTACACACCCATACATGCAACCCCCGCACCGACACACGCACACTTACATGCACACACACTCACAATTCCATGCATGTACACCCACACAAGCACACACCCACGCATACTAGCATGCACACCAACACACACACACACACACACATGCACCCCCATGCATTCACACACACAAAGGCCCCTAAAACACTCCAGATGGAGAGGGAGGCGAAGCAGGATCCGGAAGAGAAATCTAAGAGACATATGCCACAGGTGGAGAAAGAGCATTTGAAGCCTTTGTATACAGCTAGAGTTGAAACTCATTCAGAAGATGGCCTCTTTGATGACTTTTGCTTTGTGTTAATATGAAGTTTCACATGAGTAAACCACTACACGAACATCATGACTGGAGAAGTAGTTGGACCAATCGGGATTAAATCTGTGACGAAGTAACAAAACAACACAAAATGAGAATCTCAGATGGCAAGTGAAAAGCTAAAAGGTAATTGTTAAAAGTGGGAATGGCCACCAACCATCCACGGGCGACTACCTATTTTTGTGGATCCAATTCCAATTAAAGGAATAATTGACCTACCCCTTCAATTTTGGGCAATCCACCAGCGCCTGATCAGTGGACGTGAAGCAAGGCCCTCTTGGCCTATTGGGGCCTATAAAACAATGGATTTATGCTCATTTGGGTACACTTCTTGGAGTTACATTGACGCGTGTATACGTGCAAAAGTCCTTTCTTGCACTTGGTGGTTTCAAGCCTATTGTAGGAGCTACTCTATAGTGTGGATACAGAGGGTAGGCTTCTCAGTGGAGCGCTATGAGCACTATAGTGTAAGACAGTGCCTTGGATTTTTCTTTCTTTTCTGTGAGTCAGTATTGGTGTTAAGCTCTATTCTCTTGAGCAAATCTTACCATTTGTATTGTTCTGGGTTAGACTGCGTATAGTTTGCCCCCTTAAGCTGAAAAGAAGACTCTATGCATTGAGTTTCTTTATTCTGGGATGGCATGTTAACCCCCTAAGCTTGCACTTCTGAACATCACTCTTCCCAACATTG
>CM035425.1:48487947-48492947 GCA_020310875.1 Ceratopteris richardii
ATAATTAAATAGAATTCTCCAAATGCATGCACACATAAGCATAAAGTAGACATAGTTTATACACACAATGCATAAACTTATGATGCATGTGCACCTTGCATACAGATATACATACACATGCATACAAATATGTTTACATGCAAACGTCTTTCTATGAACAATGATACCTTTCTAATAAGTGAACATTATAGAAACCTTCTTAGGGTCTATGTTATGTGAGGAATCGAGAGAAAAGAGGTGTGAATCTCCGGTGCAAGGGCCCATTTTTTCTTCCTCCACTTTTATGGTCCTCATTATACTTTAAATATTGATAGATCATGTTGACTATCCAACCTTATACCGCTCTTCTTTGAACTTTATATCTTCTTCCTTATACATCTTCTTCCTTATACTAGGCCTCTCTTCCTTTTTTCTCTTCTAAAGATTGGCTTTCTCCCTTTTCTATCTAATTCAACATACACTCTTTGTCTTATCCATGTTGATCTCACTTTTTCCTTTTCACTCTTACCCACTCTTACCCTTCTTCCCCTAATCCTACTCTCCATCCTTTATCTCTTTGTGGTAACTCTCCACCCACAAGCAGGGAGTCCTCAATCAGTTTCTCACTTCAGCCTAGACACATCCCATGCATCCTTTCCATCACTCACCCACATAATCTCACTATTCTTTCCTTCTCAGTCCTCAAACTCTAGTTTCACTTACCTTTTCTCTTCCTTCTCAAACTTCTCCCCTTACTTCAGTTCTCGTCTATTTTATCTTTTTCCCTCTACTCTTCTCTTCCTCTCTCTCTATCTTTCACACAGATGTGTTTATAAGTAGTTAACTTTCCTCACAAAGAAAGTATTTCATACTTATTGGAGTTCAAATTTCATCTCCATATGATCATTATGAGGTGTCCCAATTTCAGCTTTTTTATGTATGGTTCATATTGTCAAGAACACTTAAAATCATGTATCCTAGGACAAAGATGAAGTATGAACAAAGTTTGGCCTATGTATGCATAGGCTTACATAGATCCTACATGAAGTAGCTTCTCCTTCATCTCGTTGCAAACCAACAAGTGAGGAAATCACCTTGGACTCTTACAAGTACTAGCAAGCCTTGGAGTCAAATCAGTAATAGTTGCATGTATAAAACGTTGAAAGGATATTGGACTATGTATTCAAATAATATGACCTTATCACAATGGAGTATGCTCTTTTCTTAAAGTTATAACCAAGAGTGCAAAAAACTATGAAATTCACTTACCCAAAAGCTACTTTAGCCCTCTGTATTTGCTAAACTGCAACAAATCTTTGAGAAAGAAGCCTTTTGATGTGATTCCAAGTCCATAGAGAAGTCAATACTCCCAAGACTCTTTTGCTTGACATCCTCAGGATACCTTATTACATATTTGAGAAATTCAATCCTTCCTATTGATATGCTTTGTGAGCATAGATGTTGTGATCAAAACATTCATGAAGAGAAGAAAATAAATCGAGAAAGGATCAAGGAAATGCAACTCCCCGTCCATCTGTCACTCTCAAGTTTCAAAATTTAAAGTGGTGCACATTAATTCATCCTTAATTATCATCCTTTTGATAAAGAAGAAAAATAAGGTGATAACTTTACAACAAGAATGTTAGCATTCGCTTTAGAAAGTGTAAAAATGAACCATATTCATTTTCAATGCTTTCTTTCTTGGTCCCTTAACCCTAAGTATTTGGAAACCCATGTTAAAGTTTCTTTTATTTATTATTATTATTATTATTATTATTATTATGATTATTATTATCATCATTATTATTATTACCATTATTATTATTACTATTATTATTATTATTATTATTATTATTATTATTATTATTATTATTATTATTATTATTGTTATTTATAAGATGACAAGCCTTGCATGTGTATATTGATTAGCTCCAATATGTATGTATAAGGGAAATGCGCTATGGAAAAATGGTCCTACAAGCTTCTCCCTACGAGCCTTCCTCTCACTATTCTATATTAAGAAGATAAGGTGCAAAAAGAACCATTCCTCAATAGTCACTCACAAGACTTTGTGCTCATGAATTATCAACTTTTTATTTTTCTTTAGATAATCTTATCCTTCCTATTCTAATATAAATCGAAAGTGTAATGACTCTTCTTAGAAATTCTATGCTACGAATAAAACATTTCAATAGGTGGCACCATTGCACATCATCATATCATTCAAAGAGAAGCTCTACAAAACACTACATAGTCTTATACATTCAAGGACTAGCAAGCCTTGGAGTCAAACCACTAATAGTTTTCTAGAAGAATCTACTAAGGCAGATGAGTTGGAGGACGAACTCATGTCTATGATTGATTTGGACAAAATGAATATATCATCGAAATCAACCAATTTTCGAACTATAGAAAAAACTCATAATGTTATGAAAAAGGCTTTGCTTGGTACATATCATGCACGAAGCTTCTCAGTTGACCACATGCTTGAAAGTTTTAGTGGAAATGAGGGTGTTTTTGGGTCTCTAGTGGAGAAAATGCCACAACACCCAAGATATAGACATTCACATAGTTATTCCATGGATGGATATTCTACATCTTCTCAGAAAGAGGCTAACACATCTGCAGGGGAGTCATCAAAGATAGTATTAACAAACAACTTTTTGAGCTAGATCTTGTAGATCCAAGGCAAGCCAAGAGGATATTGGTGAATAGACAGTGAACTACACATTTCAAGGAGCATAAGATGCAATACATTGCAGAGTTAGAGTGCAAAGTTTAGGCTCTTCAAACAGAGGCTACTAATCTGTCTACACAACTGACAATGATGCAAAATGATACAATAGTTTTGATAGAAAAAAGTGATTAACAAAAATTAAAGTTATCGAGTTTGGAAGAATAGACACACTTGAGCACTACACTAACTATTTCCCTGAAGGAGGAAATTAAGAGGTTTAAGATAGCGACAGGTGATTTTGTGAAGAATGAATGGATAAGGAGCCGTGATGACTATCTACTCTTATCCAACAAGCCCTTTTACTGATCATAGCCCATGCTCCACTTCCTCGAGCTTAGGAAATGGTTACAGGAGCTGCATTGAGCTTTGAAGTTGCAATAGCTTTACAGAGAGTGATCGAGAAAGAGAGGGAAAAAGAATTCACCACTATAGTCTTGAGAGATAGATAGATAGATAGATAGAGAGAGAGAGAGAGAACTAGATAATTTGGAAGAGAAAAAAATCAGGTGAGACCTTAGTGTTCACATTGTAGAGAGAGAGAGAGAAAAATAGAGAGAGAGAGGGAGAGAGAGAGAGGAACAAATAGATGGTGAGAGAGACGGAGAGAGAGAGAGAGAGAGAGAGAGAGTCATGAATATATTTGTGTACACATGTGTAAGGACTTACATATGTGTGTGTAGTTAGATATGTCAATGTGATTGTTCATATATGTGTGTATAGGCATAGGTGTACTAGATGCATCATTCACGTCTATGTATGCAAGCACATAATCCTACTTTGTGTGAATTCATCTTGCTATTTATGTCTATGAATGCATGTATGTGTGTGTGCATGAGAGTGGATCCATATATATGTATGTTTATGCATGTGAATATAAGAGTGCATGTTTGCATGAGGGCATGCATGTGAATATAAGAGTGCATGTGTGCAAAAGATCATGCATCTGAATATAAGAGTGCATGAGTGCATGTGCATGTGAGATGTGAGTATTTGCATGTGTGCATGAGAGTGTGCATCTAAATAGAAGATTGCATGAGTGATTATGATGTGAGATGTGAGTATGTGCATGTGTCAATGTAATTATGCATGTGTGATAGAACTCACATGTGCATCAATGCATGTTTAAGTGAGAGTATTTATGCATGTGTGATAGTATTTCCATGTGCATGAATGCATGTTTAAGTGAGAGTATTTATGCATGTGTGATAGTGCTTTCATGTGCATGAGTGCATATCTACATAAATATTTGAGTACATGTATATGAATAAGTGGGAGTGTCTGCATACACATAAGTGCAGAGTATGTGCATGCTAGATGTGAACGTGTGCATGAGTACATAAACATGTGAATGTATATAAATGCATTTGCATAAGTGTGCATGAATGCATGTGCATGTGTGCATGAATGCATGTGCATAAGTGTGCATGAATGCATGTGCATGAATACATGTATGAGTATGAGTGCATGAAAACATGCATGAGAGTGAATGAGAATGCATGTGCATAAATGAGGTAGATGCATGTATGCATGCAAATGAATGAGAGTGATGTATACATGAATGTATGCATGTAAGTATATGTGTATAAGTATATGAATGAGTGTATAATGAATGCATGTGCATGTGCGAGTGCATGTGCATAAAAATGAACGCATAAACTCATGAGTGCATGAAATGGCATACATAGACATATATGAATGTTAGTAAGTATGTATGTGCATGTATCCAAGTAAATGATGCATATTTGTAAGTATGTATGCATGTATATATATGCGTGTGTGCATACATATAAGAGAGATAAATGTATATATGCATTTCAATTTTATATATGAAAGATACATTGAAAAATAATAAAGAAGTGTGTGTTTTTGCTTGTTTTGAATGAAATAATGTTTTTCTTCTAATGAATTTCCTTGCAGAGTATTAAAGAGCACTTGATACTGATGAGTACTATGAGTAGGAAGATGAAAAGAAATGTAGTAGATGCTGATTGAAGTTGTAGTCTCTCAAATCTTTATATTTAGATTATTCTCACAGATGAAATCTAAATCAAATTATCTTTGAAGATTACCTAAGAAATTGCAGATTATCTTAGAAATTTTACTTCTATTTGCTTAAACTGTATAGGGTTATTTTGTTGTATCTATTTTCATTTCTTCTTACAAATGTGGATGTTACCACCTCATCTGAAAAGAAAAAACTACTACATGTAGTCAAATCATATTTACCATATGCATAGACTAGTAGAATATAGACAAACACTTCATACGCCATTCTTTTCACCTC
>CM035425.1:48497947-48835447 GCA_020310875.1 Ceratopteris richardii
TGAGGAGTGGAGTGATTTTGGCTATGATACACAACGACCTTTAGGCCCATTAATCAAATCTTCTCACTCTACTAGAGCTTGTGGCAATCATCCCTACATTAATTCACACTATAAAACTTTACGAACAAGTTAATAAAATGTATTCCATCACTTGTTGTGCATAGTAGTCCTTCCAAAAATAGTTGAAGTAGACATCCTCTAATGACCATGTCCAAAAGAGATGGTGGTGGCACCGAATTCTAACCATATAGTATTTTTGGGCCACAAAAGGCCTTTATTCTGTCCCATCATATATCTTCATTTGCAAATAATGTAATACTTTTTGAGAGAATTAACTTCTTGATCTTGTTGATTTCATCACATTAAAGCCTTCAATTATAGTCTTCCCCTTGATTGGATGTCACTCCAAATGAGGTGTCGAATGGTGATGGAGGCCTCGTTTCGAACAAAGAAATGATGAGAAAAATTGCCTCTTGCTATGAGCCATTGGATTGCCTCTTCAATTGGATGGTCTCATTTGAATTCTTGGAATATTAGGCACCTCAATTCTTTCACCATTGGATCTCACCTAGATCTGATGGTTTAAGTTTATCCTGTAGAAGAAGAGCGCGCCTCTTAAAGGATCTCATTAGGTGATCTTCAAATCCAACTGTGGATGTGCATCTTCAAAAAGGAATCAGACCCATTCTGTATCTAATGGCCAAGATTATTTTAGAGAGTGTGCATAGTTGTGTCCTTATTACCAAGAATTTGAATGCATTCTCTCTCTAGGTTCTTGTGGAATTCAATATAGACCATTGATGGAACAAGGATATTTTTTATCTACATTATTTTCATTCACAATAACACTAGTAACTTGATCTCACTCTTTAAGGTCATAGATGAAGCATTCTAATCCATGGTAATTAGGGATCCTTGCAAGCCCATGCAAGGGTCACTTTTTTCCCTAACACAATCATTATGGTCACCGCACATTGGACAAAATGACTTAGTTAAATTTCATGGTAGTGTTTATGAGACTAGGGGGAGATTCATGATAGGTCATTCCATTAGAGATAACTTCATAAACTATGATGTGGTCAAGAAACTAAAGATCCTCTAGCAACAAAGTGCACAAAACACATAGTGTCTATGATGCATGGTGAGGATAAGAGTATATGGGATATTATGGTATCCAATTTGGATGTCCAAATACACATATAAATAGGTTATCTGGACTTACAAATAATTACTCTAGAGAGGAAAGACATTTTCGTAGGCGGAGAATGACTTTGGGGGTTGGGAAACATTGTTATCAAAACAAAACTCTTGAATTCATGAAAAATGGAAGTAAATTTTTTATTCAAGGAGCGAGATTTACATAGTGCACCTATCTTCTCATCTTTGGAGTTAAATAGTTTCTTTCATTCTAAGTGTGTACAAAAGCTCTTTTTTCTTATACACTCTTAATCTTAAGCATTCATATGGAATCTCATTAATGTATATTTTGATGATAGTAATTTTAATAAGGACACAACTTTCAATTTTTTATCTTTTGGCAAGAGTTGTCATTAAAAGTAGTCCAAGATTCAATGTTTGTATTTAAATAGTTTTTCCCAGTCACTTAACTAGAATGCTATCTACTGAGACAGGGGACATTGACCATGACATTGAAGTAGTGAGTAACACTAAACCTATTTGTAAGCCACCTTATAAGCTTAGTGTATCCAATCATGAGGAGGTAATAAGGAAACGTCAAGCTTATCTAGAAAAAAGTATTCATTTACCCTAGTAATACTGCTAAGGAATAGCCACTGCTCCTCGTCAGGAAGATAGATGGCTCTATGAGACTTTTTATGGATTATAGGGCATTTAACAATGTAACGATCAACAATCGGCTTCTAGTGCTAGGGGTGGAAGAACAATTTTATTATTTACATGAAGCTCGATATTTCACCAGTAATGATCTTAGGTTAGAATCTCATCGTATTAGAATTAGGGCAAAGGATGTCCCTAAAACTTCTTTTAGGACCAAATGTGGGTTTTATGAGTTTTCAATAATGCCCTTTGTCTCACCAATTCCCCTCGCAATTTCATGAAGCTCTTGAATAGTGTTATATGGGCATATCTTGGGAAATGTATTTTTAGATTTATTAGATGATATTCTAATATATAGTAGATCACAACCAAATCATATGGATACCTTTACGAAAGTATTCCATGTTTGGAAGGAAATTTTATTCTTTGCTAAGGAATCAAGCTATGAATTTTTCAAAACTGAGGTTAGGTGAGTAATGAGTAATAATGAGTAAAATGTATGGGTAGGTGCTTAAGAAGGATTCAAGTGCAAAGTCATAATGAGTAAAATGTATGGGTAGGTGCTTAAGAAGGATTCAAGTGCAAGAATTACAACAACCATGATGAATCGTTTTTTGTATAAACGTAAAGTATGTGTTTCTAGAGATTTTGAGATGAGATGGGAGATATTGTATGAGTGTCATAACACACCTAGTGTCACACAACTACGGGTTTACAATATTTATGATCTTGTTTAGAGGTTATTTTACTAGTGTGCATTTCATCAAGACACCCTAGAGTACGTGCTTAAATGAACTTAATGTGAGGTGAATAAAGTTGAGAGATTGAGGATCGAAGGACTACACTCATCGGATAGTCCCAATGGGTAGTGTGAGAGTATCTTCATGGGTTTTATATTAGGATTACCTAAGACACAAAGAGGGCATGAATCACTCTATATAATCATCAATAAGCTACTAAAAATGGATGGGCTTGTTCCAACATGCAGTATAGTGAAGGCACTTGCGTTGGCTAGGTTATTTGTTGAGGAACCTATACCAGTTACATAGTTTCTTTAAGATATTGTTTTCCATTGAGATACTAAGTTTGCTCGCCCATTTTGGAGAGCAGTCATCAAGAGATTGGATACTAAACTTAGCATGAATATGGACGAGCATCCACATAAGGATGGTGAGATAGAGAGGGTTAACCAAAACCTAAAATAAATTTTTGAGCGTATCTAAATGAAAGTGAAGAGTACGAGAACTTAGTCATAGTTTCTCTTCTTATTTTATATCCAGGCTATGTTTATTTTAAAGTTGGTACAAAGGGCCCATTTTTTCTTTTTTTTCCATTTTTATGGTCCATACCATACTTCAAATATTGATAGAGCATGTTTACTATCTAGCCTTCTACCTCTCTTCTTTGGAATTTATTACTTCTTCGTTATACTGAATGGATCTTCCTTTTTTTCCTTCCTTAGTTTGGCTTAACCCATTCTCCTTTCTTCTCCACCTTCAATAGTTAAAGGCAAATTTGACTTTTTCACTTTCATCATATGTTTCATCACTATAAAAATCATCAAACTATGAAAGCCATGAAAGGATTAAAGGGCCATCCTTTTGGCCATCAAACCGTAAAAAATTGGTTATTCTTAATGGCAATCTTGGAATGCGTGCCATCCGACTGGGAAGAGACAATAGCTTTGACCACCCTCGTAAGGTGTTCTTCATCTGTCTATATCTTTTCGAGTATTTTGTCGTGTTGTCAGATCTCATTCTTAGAACCTTGTGATTCGTGCTGCAGGAGCTCCAATTGTTGCTCAAGTGTTACCTCGGGTAGAGATGATTCGCCGAAATCATCCATGTTGTTCATAGGGTCCATGCGGATGTAGAAACAAAACCCTCTTGCTAGATATGTAAAAACCATTTTTGAGTTTGTTTGAGTTAAAATGTAAAAGAAATGGTTGTTCTTGGGAATCGAAAAAGTAAGAAAGAGATGAAAGTTGTGTTATGTATAAGAAAAGAGAAGTAGAATGACAACACAAAGAGTCAGTGTAGTGGTAAAACACTTCCCATGTGTGGGTGGGGTTGTGGGTTCAAATCCTCCCACCTTGGTGAATATAAAACTCCTTATTCCCACTCATAAATTAAAGTTGGTTCCCATGTAGACAAGGGTTGCCAAGAGATCCAAAGATGCCAAAGTAATGCCTTAGTTATGCCTAAGCTCTATGCCTTAGTCAATGCCTCTGAGTAAACATAGGTGTAAACGTAGGTTCGAGTTCTAGAACTGGAACAGACACAGAAATCCTAGGTTCTAGTTCTCGAACTCGAACGAAAACAGAAAGCGGAACTGGACCCAAAACTGAAACTAAAAAGTGGAACCAGAACTAGAAACATAAAAAAAAATGGAAACGGAATGGAAAACAAAAGCAGGAGCCGGAATCGGAATCGGATTGCGAAGAGAGAACAGTGAAACAGAGATCAATTTGCCAAAACGAACAGAAAAAGATCCCTTCGTAGTGATGCATGCAAGGCTCTCATACCATTGCTATTAGGATCTTACTCACACGCACATAGAGGTTGCAAACACAAAAAACACAGAAAAATAGAGACACCAAGAGATGAGACCAAACGTAGTATTGGGTGCAATCTCCCCCATGCACTCTCTTTTGATAGTCCATAGAGTGCATGTATTTATAGGATTTTTTTATTACATTCAAAAGAGTGGTTACATGAGAGCGGCTTTGAAAAGCATGTGTCAAACTAAAAGTTGGTGACTTCTATAGAAAGCATTTTCTTTTAGTATCAGAAATTGAGGTTTACAATGACCCTTATTCTAACCACTATTTTTGTAGCTATTTCTTACAATAGAACCTTCTATACGGATTTACTTACAAGCTAAGTTATGAATCCGATTTATTGATGTCCGCCCTAAAGTCAGATTATTGATGTCCACCATTTCACACTTTCACGCCCTCACGAACCTTCAGCTCCTATATCAAAAACACCAAAAACACATTGATACATTAATAAATTAACAATCCAACAATGCATTATTCAACATATTTCATAAGTTATAACAAAAGGATTTGTATGCAATTGTCCATGTTTTGAAGAATTTGGATGATTATTTATATGGTTCAAAATGTATAATAGTCTTTCGTTAGTAGAGCATTAAGTGACTCTGTAATGGAATAAACTTTAACAGTTGTAAGGGCCACTAGGTAGAGACCCTTTAGGATTTTTTTTATGAGCTGAGGTATTCGAAGGGCAATCTTAATGTGGTGGTTGGCTCACTAAGGCACATGCTTATGCTCAATGGAGTGGTTAGCTCACTTAGACACATGCTTATGCCCAATGGAGTCTGTTCTACTCACATCACTAGTAAGCCACTTCATCCCATTAGAGGGAAACATAGGCTTGGCCTTTCATATTCGAAGATTTGGGAAGTCATAGAGAAAGGCGATCTTGACACATTTTCTTGATGAGTAAAGTCTATGGGTAGGTGCTAAAGAAGGATTCAAGTGCAAGAATTACAATAACCATGATGAATATTTGTTGTATAAAGGTAGGCTATGTGTTTGTAGAGATTTCGAGATGAGATGGGAGATATTTTATGAGTGTCATAACACACCTGGTGTTGCACACTTACGAGTGTACAATACTTATGATCGTGTTAAGATGTTATTTTACAAGTGTGCACTTCATCAAGAAACCCTATAGTATGTGCTCAAATTAACTAAATGTGAGGTGAATAAAGTTGTGCCATTGAGGATTGGTGGACTACACTCATCAGATAGTCCCAATGGGTAGTGGGAGAGTATCTCCATGAGTTTTAAAGTAGGATTACCTAAGACACAAAGAGGGCATCACTCATACTAGTTACATTGTTTCCTTTAGAAATTGTTTTCAATTGAGATACTAAGCATGCTAGCCCATTTTTGAGAGCAGCCTTCAGTCCTCCAAGTCACTCCGCAAGAAGCTAGTAAAAGAAATATCTAAAAAGTGAGTTCCACGTATGTGAAAGTACAAAATTGGGCTAGAGGTAGTCAGCAAATACTAAATACTTTCTAAACAGGACAACACTCGGAAGATCTGAAGTTGTTGCATTACCCTCAAGTGCTTTGTCCTTTTTGGTAGAGTTCTCAGATGGGTGCTCATTGAATAAATACATTGTCTTCTTTCCAAGTGCATGTATTTTGCCAGGCAGAAAGTACTATCCACAAGTGTAACTCGTGCTTTAGTTCACTCATTATTAGGATTTGGGAAATCTTTCTGTGGTGACCTTCGAGTGTGAATGTTATGATCTACCTCATACTTCTTTGGTATGGCAAGAGCATGAATTTTAGAAAAGTTAGGTTGTAGATTTAAAATTGCAGTTAATGTTGTTGCCTTGGCATCTACTTATTTGGAATGGGAGCAGCCCCATCAAGCCTCAAATCCTTGAAATCCTAGTCTTGGGATACATTAAAAACTTGATGTGCTTTAACGCCCTAGAGATAACATGGAAGGCGGTGTCATAGTGATTCCACTCATACTATCGAAAGCTTTGGAATGTTTGCATACGAAAGGGATAGAAATTAATGAAAAGGTTTGTAAAAAGGAGCTTCTTGCATAAGATAATCTAGTGTGCACAACTTTGTTGGATTTGTATTGTATGGTCTCCTTTAAAAGGCATAGGAAGTATTTGATTAGCTTCCATTCCACGATATAGTTTCATGAAACACATCAATAACAGGAGATTGCCAAAATAACATGAATAAGGAGGCATTGCGCTCCTATGCGAGAATGTAACAACACGATGTTTCTTCTAATGCAATAACATTTGCATGCTTACTTGAAACTTGTGCTAGTAAAGGATGTCTTTAAATTTTGCATGCTTACTTATAGCTTGTACTAGTAAAGGATGTTCTGAACTGCGTGAGCATATACACAAAGAGATTCAAGGAAAAGGGTTTCTTCAGAATGACGGTATCCTTGCCACTTCTTTGATCGATATATATATATATATATATATATATATATATATATATATATATATATATATATATATATATATATATATATATATATATATATATATATATATATGTGTGTGTGTGTGTGTGTGTGTGAAATATGATGAGCTTCTTAAGGCGTGTCAGACTTTGGGGGAAGTAGCAATTGGAAAGTACCAAAAGGAGGAAGGCGGCAGACCATGAAAGGAGGAAGGCGGCAGTCCATGAAAGGAGGGAGATTTTTTAATCAAAACTTGATCAGAAAATTGCCGGCATGTTCATAGTAATTTGATGAAGCTTCATATGATTCTCATCAGGCAAATAGAAGCGCAAGGTTGTGCCACAGAGTTAGAATACGAGAAGCACATGTTTATTTGGGTCGGGTTGGCAAATAGAAGCGCAAGGTTGTGCCACAGAGTTAGAATACGAGAAGCACATGTTTATTTGGGTCGGGTTTTGTGTGTGTGTGTGTCTGTGTGTGTGTGTGTGTGTGTGTGTGTGTGTGTGGGGGGGGGGGGGGGGGGGGGGAGGCGGGGGGGGGGGGGGGGGGGGGCAATTGAAAACGTACGCCTCCGGGCACAGTTTGAATGAGGATCATCTTCATCATAGGCGACATTCGTGTTTGGGTCTTTCCAAATATGATTAAGTCAATCATTGGACCCACAAAGAGTTATGTATTAACGAGGTGTTATTGTCCTCCCTGCCTTCGGCTGCTGCTACACGCACGCATAAGGAGAGAAAGAGTGGAGTTGGTGTTGTTGATCAGAATCGCAAGATCGAGCGGAGCAAGGGGGAAAAATCTTAAGTCATTCGGAGCATCACTTTGAGGAGGAGTTGGTATGCTTTTTAAGATTTGTGGATTAACACTCAAGGAGGAGAAGATTTGGCGCTGGGAGATTAACCCTGAAACTGCGTTTTACTTCTGGAATCATTGGGTGAACATAGTTGAGCTGGAAAGTAGGAAGACTTCAGAAAGGTTTTTGCTCAGAGGCCTAGACGCTGTTTTTGCTTCTGAATGTGCGGATGAACATAGGTACTGTTGGCACTGAATTGATACACCTCAAAATTTATGAGCAGACTGTCAGGTCTAAGTCTTATTATGTAATCTCAATCTAATTCTCCGCATTGATTTTGTTTTCAATGCGCAAATCACGTTACTATGGTTTAATTTTCTTAAGATGTTCTATTCAAATCGCTAATTTCGTTGTTAGTGCCGTAGATGTTTATTTTCTCTCGTTTACACTTCCATCGGCTTCATTTTGTTTCCCTGTTTTGATCATATATGCGCTTCTCTAATCATCCTACTCCATCAAAAGGTATAAACTGTTAAATCAGATAACGAAGCATATGTGATGAGATCAGAAGGTTGACGTTTTTCAACAACCTGCACAATGTTCCACCGTCCTTTTGCAACCAATACATGTCGCATCATATAAGCCCATAATGGGTAGTTGGTACCATCCAACTTATCCTCAACAGCCAACATATGGAATACATCATTGCTTTCAGCCATGGCCGATGACTAAAATACCTTGATGCAAAAAATTGACTCTATCTTAAAAAGTTGAACAGAACTGCCCTGATGAATTCCACTAGACCTGTAGAAGACTTTGAGACGCTTATACTGTCGAAAAAAAACTGGTATATACCTTTGGCACAAAAGGACAAAATAACCTACACAAGCACTACGATAGTGCGTTCTGAGGCCGAAACGAGCTCAGATCACGATTTCGACACTAGAGGGCAAAGCAGTTTCGATCTCAAAAACACGTTGAATATGCTTACCAAAATTTGTGCGATTCTACGACTACAATTGGAGGAGTGTCGACAACACCCTAGATGAAGCGACAACCTGCACTGATACCAATTATTGGAGTTAGATATGTATGAAAGTACGCGAACAACACAAGGAAGAAGAAGAAGCATGGAGCACAACACACAATACTAAATGTATTACTAGAGAATGTACAAAGATTAGTAGCCCATTAGGGCAATAGGCGTATATACAAGCTGGGGGAAAAATTTTCCTAAAGAGGAAAAAAGTGCCCTGATAGTCCTAGAGTGTTCACACCCGTCACTACCTAAATATATCAACACAATTCTCCTCCGAAAGTAGGACGGGGTTATAGACATGAAATTGATTTAGAGATGAATGAAAACTATGATAAATTTTCTCCCAAGCATAATGTTTTTCCTGATGAAGAGTTGAATACACATGAACAAGTGTGTAATGATAATGAGTATGATGAATTCTTGAGTTTTATTGATTGTGGAGAGTTTTTTTTCAATAGAAATGCATGAAAAACTAATAACTCAATATGATATTGTTGACTTGATGTATGCTAGGCTAGAGCTTCATGATCTTTATTGTGAACAAGTAAGTGAATTGAATGAATCATCTTCACAAAGTGGATGCATGTTGGATGAAAATTTGGAATTTAATACAATTCAAATAGATGTAGCTAGTGTTCATATAAGGATATGTTTTCAAATAGATGCATGTTGGATGAAAATTTGGAATTTATTACAATTCAAATAGATGTAGCTAGTGTTCATATAAGGATATGTTTTCAAATAATATTATTGAATATGATATTCCTGACATCTCTTATGAGTGTATGAGTAGAGGTGCTAAACTAGAGCCAATTCAAGATCCTGCGTTTGAACGGATCATATGAAAGAAAACTACTTTCGAGTTGCTCATTCATGTTTTATTGAATATAGGTTTTTGAGAAGTTCTTTCATGGATTGCATATGTATACTTTTTACTCACTACTTCTTATGATTTGTTTAGATTTCATGAGTGCAAGACATGATTGAGTGATGATGAAGAAGAAGGTAACCAAAGTGTGGAATCAATAAAATCATCTACATTAGCTATCTTGATTAAACCTGGATCTTTTTTTTTGCACCTAATTGAGTTGCATTGCATATAAAGTATGCATAATTTAAGTTTAAGAGAGCATATGTTTTAAATTTCCATATGTGCAATCTCATTTGCACAATACAATGCATATGTAGATATGATGAGAAATAATAAATCCAACCTTGAGTGAAAAAGAGAGGAGTTGTGAGTGAAGTCAAGAGTGATTGCATTTAAGAGTAGAGTTATGAGTGGAGAGCTTCTTTTAGTAGAAATCATGAGAATTGTTTCTTTATTTGCACCATGATTGTGAATGCTTGCATCTAGAGTATGCACACTTGAAACTGTATGTGCATGGAGTTTTGAAGCCCATAGTTGCACGTACAATTACACATTAAATGAATTGTAAATACATGAAGAAATCTTCAGTCCTAGAATGAGTGAGAAGCCTTTTCATCAAGTGCCACACACCCTTTTTTATCACAACCTGAAGTCTTTTGATGCACTCAAAAGTACACATGAATAGGACCCATTATATGGCCATGCATAAGCACATATCTTTCTTAACTCATGCACCTGAATTTCCTTACGATACTTGATTTTAGAGATCCTACAGAAGCATGCCTTACACCTTGTGGTGCTATGTCCATAGGCCACACAGGTTTGGTGGGGATGGACATCATTGTGATTCCACTCATTATATCGAAAGATTTGGAATGTTTGCATAATAAAAGGGATAGAAATTCATAATGAGACTTTTGAAAAGGACCTTGTTGCACAAGATAATATATTGAGCACAGTTTTGTTGGATATGTGTTGTAAATATGGTCTTCTTTCAAAGACACTTGAACTATTTGACAAGCTTCCATTCCACGACATAGTTTCATGTAACACATTGATAATAGGATATTGCCAAAATAACATGAATAAGGAGGCATTGTGCTCCTATGAGAGAATGAAACAATAGGATGTTCCTCTTGGTGTAATAATATTTGCAAGCTTACTTAAAGCGTGTGCTAGTAAACGGTCTCTATAATTGGGTGAGCATATACATAAAGAGAATTAAGAAAAAGGGTTGCTACAGAATCACGGCATCCTAGGTAGTTATTTGGTCGATATGTATGTAAAATATGGTGAGCTTCCTTAGGCATCTGGGAGCTTGGGGGAAGTAGCAATTGGAAAGTACCGAAGGGAGGAGGGCGGCAGACGAGGAAAGGAGGAAGGTGGCAGTCCATGAAAGGAGGAAGGTGGCAGTCCATGAAAGGAGGGAGATTTTTTTCTTATCAAAAGGGGATCAGAAAATTGTTTGCATGTTCTGAGTAATGTGATGAAGCTTCATATGATTTTCACAAGGCAAATAGAAGCGCAACCTCTTCCACAGAGTTAGAATACGAGGAGCAGATTTTTTTTATTTTTTATTTTTTATTTTATTATTATTATTATTATTATTATTATTATTATTTTTTTTTTTTTTTGGGGGGGGGGGGGGGGGGGGGGTTGTTAGAGCAATTGAAATCTTACGCATCGGGGCACAGTTTGAATGAGGATCATCTTCATCATATGAGAAATTTGTATTTCAGGCCGAACTCCCTGCCGAACTTCCTTTTATTGAACAAAAGAAAAAAGAAATTTGTTTTTGGGGCTTTCTAATTCTGATTAAGTGAATCCTTGATATACAGAGAATTATGTATTAACGAGGGGTTATTCTCCTCCCTCCCCTGGGCTGCTGCTACCCACACGTATGGGGAGAGAAAGAGTGGAGTTGGCGCTGTTGATCAGAATCGGAAGATCCAGCGGAGGAAGGGGAAAACTCTTAAGGCATTCAGAGCGTCATTTTGAGGAGGAGTTGTTATGGGTTTTAAGATGTTTGGATTAACACTCAAGGAGCAGAAGATTTGGTCCTGGGAGATTGACCCTGGAAATGCGTTTTACTTCTGGAATCATTCGGGGGAACACGAATGACCTCCAGAAGGGTTTTTAGTCACAGACCTAGACGTATTTTGCTTCTGAATGTGCGTATTTTAGTCACAGACCTAGACGCATTGCATTGATACACTTCAACTTGCTAATTTCGCTGTTAGGGCCGTAGATGTTTAGTTTTTTCTCGCCGCTACTAGCGTTAGTGATTCTATCGGCTTCATTTTCTTGCTGCGCTAACGAATCATTTTCATTCTTTGTCTTGATCATATATGCGCTTGTGTAATCATCCTACTCCATCAAAAGGTACAAACTCATCAATCCGATAACGAAGCAATTGTGATGAGATTTGTGCTCCGAGCATTTTCTATAAATCTTTATGCGTTCATTTAGCAACTGAATGTTTCGGTACACCTCACGGTTCAAAGTTGAATGGTGTATAGAAATGTTTGCATCGCCATTGAATCTTAAATATAAGGTTTGGGTTCAGCCATACAAAAATATAGTGTTTGAGTCCTTTTCACTAAATAGACGATAAATTCATGATTTTTTTAGTTTTTTTTGTGGTTGCCTAGATCTGCTTTCGATTGAGATCGAAAGAGGAAGAAAATGTTTTGTTGTTATAGAATTAAAAGGTTGTTGTGCGGACACAACTCCTACAACAATTGTGATGTTGTCTTTGAACACTGCCATCTATCACTTGACCATAACATGCTGCAAACTTTGTGAACAATTGATTCTACTTTTGGTTAGTTGAAACAGACGAGAAATATGACGGAGGATTTGACATAAGCTGAAGGTATTTTAGAAGTACTGAGTGGAGGAGCCATAGACGAAAAGTTGCAGAGGCAGAGATGCTCGAGGGGATCCATAATACTAGACAAAAAGGATAAATGATTATTTTCAGATGGACGTATAAGAATTTTGACGTAGATATTGAACGAGTGTAATATATGCAACCTATTTTATTTTTGTTTCTCTTTTTTTTTTTTGACAAAGGCATATGAGGATGAGCTTTTTGTAAGTCTTTTTTTTTCTTTGAATCATGGAGCATCTTTATTTAGCATTGAGAAACTAGTATTCAGCAGAGTCATCGTGATAGTTTTCCAACGTCTTGGAAAAGATAAGTGTTAATGGAGAGAAAAATTTGTTTCCATATAGTTAGTTGAATCGTCACTTGTTTTTTGCACATGAGAACATGTGTGGACACCCGCGAATTAGAATGAGTAAAATATTGTGTTAGCCGCATTTTATTGTTAAAAAAGGTTACTAGTAATTAAAAAATAGAGAGTAATACATATGCTTTGTGACTTGGAATAAGCACCTCAATGTGAATGCGTGTGATTCTATCTTTGAGAAGGTCATGGAGTATCGTGAATAATTTGTCCAAAAAACTTGATATTATGAAAAGTTTTCAAAAGTAATCTAAACCAACTTTTTGAGTTTCTCATCTTCTTTGAGTTTTTGCCAATTTTGTGAGTTCACATCGAGCACCCAGCGTCTGTCCTATTATGGGTGGTCTCGCATTCAAATTTTTGATGATGAAAAATCTACTTTGGGTCTTCATATCTAGGCACAAAATAAGGTTTTGGAAATCATATATAGGCATCTCATTTAGGTTGACACGATAATAGGGTCACTATATTTCTATAATCATAATCTTCTTACACTTATTGTAGTTTATGCTAAGAAAGCTATATGCACATAATATTGAATTTGACATCACCACTACTACGCTACATAAACCACAAGGAATTGTTGTGATCTCTATTACATAGTGTTTTCATGATTTTGCTAGTTCATTATGGATTTTTTGTATCAAAGGAGAATGTTTTATTCTATGTCCATGCAATCCAAAATTAAAGCTAGCCTTGGGTAGGTTCTCTTGGGTTGGAAGTCAATGTACATATGGTCCGCATTCCAGCAATTCTACATTTTGGACTTAGCATTTTTTGTACAATTTGGGTAAAAATTTTTTAGGCTAGATAGATGGAGCTTGGTGAGAGCTATGTAGTGGTATGCTTCATTTTTTCATCAGAAGTAAGAGTTGGGAGAAAAATCAAACCCTAATTTAGCCAAAAGTGGAGGATGAACATTTTTTGGAGGTCCAAACTTTCGAAAATCTAGGTTTTGATGTCAATTGATCAAAAGCAACAAAATATGGGCGATAGACTTAAAGCAGAAACTTATTTTCAATCAATCCCTAATTTATTATGAAAAGCAAAAAAATCACTAAAAAATGCAATCGCAAGAATTGGGCTAAAAAAAAACTACTTTTCATTAAAATTTTCGCAAGTGCTTTATTTGGGAGGCTATTGCTATATAAGTATCACTTGGACACACTCTTGGATAATCTCAAGCTAGATTTTTGGAGTTTTGAAGCTTTGGAGGTGATGATTTGGTGAAGGAGAGGCTACTCTCTTGGAGCAAGGAGTCTTCTACAAGTTGGAGGCAACTATCTTTTGTAAGTTAGTCTTATATTTTGTTTTTAGGGTTTTTGAACCCTAATTTCAGAATTAGGTTTTGCTGATTTAGCTTTATTGCACTTCCTTGTGAGGTTAGATTCACTTCCTTGCTCATTTGCTTCGCACACACTCAGATTATAATAGCAAAATCTAAATTGTGTATCATCATCTTCTTGGCTATTCTTCCATTAGTGAGTGCACTACATCATATGGTTGAGTATTACTCCCATGTTGTAATTAGGACATCTATTTCTTAGTGAGTAAGCATCTTGCTTACGTTCCCTATCCTTGTCTCACAATCTCTTTCTTTCTATCTCTCACTTATCATCTTGATTAATTAAGTGTGTATGCTCAAAGGTTTTTAGTATTGGAACGATCCTGGGGCCCCAAATTCCAACACTTGGTATAAGAGCATAATTGACATACACACTTAGTTAAGATGAGTGAGTATAGAATTGAGATTGAGGACTAGTTGGATGGATCTTCTAATTATCCCATGTGGAGTTTCATGATGATGGATTTGTAAGTGACAAATGATTTATGGAGTATCTTCAATGGTTCCTTAACAAGACCAAGACGAGAAGGCAAAGAAGAGGATACAACAACTTCAAGAGGTACTAGTGTTGTTATCATAGAACCAACTAAAGAAGAGGTAACCACTTCTACATCCAGACTCGCAGGTATGTCTTTACCTAGAGTTCCTCCTATTGAAATTCAGGAAAGATGGGATGCTAGAGATGCTTTAGCACTCATTTTCATAGCAATGAGTGTCAAAAAGCATATTCTATCATAGATCAGATTATGTAGAAGTTCTAGACAAGCTTGGTTGAAGCTTAAGAATCTTTTTCAGAGCAGAAATCGTGCTAGGAAAGCTCACTTGAGGAGACAACTAGAAAATAAAATGATGAACGCTAATGAGTCAATTCAAACCCACATTACGAGACTCCTTGACTTGAGAAATCAACTTCTAAATGTAGGAGTTGAAATATCTGATGAAGAAATGGTAAATACTTTAATTAATTCACTTCTTATCTCATATCAATCTTTCATAACCACTCTTACCCTTACCACAAGAGATAGAGAGGTTACATTTGAAGAGTTAGAGTTCTTATTACTTCAAGATGAAGATCAGTTGAAGGGAATGGAAGAGGAATGAAGAAGCACTTTTATCTTCATCAAAGGGTAAAAAGAAGAAGATGGATAAGAAGGAAAAACAATCAAAGATGGAAAGTAAATCCTCTTTTACCTCTACTACAGATTCTATTTCTACTACATCTAAAGAGAAGTCTTCTAAGAAGAAGGAAGCATTATGTCACTATTGGAAGAAACCTGTACATTTCATAGCAGTTTGTGAGAAAAGGATTCGAGTAGAAAAGAAAAAGGCATTAGGTAATGTTGCAAAAGATGATAGAAAAGGGAAATCTCAAGGTGATTCTTATGCCTGTATCACCATTGAAGAAGTAGCTTTTGATCACGCAGCTTTACAAGTTCTTTCAGCAGATCCTTGGATATTTGACTTAGGCACTACGAAACATATGACAGGTTGCAGAGATACGTTTTCTTCTCTTTCATATTCTACAGGTAGAAGAATTCCTATTGCAGATGGCAATGATTTGGATGTTGTGGGAATAGGTACAATAATCCTATAGTCAAGAGAAGGTGGTAATTTTTTGATTTCTAATGTTTTATATGTACCTAAAATGAAGAAGAATTTGCTATCTATATCTACATTTTCAGGTGATAGTTTCAAAGTTGTATTTGAGAGAGATCTTTGTAAGATCTTATCACACAAAGAAGACAAGTGTATTTCGCAAGGTGAGCATAGAGGAGGGATTATTGTTTTGTCAAAAATATGTCAACGATATCCAGCCAAATCTTCATCACTGGTGGAAGATATGAAGATATGGCATTAGAGCTTTGGACATATTAGTTTGGGAGCTCTCAAGAATATCAAATACAGAGATATGGTTGAGAGTTTACCCTCATTCGAGTTACCAGATGATTTAGATATATGTGAAGGTTGTCTTGAGGGTAAGATGCATAAACTACCTTTCAAGAAACATGGTCATATTACAACTACCAGGAAATTGCACATTATTCATTCAAATGTGAATGGACCTATGAGAGCAGACTCTATTCAAGGTTTTACGCTCATGGATCTATGGTCTTAAGTTGAACTCAGAAGTCTTTCCTATGTTCAAGAAATTTGTAGTTATGGTTGAAAATGAAAGTCAGGAAACTATCCACATTCTCAGAAGTGATAGAGGTGGAGAATACTTGTGAAATGAGTTCTAGAGATTTCTTGAAGAAAAAGGTATTACTCGACATCTTACTATTGCTTATACTCCTCAGCAGAATGGTGTTGTAGAAAGAAAGAATAGATTACTTGTTGAGATGATGCGGAGAATGATGGCATCCAAGAAGCTTTCACCAAAATAGTGGTTTGATGCAATACATACAGCTAATCAGATTTTGAATAGTTTATCTACAAAAGCTTTAAAGATAATGACACCTTATGAAGCTTATTATGGTAGAAAACCTAATGTGAGTTACTTCAAAGTATTCCGATCACTTTCTTATGTACATGTGGAGAAAAAGGATAGAGGCAAACTAGATGTAAAGGAAAAGAAAACTGTTTTCATTGGATATCGTGTTGAGAGCAAACGATACATGCTTTATGTTCTAGAGAGAGGTGAAGTTATTCTTTCACGCAATGCTTATATTGCTGAAAATAAGATTTATGATAAAAAGGTAGAAATTCCAAAGTTCATTAGTGAAAATGACTATGGAGTTTTTAGAAGGAATTTGGATATACATGTTTAGCCATATCAGCATGGAATTAAAATTCCTAGGATTGTAGAAAGAGTTCAAGAAAAAGGAATCTCACAACTTTGTACAGAGTCAAATCCACATGCGACATTGGTTCTAGAAATGGAAGAAAGTACTAGAATTCTAGAAAGTCCTTGTACCTCAGGAGGATAGGTTCCAGAACCTGTGGAGCTGAAGGTTAAGAAAGAGTTTCACCACTATTTAAGAATACACCTACTTGGTTATATCAGACATGGAAAGATAGTGGTATAAAAATTTTTACACGAAGAACACGGAGTAAGACTAGACAACAACAATAGAAAGATCATGTAAGTTTTGTTGAAGACTTTGAGATTCATGATATTTTGGCACATACGATAGTTGAAGATGAACGTGTATGTGTTAAAGAAACACTTAAAATTCCTATTTGGAGAGAAGCTATGCAAGAAAAGATTGATTCTATTCATAAGAATCAAACTTGGCAGCTATGTGAGGTACTAGAGGGAAAGAAAGCTATAGGTGTAGAATGGATCTTCAAAATCAAAAGAAAAGCAGATGGTACTATTGACAGGTATAAGGCCAGATTAATTGTCAAAGAATATGCACAAAAAAAAGATATTGATTATGATGAGACATTCGCTCTTATGTCTAGGATGACTGTTATTAGTTCAATACTCGCTTTAGCAGCACAAATTGGTTGGCATATATATCAACTTGACATAAAGACTGCTTTTCTAAATGGTGATTTACATGAAGATGTGTTTATTCAGCAGCGAGAAGGTTTTGAAGAGACAGGTAAAGAACATTTGGTATATAAGCTTATAAAAGCTTTGTATGGTTTAAAAGAGGCACCTAGAGCATGGTATGAAAAGATACACACATATCTTTAATCCATTGATTTCCATAACTCAGATGTAGCTCCAACTCTTTATGTCAAAGCTCAACTAGGTATGATGATTATAGCAGTCATTTATGTTGATGACATTATAATCATAGGTCCCAAAGACGAAGATTTGCAGATGTTCAAAGAACAATTGAAGCAAACATTTGATATGAATTATTTGGGAATCTTGCATTATTATCTTGGGATTCAGTTTCTGTTTAGGAATGAGTGTATCTATATGACACGGTAGAAGTACATTGAGAAACTTTTAGAGAGGTTTCAGATGAGTGATTATAAACCTATGCAAACATCTTTGGATCACAACGTGTCTTTACAGATGGTAGCAGATGCAGAGTCATTTGATGGTACTTTATATAGTCAAACAATTGGGTGCTTGATATATCTTTATAATACACGTCCTGATATATAGTTTGTAGCTTCTCAAGTATCAAAGTTCATGTAGAATCCGACAATGTTACATTGGAAAGCAATAAAGCGGATCTTAGAACATTTGAAGGGAACTTCAAATTATGCTATGGTATTTTTGAAATCTACACATTTGTTACTAAAAGGATTTTCAGATTCTAATTGGGCAGGTGATAGAGACACAAGAATAAGTACTAGTGGATTTTTTTTTTCTTGGAGATTGTCTTATCTCATGGATTTCGAAGAGACAACCCACTCTTGCAACTTCATTGTGTGAAGTTGAATATCTTGCAACATTTATTGCTACTCTAGAGTCAGTTTGATTGTAGAAGATTTTCAGTTATCAAGATGTGAGAGAGAGTACATGAACCCATTTAGATATTTTTAGATAGCCAACATGCAATAGCTATAGCAAAGAATCCAGTGCATCATGCAAGGACAAACCATATAGAGGTATACTAACACTATATTCGAGAGAAAATAGCAAAGAAGCACATTGAGCTGGTTTATGTTCCTTCTAGTGAGAATGTTGTAGATATATTCGACGAGAGATAATCATGAGAAGATGTGAAAATTACTAAAGCTTGTACCAATATGATGTTGAAGGAGGGATTGTTGGATGTCAATGTACATATGGTCCACATTCCAGCAATTCTACATTTTCGACTTAGCATTTTCTGTACAGTTTGGATAAAACTTTATTAGGCTAGATAGACAGATCTTGGCGAGAGCTATCTAATGGTTTGCTTCATTTTTCCATTAGAGGTCACATTTTGGAGAAAAGGCAAACCCAAATTTAGCCAAAAATGGAGGATGAACATTTTCTAGAGGTCCAAACTTTTGAAAAGCTAGGTTTTGATGTCAATTGATCAAAAGCAAAAAAATATCGGCAATAGAATTGAAGCAGGAAAAACAATCTCTGAAAGAAGCGATCACAAGAATTTGGCTAAAAAAATAGCTTTTCGTAAAAATTTTCATTAGTGCTTTATTTGAGAGGCTATTTCTATATAAGGAGCACTTGGACACACTCTTGGATAAACTCAAGCTAGAGTTTTGGAGCTCTCAAGCTTTAGAGGTGAAGATTTGGTGAAGGAGAGGCTACTCTCTAAGAGCAAGGAGTCTTCTACAAGTTGGAGGCAGCTATCTTTTGTAAGTTAGTCTTATATTTTGTTTTTAGGGCTTCTAAACCCTAATTTCAGAATTAGGGTTTAGAATTAGGGTTCGATGATTTTCAGATTGGTTGCACTTTCTTGTGAGGCTAGGTTCACTTCATTGCTCATTCGCTTCACACACACTTAGATTATAACAGCATAATCTGAATTTTGTATCATCATCTTCTTGGCTATTCTTCCATTAGTGAGTGCACCACATCATGTGGTTGAGTAGTACTCCCATGTTGTAATTTGGAAATCTATTTTCTAGTGAGTAAGCATCTTGCTTACGTTCTTTATCCTTGTCTCTAGATCTCTTTCTTTCTATCTCTCATTTATAATATTGATTAATTAAGTGTGTATGCTCAAAGGTTTTTAGTATTGGAACGATCATGGGGCCCCAAATTCCAACACTTTATATATTCTCTTGCTCCACGTTTTTTGCTTCTCCAATGGTTATGGAATTTTTTGAGGCTCTATAACGTTTTTCATGATTTTGACAATAGAAACATGCTAATGAAGGCTTATTTAATTCAAACAATTCTCAATAGTGCATATGGGACTATGGGATATCAGAAGTAATAACAGTTACTCTAAATTTAATTGTTGACTAAAATGATGAAGCATACACTCCACACACTCCATAATGAAGCATACTCTAAATTTAGCTATTGACTAAAACCATCTTAGAGATGGTTTCCATGAGGAAACAAGCTATTTTTAAAGCCATAGGCATCATCTTTAGGACATAGGGAAAATATCCAAACAAAGAAAAAAACAGTTTTGAAGGACATAAAGAGGATCAAGGAATTATCAAGTCAAGGATTTTCATGGGGATCTAATGAAGGACAAGTACATGACCAAGAACATGAGAGAAGCATAATGCTCTAAACAAGGATCATGAAAAGTACCTAGGTTTGATATTTATACTCAAAACAAAGAAAGTTAACTTAGTAAGGATAACAAATGATCAAATGGTCATTTAAACCATGATAAAATCTTTGAAAATTAAAGGGATTTACAAGAGTGTACTTATAAAAATCAAAATTCAGAACACATGTGCTAAGCAGTTCACATTAAAAGTAGTGACAATGTGACACATGAATAGAAAGAAGGATACACCTATATGGGAGAGTGGATGCAACTTCCCTTTGAACACTATTCTATTATGAACGTGGAGAAAAGGACTCATAAGCCATGAAGAAAGTTTTTAACAAATTAAAAAAAAAATCTTAAAAGAGTTCTCTTTGGGACAATACTTGTATTTTATTAGGAGAATCGGTTGTTCCAAAGGTTAAGAAAAATGTCATAAGGAAGATTTGTTCTTCTAAGAAAGTCTACTTAGGAGATTTCCTCTATAAATCTTATCACTTCATGATAGATATGTCATGGACACAAGAGAAATCAGCTTCAACCTTAGATTCCATGTGACTTTGTATATCGCATGATTGGTTCCAAATTTCAAGAAGCTGACGCTTTGATCAGATTTGGAATGTGGGAAAACCCTAAGATTGACTATCTACTTGATTGATTTTGATAACCAAAGGTTTGATAACCAAAGGTCCTTTTTTTAATTGTTGATATCATCAATGACATCATCAAATTGTAACTGCAATTGAGCACCATCATTGAACACCTATATAAAGAGCGCTTGGTTACATACATCCTCTAGCTTGCCAATGCAAGTCTTGGGAACTCAAGGAGTCACTACCGCCAAGTGCTTTTGAAGTTCTATCTCTAGTACTTCTTTTCATGTTCCTTGTTCTACTCTTGACTAGTCTAGTTCTTGGAAATCTAGTCTTGTCCTCTTGTAATCTTATAATACAAGATCCTATCAAGTTATTTCTTATGAAATATCATCTATAGTCCATTTAATGAGGCCTAGGTTGTCAATTTTGTTATAATAGTTTGAGGTTCTTGTCTTTTTTTCCTTGTCTGGGTGATCTTATAATCAAAGTATAGTTTTGAAATGTTATGGAGACTATTCAGAAAGCACAAGAGTGCTCCCCTAACAAGATGAATCTATTAGAGTATAAATATATATACATAGAGAAAACACAAACAATAGAAGACATTCAACTTAGACTTATTTTTTTAGTGGAAGTAAGTATTTTTAATTTCTAAAAGCTAATTCATACTAAGGATCTGTATTCTGAGTGAGTAACCCTAGGTTGTTCCTTGATGAGTTGTGAAGGTTGATTTTTTATTGTATTTAGAATGCCTACATATAAGTGGCACTATTCTATCCTAGGGAATACGGAGATCAGGTAGTCATACTTGCTAGATTGAGTTTCATCTACAGATTCTAGATGAGAAGTTTCTATGAGTGTTTTGAGTGATGCTATTTGCAAAGATAAGGAATATCTAGCCATCTGCATTAGAGATATCTGAACTGATTGATGAGTTTCCATCTTAGATTTGGAAGAGATGGTCATACATCGGATCTATAGCACGAGAGATGTCTTGTTTGATTTTGGTACATGAGGAGGATGAGCTAGAAGCATCTAAGAAGATGAATACATATGGATTATAAAAATCTCAATAAAAAATTCTTTTTTATTCAAATGGCAAACTAGGTCAAAGAGAAAGACTAGATTTTGCATCATAGTGCTAATAGAAAATCTTCCAATCCAATCTTGACCAAATTATATTGATGAAAAACCACGGATATACAAGGTAAGGTTATGGATTCCCATATACATGAGAACAATTCAATGCAATACAATATTCTTTCAAGTTCACTGACGGTTAGGAACACTAAACTGGTATGGGGGCAAATATATTATATTTATTCAAGGAAGAGTTTGTAATCAATTTAACCATGTAGTCATGGTCTATTTCATATCAACTGCTATCTCCATATAGTTTGATACTTTACTCTCATATTAATAGTTTACAAGGATATATTATGTTTATTTTATCCTAATGATATTTTGAAACTTAGGGCATTGATGATGGGAGATAGTAGACAATTCATAAGACCATTTCCCATTACGACTTCCCAAAGACTTTTCTTAAGGGGACTAATATGGGAAAACAATACGTAGGGGCTAGTGGGAGAAACCATTAAAAACTCCTTCCCATATGGCTTTGACTAATTTGTTCCCCCCCTCAATTAGAATGGAGGGTTCCCATTTCACATGCTAACTGATTTTTGGCCAAAGCCATGAACTGTTTGAAGCACATTAAACACTTTGGACTTTGCTTTCAATGGATATACCCATGTGTGCCTAGAACAATCATCAATGAAAGTCACGAAGTAAAGATTGTTTCCAAAAGAGGGTGTCTGCATAGGATCACAGACATCATTGTGAACAAGATTGTTTCCAAAAGAGGGTTTCTGCATAGGATCATAGACATCATTGTGAACAAGGTACAATTTCTGAGTAGCTCGAGGTAAACCATCTTTTGGGAAGGCATAATGCTGCATTTTCTCAAAAATAGAGCCTTCACATACATGTTTACCAGGTCCATCAAGTTTTTCCTAAGAGGACACCATTTCATATTTTTATAGGTGTGGCAAACTAGAAAAATTTAGATGAACAAATCATGCATGACAAAGTTTTGCATATGGCGACACCTAAGAATCATGTAGTGCACATGCTCAATCATTCAAAGATTTTTCGTAGTTTATGAGCTTATATAGCCCACGACATAAAATGCTAGAAGCAATAATGACATCGCCATTTGAGAGATCATGAGCTATACATCTGGCATCAATAAATTTCAAAACCAAGCCAATCTTTCTTAAAGATGAAATTGATAACATATTCTTCTTGATCCATGCAATAGATAAAACATGTGACAATGTAAAGGAACTGACATAAGCAGTAGTCACAATGATCTTAGCAACTCCCATGAAAGGATAAGAGGAGTTGTTGGCATTTGTGACAATATTCTGTGTAGGGGTAGGCTCAAGTGAAGTGAAGAAACTATGCTACAAGGTAATATGTCTGGTTGCCCCACTATCAAAGTACCAAACATATAAGTCCATTGGAGACATACATTGTTCATGAGAAGATGGGTCATAACTACAAACAGTGATAAATGCCCATTCTTCATTCTGCACAAGATTAGCAGACTCTGTTTTTGGTGTACATGCCTCTAGAACAACCATTCCAACCTCTTTCTTCCTTACTTCTTTACCAGCTAGTTTTTAACAACTCTTTATGACATTATCATTTCCTTTATAGTATTTGCAATACAGTTTTTTTCTCAATTTTCTTCTTATCTCGATCATCCTTCTTTGATTGTGTAGAATTAGAAAATTTATTCTTACTAGTAGAAGAGCTCCATTTACCTTTGGGCTTCTGAATAGAGAAGAAATCTTGATCTACAACACAAATAATGGACCTGTTTTTCCTAGATTCATCTCCCTTCAAAAAAACAGAAACTAACTCCTCAAATGTTAAGTCATATGGATTGCCTTTCATCATCAAACAAAGAGTAGAAGCAAAACTCTAATATGAATCATGAAGACCACTCAGAACAGTCTCCACAAGTGAACTATAAAGCAAGAATTCATCAGTAGAAATCAATTGTTCCTTCAAATCTCTGATCTTTTTCAAATAATTGTCCATGGAATCTGCTTCATTCATGTGCTCACTGTCCAACTGTTTTCAGAGGTAAACAACACAAGCCTCATTCTTTTTATGGTATAAAGTGGTAATTTCCCAAGCATCCTTAGTTGTTCCACAAGAGTGAATTTGAGAAATAATGGCACGTTTTATAGATAGAACTATCAATGCATGTGGTGGAGGGGAAAAACCTCCTAAAGAGGAAAAAAAAGTGCTCGCACAATTGTAGTGTGTTCACACACATCACTACCTAAATATATCAACACAATCATAAGGTGTATGATTTGCAAGGATATTTACATTCTCCTTTTCAAGAACATCATCAAAGCCTTAGTACTTAATAGGTAGCTACACTGGATCATCTTTCTTGGATTCTTGAGCTCGTATGGCATAGATCATATATGTCAGTCCCTTTCTTGCTACATGCATGAAGGCTTTGGCTCCTACATATGTTGTGTCCTTATGGATATCCAGACCAGTGAGTTTATTCTTCTCCCAATTGATGTTTGGATTATGTTTCTTTAGCGAGAGCATTGCAATGATAACATGATTTGTTGGAATTGATATTACATGAAACATATGTGGGAATCATGGTCACCAAGGTGTACTCCTAATGGTGTGGTTCCCATGCTAATATTCCTAGATGCTAGAGATCATGCATCTACTACTTCAGCTACTACTAGTTTGTTCTTCTAATGTACTCGAATCTTGTGTTTCTTAACCAATCCTTTGTCAATGAAACATAAGGAGGCTAGTGAATCTACTAGGGCTATAAGGGAAAGGTTCTTCTTAGGCATGACTTATTTCATAGGGGAAAGTCATGTTATTATGGATGTTGTTGGAATGATGAGACCCTTTTTTATATCATTATCTTAGTGTACGGCCACCTTTACAATTGGGCTTGCTCATTTCCCTTCTCAAGAAGCGTGACTACAACTCTAGAGGATTTTTCTTTTTCTTAGACAATTAACTACGATATGGCTAGTGTTTTTTTCAAGAATATGTTTGCAGGTTGCAAAAGGCTTTGTATGGGCTGAAGCAGGCTCCGCGTGCATGGCATGCAAGGATTATTGATTACTTAACCAGCATTGGGTTTTCTATGTGTGATGTAGATCACTCACTATATGCAAGGAAGGCTGATGATGGCATCACTATTGTGGCTATTTATGTTGATGATCTGATTGTAGGTGGTGATAATGAAGAAAGCATCAAAGAGGTAAAGAAACTTCTTATGTAGGAATTTGACATGAAAGATCTTGGTGTGCTGCGCTATTTCTTGGGCATTGAGTTTATACATACAGAAACAATTATATGGATGTCGCAAAGGCAATATGCATAATTTTGAAGGTATGGAACGAGGTGAGTTTTCCCTTAACCAAGTCTTCAAGAAGGAAGCATTCAATGTTTTTATGGTGAGAAGAAGAGTCGCGAAGATCTTGAGGCATGGATTAAAGAGCTCGAGGATTTCTTTGATCTTTGACAATTTAGTGAGGAGTCCAAGGAAAAAGTTGGGATCCTCCACGTGTGTGGTATCACAAAGCTAGCATGGAGGTCCTATATGTAGACTCAACTACATTCTAGTCATGTTTTACGGAAGGGGTTTAGAGAACAAGCTCAAAAACATTATTTTTCTCCATACTACGGTATGGAGAAGAAGATGGAGTTCTATAGTTTTTGACAACAAGAAAGTGACAAGCATGGCTTGTCTATTGATGAGTACAAAGAGAAGTTCCTAGGTCTTCACAAATATGCATTGGAGTCTCATGGTGATGCTCTAAAGATCAAATTTATTGAAGGGTTTCGTGAGGAACTTTGCTATCAAGTCAAGGGATCTGTATGCATTCACTTTCTTGATGTTGTTGCGATGGTTGAGAATTTTGAGAAGATGGAGAAGTTCAAGTTACAGAAGGCAAATAGAAGCACATTCCTTACCATGTGACATAAGCAGATTCCTTGGAATGAACATACACAATTCAAGGAAAACTCCATCTTTTAATAACCAAGGTAAGAATCCTACTCAGGTGGAAAATCAAAGGAGACATCAACTAATACATTGGCAATAAGACCTTGATTTTATTGAGAGGGCAAAAAGACTTGGTCTATTTTTCCATTGCAGGGAGCAAAGGCATCAAACATATGAGTGCCCGAATAAGGCAGTCCTTCAGCCCGCACAATCAAAGGTGATAAACATCATCGAGGAAGGTACAATGATAAAAAAAGTAGATGATGGAGGTAACTACCCTAGTTCTACTTTACGTTGCATGGTGGATTATTCTTTCCCAAAGGCTTTTGTAATTATGATTTTGGGTATGCTTTGTACCATAAAATCAGATTTCTAATCGATTCAAGTAGTACACATTGTTTTGTATCTTTATAATTGGTACATAATTTGGGGATACCTCTAAATATACAAATAAATAGACTTGTAGAGATGGCCAATGGAGGACTGCACATTACAAAAGGATACATTGAAAATCTTGCTTTTACTTTTTCTGATAGGTCTTTTTCTAGAAATTTTCATGTGATTGAGATGAAATAGAGTGATGCAATCATAGGCATAAACTGTTTTGTTTAGAATTCTACAACAACAATCGATTGCTAACAAATAAAAAAAACTTTAAGGCCACACGACGAATCTATCCACATTCTAGGTGATGTATATAATCCAAAACCTATTCTTATTTCTACTATGCAGATAAATAGAGGTATACATGATGGCTGTAAAACATTTGTAGTGTATGTAAACAATCTAGATGAGGAAGATAATGATGAAAGTATTCAAATTATGTAGACAATCTTTTGAAAGAATATGCCAATGTATCTCTAGAAGACTTGCCTGGTATACCTCGACCTAGGCAGTTTGACCATGCCATGGAGTAGTATCCGAGGAGTGAACCATATTTGAGAGCATCCTCTAGATTCAACATTGATGAATTAAAGGAGCTTAAGATTCAATTAGATGATCTTTTGAAGAAAGTTTTGATAATACTGAGTGTCTCACCTTATGGTGCACCTATATTATTTCCGAAGAAGAAAGATGGCTCTTATAGATAACGCATTGACTATAGGGGGTTGAATGAAAGAACAATTAAAGATAAGGATCCACTCCCCCACATAGATGACTTATAAGATCAATAAAGTGGAGAGATTGTATTCACTTAGATTGACTTAAGATTTGGATATCACCAAATTAGGATCAAAATAGAGGATATTTTCAAGACAACTTTTGGAACAGGATACGCTCACTAGAAGTTTGCAGTTTTACGTTTTGGATTAACAAATGCTCTTGCCACATTTATGTCCGTGACAAACAATATTTTTCATGACAACCTAGAGGAATTCATCTTAGTTCTTGATGATATATTTGTATACTCTAAAGTTGATCGTGATTATGTAGTACATCTCAAGAAGACTTTGCATAATCCTAGAGAACACAAATTGTATGGAAAGAAAAGTAAATTTTTATTTGCTAAGGATAAAATTCTCTATCTAGGAAGAGTCATATCAAAAGAAGGAACCCATAAAGAGGAGGGTAAAGTAAAAACAATAGTTGATTGGCAGATTCCTAAGACTGTAACGGATGTTAGAAGTTTTCTAGGATTGGTGCAATATAAAGAAATGCAAATTAAGGATTTCTCTAAGGTAGCTAGTCCCCTCACTTAATTGAATAAAAAGAATGTAGGATTTGCATGGAGTAATGCGTTTCAAAAATCATTTGAAACATTGAAACAAAAAGTTGTTGAAAATTATGTTTTGAAAATACCAGAAATAGGAAAGCCTTTTGTTGTTGCATGTAATGCAAATGGTAGTATGATAGGATGTGTTCTTTCACAGGATGGTAGGCTGGTCGCATATGAGTCCACGAGATTAAGAAAACATGAACTTAATTATCCTAATCATGATCTATAAATACTTGCTATTGTGTATGCCTTAAGCATTGGAGACATCTATTGTTAGGGGTTAAGTTTGATTTGAAAACCAATCATCATAGTCTAAAATACATTTTTACACAACCATTACTTAACAACACACAGAGCGTTGTATTGAATTATTAAGCGAGTATGATTTTGACATTCAGTACCTGGCTGGTAAGGAAAATAAGTTCGTTGATGCATTGAGTCAAAGACCTTTATGTAATCTCCTTTTTGTAATAAATTCTGATTTTCTCAATCAAATTCAAGAAGAACAGGAACATGAATCTTTTTATGCACCTATTTTGAATTTTTTTAATGCAAGAAAGGGAGCGATATATAAGGAAAAATTTCATTTGCAGAATGGATCCCTATATTGTAACAATCAATTATGCATATCTTCTCAGTCTTCGTTAAAAGTTATCATATTGCATGATTGTGATGATGCACCTTTCTCTACATATCTAGGTTTTTCAAAGACCTATGTTAAAACAAAATATTTTTATTTTTGGCCATGTATAAAGTAGGATATTAGAAAATACATCAGTGAATGTTTAAATTTCCAATAGCTGAAAATTGAGTTTAAGAGAATGTGTGGAATGCTTGAACCTTCAGATGTTCCAAATCCGAAGTAAGAGTCCATGTCTAAGGACTTTATCACTAAATTACCTGCGACTAGAAGTAAGCATGATACCATATTTGTTGTAGTTGATTGGCTTAACAAGATAGCACATTTCTTCCCTATGAGAATAAGTGATATTGCTTTCAATGTTGCAAGAATATTTGTAAGAAAATTCTCGATCCATGGAATGCCTAAAAGCATAATTCCTGATAGAGACTCTATATTTACATAAAACTTCTGGAGAGCAATATTTGAATCGATTGGAACTCAACTTCGTATGAGTACAACTTTCCATCCACATGGGAAACCAAGAGGGTTAATTGGGTAGTTGAAGATATGTTGTCTATGTATGTGAATGGAAAGTAGGATAACTAGAGTGAATGTTTACCATTGGTTGAGTTTGCATACAATAGTGCATGGCATTCATCTGAAAAAATGACTCCGTTTGATGCTACATATGGTAATAATTGTTTGACTCCACCTTCCTTTTCGGGTTTACCAGATAAAGTAGAGCTGTCCAAAGAGATGCTTGATAAGATGGATGAAGAATTAGGAAAAATTAAGAAACACATAAAAGAAGCTCAAAAAAGACAATAGAAATTCTATGATTTAAAGAGAAGACCACTTGAATTTCAAATTCATGATATGGTATTTCTTAAAGTTAATCCTCACTGATCTAACTTGTTGTTAGGGAAACATCATATAGTTTCTCCTCGATATGTAGGTTCTTTTAAAGTTTTGAAAAATATTGGATCTCTTGCTTATTCGCTCGAACTACGTAAACATTTAAATGTGCATCCTATATTTCATGTTAGCTTACTTAAAAGATATGTACCTAATGTTGCTCATGTTTTGCAGGACAATTATAAGTTGAAGGATGATGGTTCTTTTGAGCTTCAAGCTGAAATAATTTTAGATAAAAGGAAAGATTTCTTAGACATAGATCTATAGTAGAAGGTTCAACTTTGCTGGACTTAGATGATTTTCTAACATGTTATCCTTCTTTCCAATGTTGAGGACAGAGTTCCTTAAAGGGGGGAGGATTTGTAAAAGGCCTCTTTTCTAGTGAAAGAATTCATTTTGAACTTTTTGAATCTCATTGTGGGAATGATGCTTAGAATGAATAATTAGGTCATTTTATGCATGTAGGAAAAATTTTGGGATGACAGGTTTCATATTCTCAATAGACCTTATTTGCATCATGTTCTAGTTGAAATTTGAAGGTGAACATAAATGAATTAAGAAAAACTTTGTATGAGAGAAAGGTAGAGCAAGTATAAGAGAATAAAAGTTTTTGTGTGAAATTTATATGAATCATGTTTAAAGTACCTTGTTTAGGGCCCTACATTTAGTTCATTGTAAAAAAATGCCTTGATTTTACTCTCTCTAGAATTTTGAAACTTGTACGTATCAAAAATGACATTCGGAGGTGTATTTGGACCTAGATGGTCTCTAACAATATTGTGCAGATCGAAAAATTGAATAAAAGTTCTCAAACAATGATCTCTTCCTCCTCGACTATCGAATGAATCTCTGAGTCCACTATAGATGGACTTTCTTCTACATCTATGTTCTCACAAAATTGTCTACTACGTGGGGTGACTTGTAAAACAAATAGCCACTCTAGTTCTTTGAATCTCGTATAAAAACAACTTTTTCATAGTGTTTGGGAAGTACAAATGTATTTCTTCCATCCATCCATAATTTTGTGGAGTCGACTTGAAGCAAACCACTTTTATCCCGCCTCACTATTGGTTTTCTTCTAGAGCTGGCTAATTTGAACCATTTCACATAAAAAACAAAGTAATCAAACTTCCTAAAAGATAGTTTCAAGATATCTTGAATCACTGCACAATAATCTAGCTAGCCTTCTTGAGCATTATCATCTCTTGCACTAGCTCTACTTTTTTCCATAAAGTTCACCATCACCCCACTATCATAAGTAGACCTATTTTTATCGATTTGTGCAATTCAAAAGTGTCGTCCATGAGACCATAGCGCATCGTATTTAGTATACTCCCAATCACATCCCTTTGCGAATTCTTCTTCTTCTTCAAAGATATCTTCACCTGCTGCCTTTGCTTGTGAAACCGCTCTATCTAGCCATCTTCTCATTGAAAAAGGTGAAAGAGGTTGAAGACTTCCTACAAGAGGCAAAAATCGAGTGGAAGGATTCCTTCGAAACTAAGCTCTTTCCTTTGTGTTAGTCTCCTTGGCAAGCTCATACTTTTCTAACCACTTCTGCATAGGCTCAGAGTTAACTATGCAAAACTTCATTGCCTTCTCTCTGAAGGTTGCATCCATTTTTCTTTGCAACCCTTTACCTTGTGGGTCTTCGCCTATGAGACGAACATCTTCTGAGATATGTAGAAACTCAGTTATGAATACAAGAGACTCTTGTACGAGCCATCCCTCTGCCATGCTACCCTCTTGACGTGCTCTCTGTCGAACAAACCCTTTTAATGTCTTAATAAAGCACTCTAAGAAGAACATCCATCGACTATGTACAGATATCTTTGCTCCATTGTAAAGTGGTAAACGAGCTACTCTTCGCATGTTTTCATATTCTTCATGGACTTCTGATCGTGGAAATTCTCTTGGGTCCATGAAACTGTCGACATCTTCTCCACCATCATGATCTTCGTCCATCTCATAAAATGCTTCGAGCATTTCTTCCATATGTTCATTCCGTGTAATGCTAATAGTACTTGCTTGTACATCTAACTCCTTTTTTGTTCTCTTTTGTCCACGAGAGGTTACCGGGGCAATGTTGTTTGGGTCCATCTGCTCACCTGGGGGACCATGCGAATGGTAGCGTAGGTTTTCTAGTCGACTTTTATGAAAGGATCCATACTCTCTAACATGTGTAGTACAAATCCATCGTTTCTGATAAATTTGATACTTGCACTAGGTGCGAGGACATGCCATTCTCTCCTCTGGATCCAAACTAGCCATGTGATATGGATATTCTAGAACATTTGATTTCTTATTAAACCTAAAAATCATACTCCTAAAGGCTTAGACCTGAAATACGAAAACCTAAATACTTAAACACCTAAAAAAACCTAAAACCCTAATCCTAAAACCCTAATACTAAGGACCTATATATGTGTTATATGTATTATATATATATATATATATATATATATATATATATATATATATATATATATATATATATATATATGTATGTATTATATATATATATATATATATATATATATATATATATATATATATATATATATATATATATTTCTTATATAATTAAAATCCTATTTTTATATACTTAATTATATATAACTAATTTATTTATTTAGAACACTAGTTTTTTTTATATTTATGTATCTATATAATTATCCTATTTTATATATTTATTTATTTATATATTCAGATTTTTTCTTAATTTTTTTCTATATTTTCTCTTTATATAAATTTAATTGAATTATATGTATGCCTAAACCCTAAAACCCTAATCTTAAAGATCTAGACCTAAGATATGTATATTTCTGTATGCATGTGTATATACGTGTATATATGTATTATATGTGTATGTGTATGTGTGTTTATATGTTATGCAGGTGTTAAAATCCTAAAACCCTAATCAGAAAGACCTAGACCTAGAACATGTAAATATGTGTATGCATGTGTATATATGTGTATGTGTATATGTATGTGTATATATATGTGTATAGAGATACGTGTATAAGTATACGTGTGTATGTGTATGTGTATATATATATATATATTTACTCTCATTAAAATCCTTAAAATTAAACCTATTTTTATATATTTAATTATATATATTTAATTTATTTATTTAAAACACTAGTTCTTCTCATATTTATTTATCTATACAGTTATCCTATTTTATATATATATATATTTATTTATATATTCATATTTTTTCTTAATTAATTCTATTTTTATATATTTAATTATAGATATTTAATTATATATATTTAATTAATTTATTTAAAACACTAATTCTTTCTATATTTACTTATCTATATAATTTATATATATATTTATTTATATATTCATATTTTTTTTATTTTTTTTCTATATTTTCTCTTTATATAAATTTAATTGAGTTATACGTAGTCCTGAACCCTAAAACCCTAATCTTAAAGATCTAGAACTAAAATATGTATAGTTCTATATGCATGTGTATATACATGTATATATGTATTATATGTGTATCTGTATGTGTCTACATATGTTATGAAGGTGTTAAAACCCATGGTGCAAATAATGGAGAGTAGTAAAGAAGACTAAAATGCATTAAGCTTAACACTCAGTTCTCACTTCTAAATAAGTTTCTTAAATCACTCAAAATCTATAGATTCACTCTATCTTTATAGATATATTTGTGAAGAAGGTCCTCCAAGAGTTTTTCCTATTTCATAGAATCATCAAGCATTAGTATAAGAAATACATTTTATTACATAGCTTCCTCACTACAGGTTCACTCATAAAGTCCTAGAAAACATTTGTTGCTCAAGAATGCTCTATAGATCATCTTTGGTACCTATTAGTCATATGCAAGATATTTCCCTGTATCAAACTCAAAAAAACATAAATAATCATTTTTCATAAACATAATGTATTGCAAAAAAATTTCTATTCCTCATCAAATGATTTATCATCCTCGTTGTCATGTTCATCCATAATTTCTTCATTTGATGAAGACTCGAATATCTCTTCAAAATCTTCATAATCATTACCTTCTCCTTGTTTGAACAACTGTGCTCTTTTCCCTGCAAAAGAAACTTTAAAAATAGTATTATCCACTTCCATCAAAACAAACGTATTATTATCATTCACTTTGAAAAGTACGTAGAGACCAAACCACCGTTTCATTAATTTTTTTCTTGCCTCATATTGAGTATCAAATGAGTTGTCATAAACTAAAACCTGGTCTACCTCTTGTATCTTTTCTGGATGTACAAGGTGTCGTTTATGAGAGTAAATTTGGTTTTTTAATCTTGATTCTTTTATCGTTTGAATTGCTTCATCTAATTTTTTATTTCCTTGCTCTAGTTGTTGCAATGTTACACTTAATAACTCCTCTCTTGTTATATTTTCATTCCAGGGAAGTGATGCCCAAGTTAAGGATTGAGTATGAATTGGATTTTGGCAATACATTAACTCAATAGGCATGACAACATATGAGGTGCATATGGACGCTACATATATTGAATTGAAGCTATGGAAGAACAAAGGGAAAGCTAAGGTTCAAGACCTAGCTCAAATGCTACAAGTGGTATCAGAGCAGTATCCATTTTCGAGAATGATGGAAGTTTTGATGCAAAAAGTGCATGAGCAACAAGAGCTTATTTAGAAGCTTCTTGTAGAATTACACAAAGAACGAGGTGGAAGGCAAGCAGAAGGTGCAACAAATTTATTCATGGAACTGAACAATGAAGTGGATGAAGATGCAGGAACATCTAGTGTGCCTCGAGGAAAATGAAAATGGGCAGGACAATTATAAGTTGAAAGATTGTGGTTCTTTTCAGCTTCAACTTGAAACACTTTTCGATAGAAAGGAAAGATTGCTTAAAAATAGATCTATAGAGGAAATTTTGGTGAAATGACACTCATACCTATTAGAAGATTTGACTTTGATGAGCTTATATGTTTTTCTAACACATTATCCTTCTTTTCAACTCTGAGGATAGAGTTCCTTAAAAGGGGGAAGAGTTCTAATAGGCCTCTTTTCTAGTGAAATAATTGATTTTGAACTTTTTGAATTTCATTATGGGGATAATGCTTAGAATGAATAATTAGGTCATTTTATGCATGTGAGAAAAAATTTGGGATGAAAAGTTTAATACTCTTTTTAGACCTTATTCACATCATGTTTTCTTGTTGAAATTTTAAGGTGAAGATGAAAGAATTAAGAAAAAAATATGTATAAGAGAAAGGTAAAGCAAGTACAAGAGAATAAAAGTGTCTATGTGAAATTTTTGTGAATCATGTTTTAAGTACCTCGTGTAGGGCTGTACATTTATTTAATTGTAAGAAAATGCCTTGATCTTACTCTCTCTCTAGAATTTTTTAACTTGTAGGCTCAAAAGCTCCATTTGAAGGGGGATTTGGACGTGGACCATCTCTAAAACTATTGTGTAGATTGAAAAATTTGAATCAAAGTGTCTCTCACAAGCTTAAGCTAATTTCTCTCCATTTTTGAGTTACAGAGTTTGAGAAGTGGCATTTTCCAACAATTAAAAAAAAATAAGAGGGCTTCTCTAACTCTATTTGGATTCATGATGCTGATGCTTACGTGTCATCATGTCTAATTATGCATACTTTTGGATATGTCTTTTCGGTGTTTTTCTCCTATTTTTGAGAGGTTTGTAAAAGAAAGCACATTAGGATCGCATGGCTTTTTGCAAAAGTTTTGGAAAGACTAATTCATGATTTTGATGCTTACATGTCATCATGTCTAATTATGCATACTTTTGGATATGTCTTCTGGTGTTTTTCTCCTAGTTTTGAGAGGTTCGTAAAAGAAAGCACATTAGGATCGTATGGCTTTTTGCAAAAGTTTTGGAAAAACTCTACTTTTTCTAAATTTGATGGATCGCACAGTTCTTTGTGTTGGTGCAATTAAGCCCAAGCCTACACACTTGATCACTTCATATAAGCTTGATGTATTAGCATATCATTTGGAAGGATTCATATATACAACCTCTTGGAACTTTGAGTTATAATTACTCATGGTAAAAGGTCAAAAAACCCATGAGCAGTTACAAAACATATAATCTCATATCTTTTGGTAGTTGAGTCAAGAGATAATAAATCCTATTCATTAGGATACACTTTATTGGTAGAGATTTGAATTCAAATTCAAATCCATGGCTCCAACAAGAACTATAAAAGTGGATATGAAATGTCTACATGTATCTCAGGGTTCAAAGATCATATTCATGCATTCTCATAGCTCACCTCATAGCTCACTCTTTCCACACTCATGGAGCAATGACTTATTGCCAATGACATTGTACTTTTACATGATTCAATATATACAAGTTCATTACTTTCTACTCTCATATCTCAGACACACTCCATCAGAAAAGTGAATTTTTCTAAGCTCGTTCTCACTGTATAGTGGACCACTTTGTGTTATTTAAAGCATCACATCTTCATCATACTGTCTAATTTAATCCTACAAAGTTTCATTGATATACTCGATCATCACATATTAATCAAATGCTGCTGACTAGGTTGTGATTGTCAAGGCTCGTAAAAGTGAGGATGCAAGCTTGATTTGGAAAACATATTTCTCTGCATATAGTTTATCATTTTAGATGATTTCACTCATGATTGGTATCTTGTTAAGCTAATTGAAGTTCCAGAGAGAATTTCATTAATTGCTGTTGTACTTAGAGAATTGTGCAAAACTCCGAGAAAATGTCTCAACAAAAGTAACAAGTTTTGTACATTTGATCATACACCTACCTACCGGTTTTGATCCTTTCATCAAGGATAATATGTGATCCTTTATGCTTATTAGCTAGTTTAAAGGGGCCCACAACACTCTCAAGCCATCACTTATAGCAGGTGTGAAGCATGTTTTAGCTACACCAACTCATCTCTTATGATTATCCACCACCTCCTCCAACAATGGTACTAGAGCAAGTTCAATCAAGATGGGAGATGGATTTCCATCCTTCATTGATAAATAGGACAAGAACAATTACGCAGTATGTTCCATAAGGATGCAAGCATACCTTGAAGGGGGAGCTTATATGGACACATCTCAGGAGATCAAGACATGCCAATCTTCAAGAGCAAGAATCAAACAACAAGGCAAGTGCAAGAGAGGCTAACCACATGGTGTGCAAAGGATGCTCTTGCAAGGACATACCTACTAAACTCAACCTCTAATTTCTTGTTACCACATGTCAGAAATTGTAAAACCTCCCAAGAGAATTTGGAAGTGGTGTCATCATACTTCTCCTACAACATAAGAGCTAGGAAGAATGAGTTGTGGATAGAATTCACAACCCTCAAGAAACAACCAAAGCAACGAGTTGCTGATTTTGTAACCAAAATCAAAGATGTTGCAAATCAACTTGCAAGCATTGGAGAAGAGATAGAGGAAGAGTGTGAAGAGATGGATAGGTATGTGCTTGAAGATGAAGAGGTGTTGCAAAATCCTTGATCTACACCAGCCAAATGAACTCCAAGAGTATATGGTGGGCCCTTTTAGCTTTCCAACGGATGTATTAGCACCCTATGTACCTTGGAAGAACACTCTCAAAAAGATAGATCAAAACAGATAAGTTGGAGTTAGCTCAGAGGTAAAAACTTGCTATTCTTGGTTCATACACCTATCCAGTGTTTTACATAATTCTCTGAGCACAACAACAATTAGCTTAATTCCTCTTCAGGAAGTCTAGGTAACTTAAAGACCTAACTTTCAAGAGTAATCCCATCAAAAATAATAAACCACACACTGAGAATGAGTTTTAACAAGTGATGACATCATCCCGATTTTCACGGGCTGCTACAGTTTGAGACTAGTGAGCAGAAAAATCAACATAACTCACAATGTAGGAATCCAATGATTATGAAAATTTTTATGGTTATACTAGACAGTAAGCTGAATCAAAAACGCTTTAAATCACTGAATTTGGATAAGTAACCACTGAGAAATGGCTCTGACAAGATGAGTGAAAAAGTCGGGTACCTGACAGAGAAGTGAAGATGAACAGACCCTGTTGACTTCAAATGAAATAACTAAAAATGGAAACATCCAAATGACATGAAAATTTGTGACCATATAGTAGACTTATAGAGCTAACTTTACCAAGTTAAATCACTGAAAATGATGCACCAAGCTCAGAGAAAACATCTCTCCAAGCTGACTGAGAAAAACTGAGAGTAATGGCAGTGAGTAGTACACTTCACAAGAACATGGAAAGATGAACTCAAATAATCATGAAAATGAAAGTATATTGATTGTACAATACAATGACTTACTGATACATATGTGTGCCTTGTAATCACACCTTGATATGGCATAAAGCGCAGCTCTTGGAGGTCTTCACATAGGTCTCTCTAACCACGACTAAAACTGCCATCTATTTATAGTTGAGTTTGGGAGGCTAACTTCCCTCAATCACTCTCCAATCAATCAATGATTGATTTGATTCTCTACCTACCACAAATCACGAATTCGTGGCTCCTCTTTCCATTCTTGATCAAGTGGACTCAACCACTTAAGATTCTCTTACTTTTACATTAAGTAAACTCTTCAAAAGTTACAAGAGGTAGTTCACAAGTGAACTTTACATAGTTTTCATTTTAAGGCTTTTTCTATGACTTTGTGGGACTCAAGCCAATACTTAGGCTTGTCATAGACTTGCTCCAATAGCTCCCCCTCAAGCCAAGTATGCTTGAGGTCTTCAATCTTCCAAGATTACCTGCAAACCAATCATAGCCTTGAATTTGCAAAGCTTTGTACCATCCAATGCTTTGGTTAGAATATCTGCACATTGTTGATGAGTGGACACATATGATATTTGAATCTCTTTGCTTAGAACCTTCTCTCGTACATAGTGATAATGAACTTCAATATGTTTAGTCCTTGCATGAAAAATAGGATTAGCAGCTAAGTGAATAGAACTCATATTGTCACCAAAAATAGTTGGAGTTCCAAACTCCAATCCAAGATCTTTGAATAATGTCTTCATCCACATAGCTTCTTGTGTAGCTATGGCAAGACCTCTATATTCAGCTTCAGTAGAAGAGAGAGCAACTATGGGTTGCTTCTTGGATGACCATGAAATAAGCTTTGAACCTGCAAAGGTAAGATAACCTGAAGTGCTCCTTCTATCTTCCTTGGAGCCAGCCCAATCTGCATCAGAAAATAGCTTCAAACCTAAATCAGATACATAAGGATAATAAAGTCCTTCATTTATGGTTCCTTTGAGATACTTGAGAATCCTTTTGGCAGCATCCATATGTGGTTTCCTTGGTGTGTGCATAAATTGACTTAGCACACTCACACTGTAACATATATCTACTCTTGTCAATGTGGCATAGTTGAGACTACCCACTAGACTTTGATATGATGTGATGTCCTCTATGAGTTCACCTTCATGTGAGCTCAATTTGTGATTGACCTCCATTGGAGTACCTGCAATCTTACAATCTTGCATCTTGAATTTTGCCAACATGTCCTTAATGTACTTCCTTTGAGTGAGAAACAAACCATGATCTTTGTAGACAACTTCCAAACCTAGGAAGTAGGTAAGTGAACCCAAATCACTTATCTTGAACTCTTCTCTCATCTGATCTTTGATCTTCTTCATACCATCTACATCATTTCCTGTCAATATAATATCATCTACATATACACATAGGTAGATGACCTCAGAGTTACTCTTTTTAATAAAGAGTGAAGGATCTGCCTTGCTTGGTTGAAAGCCTTTGTCCTATAAGAATGAAACAAGCCTGAAATTCCAAGCTCTTGGAGCTTGCTTGAGACCATATAATGCTTTGTTAAGTTTACACACATAATCAGGATAAACTTGGTTCTCAAAACCAGGTGGTTGTGCCATATATACCTCTTCTGTTATCCAACCATTCAAGAATGCATTCTTTACATCTAGTTGAAGTATCTTCCAATTCTTGGAAGAGGCAATACTAAGCAAAACCCTAATAGTAGGCATCTTTGCCACAGGAGAGAAGGTCTCCTCATAATCAATTCCCTGAGTTTGTGCAAAGCCTTTTGCTACAAGCCTTGCCTTATACCTGTTAATTGAACCATCAGAATTCTTCTTGAGTTTATAGACCCATCTTGAGCCTATTACCTTCATGGATGAAGTCTTGGGCACCAAATCCCAAGTGTTGTTTTCCTCAAGTGCTTCAATCTCTTCCTTCATTGCATGCTTCCATTCTAATTTTGCTTTGGCCTCTTCAAATGATGATGGCTCCTCTTGGCTTATATCCTGTGCTATGTAGATAGAGTGTTTAGTTACTAATGAGGTGTCAAACCCATACCTTTCTGGTTTTTTCTTTTCCCTCATAGATCTTCTTAGGCCATGATGTGATGATTCTGCCTCATGTCCAAGTTCCTGCAATTTTGCTTTACCTTTAGACTTCCATGCTTTGATCTTTTCCATCTGAGATTCTTCATCATCCTCTAAGGTGTCTTCTTCTTCAATCTTCGGTTGTTCTCTACCAAGCTTTGGAAAATCTTCTTCAAGATTATATGGTAAATTGACCTTCCTGCATGAATCTTCATACCATGAATTGTTCTCATCAAGAACTACATCTCTGCTTACCAAGAATCCTTTGTTGGTAGGGTTGTATAACCTATAGCCCTTTTGATTGTTGTCATATCCAATAAATACACACCTTTCTGCCTTTGGATCCATCTTGCCTCTAACCTGTGAAGGAACATGAGCAAAAGCAATATATCCAAAAATTTTACAATGATCTAAGCTTGGTCTTCTTCCATTCCAAGCCTCATATGGAGTCATCCCATCAAGGGATTTTGAAGGCAACATGTTAATCAAGTAAGTGGCTATAGATACAGCCTCAGCCCATAAGTAATTAGGTAAATGCTTTTCATTTAACATAGACCTTGCAGCTTCAACAATTGTCCTATTCCTCCTTTCTGCCACTCCATTTTGCTCTGAGTGTACCTTGTAGTTACCTCTCTTTTGATTCCTCTTTCTTGAAGAAAAGAATCAAACTCATGGGAGAAGTATTCTCCCCCTCCATCTGACCTTAGCCTTTTTAGTGATTTACCTGTTTGATTCTCCACAAGAGCCAAATATCTTTTGAAACATGAAAAAACTTCATCTTTGTATTTCATAAAGAATAGGATAGTCCATCTGCTGCAATCATCAATAAACGAAACATAATACCTTGATCCAGATATTGAAGCTTCCTTGCTAGGTCCCCATACATCTGTATGAACCAACTCCAAGAGATCTCCATGCATATAACCTTTCTTCATGAATGGTAACCTGTGAGACTTTCCAAATTGACATGCACTACACTTATAAATCATATGTTGTTTTGACAAATTAGGAAGTCCAAGTACACTTTGGTCCCTGCAGATTTGCTTTCATGACCTTTCACCAATATGTGCTAACCTTTTGTGCCATACTTCCAATTCTGTGAGTGTCTGACTACCATAATTAAAGAGAGCAATGTTTCTAGTGTCCTGTAATTCAAATGTGAACAATCTACCTGTCTTTTCACCTTTTGCAATTCTTCTGAATCCTTGACTTGGATCTTCAACAAATGCTCCTGCTTTTGTGAACCTGACTTGCAACCCTTTCTCTAATATCTGCCCAACACTTATCAAATTCTTTGTAATGGTAGGGACATAGAGTACCTTACTGAGTAGGTTGATGTTTCCATCAAGTGCTTTGACATTGCCTATTTCCTCCACAGGATGTTTTGTATCATCTCCTGTTTGTACCTCATGCTTATTCCTTGGATCTTCTAAATCTGATAGGAGTGCCACATTTCTTGCCACATGATTTGAACAACCTGAATCTATGTAGAAAACATGCTCATCAGATTTACCTTGTCGCATAGCCATGTTCATGATCAATAATGAATCCTCTTTGTTTGAGTCTTCTGTGTAGTTATTGTAGTCTCTCCTTCCTTTGTAGCCTCCTTGATAGTTTGAATGATTGTAGTTGTTGTAGTTGCCATGGTAGTTGTTGAACCTTCCTCTTGAGTAGCCATAACTTCCTCTATTGTATCCTCTGCCTCTTTGATTCCTAGAATTCCTAAAGCAATTTTCAGTTGTATGATTAGTTAATCCACAAATAGAACATGAGTTGGAGTCTTGGGATCTCCCCCTGCCTTGTGTACCTCCTCTTCCTCTACCTCTGCCATGTCTTCCTCTACCTTCATAGTTAGCTTGATATGTACCTGCTTCATCATCCACTTTCTTTGCCTTTCCTTTGTTATCTTTAGACTTGCTTTTATGCGTGTATAAAGCTGAAGATTGATTACCTTTAGAGCTTTCTCCATTTTTGATAAGCTTTGCCTCTTAAGTAAGTAGTTGTCCAATGAGTGTATTGAAATCAGGCACATGCATGTCCATGTACAAATCCATAGCTGTGGTGAATGCTTCCCACTTGTCATCTGCCTTCAAGCCATTGATGACTTGCCTTACAATTTGCTCTTCATCTATTACCTCTCCAATGCTTCCCAATTGATCCGCTATGTCCTTGAGCTTTGTGACAAAATGAGTCACATTTTGTTTGGGAGCCTTCTTGAGAGTTGTGAAATCCAGCCATAGTTGATGCCTCCTAGCTTTAGTACTTGAAGAAAAGAAAGCTTCAAGTGCATCCCACACTTCCTGAGATGTCTTACAACTTCTAATGTGAGGCAACAAAAAGTCTGAGATAGAGTTGAGGAGATAAGAGCTTGCAAGTGCATCCTTGGAGCACCATGTGCTCAATCTTTCTTGCTCTTCTTGTGTTGGTTGACTTTTGTTCCTGAAACTTGGCATAACTTCATCTCCAGCCACATAACCATATAAACTTCTACCTTGGAGATAGGCTTCCATTCTTAATGACCAAGCTGAGTGGTTACCTCTGTCCAATTTGTCAATTGATCAAGGAAATCCATCTGCCATGTTGTCCAACCTTGCTCTGATACCACTGTGAAGAGATGGATAGGTATGTGCTTGAAGATGAAGAGGTGTTGCAAAATCCTTGATCTACACTAGCCAAATGAACTCCAAGAGTATATGGTGGGCCCTTTTAGCTTGCCAATGGATGTATTAGAAACCCTATCTACCTTGGAAGATCACTCTCAAAAAGATAGATCAAAACAGGTAAGTTGGAGTTAGCTCAGAGGTGAAAACTTGCTATTCTTGGTTCATACACCTGTCCAGTGTTTTACATAATTCTTTGAGCACAGCAGCAATTAGCTTAATTCCTCTTGGTGAAGTCTAGGTAACTTAAAGAGCTAACTTTCAAGAGTAATCTCATCAAAAATAATAAACCACACACTGAGAATGAGTTTTAACAAGTGATGACATCATCCCGATTTTCACGGGCTGCTACAGTTTGAGACCAGTGAGCAGAAAAATCAACATAACTCAAAATGTAGGAATCCAATGATTATGAAAATTTTTATGGTTATACTAGACACTAAGCTGAATAAAAAACGCTTTAGATCACTGAATTGGATAAGTAACCACTGAGAAATAGCTTTGACAAGATGAGTGAAAAAGTCGGGTACCTGACAGAGAAGTGAAGATGAACAGACCATGTTGACTTCAAATGAACATAACTGAAGATGGCAACATCCAAATGACATGAAAATTTGTGAGCATATAGTAGACTTATAGAGCTAACTTTACCAAGTTAAATTACTGAAAATGATGAACCAAGCTTAGAGAAAACATTTCCGCAAGCTGGCTGAGAAAAACTGAGAGTAATGGCAGTGAGTAGTACACTTCACAAGAACATGGAAAGATGAACTCAAATAATCATGAAAATGAAAGTATATTGCTTGTAAAATACAATGACTTACTGATACATATGTGTGCCTTGTAATCACACCTTGATATGGCATAAAGCTTAGCTCTTGGAGGTCTTCACATAGGTCTCTCTAACCACAACTAAAACTGCCATCTATTTATAGTTGAAGTTGGGAGGCTAACTTCCCTCAATCACTCTCCAATCAATCAATGATTGATTTGATTCTCTACCTACCACAAATCACGAATTCGTGGCTCCTCTTTCCATTCTTGATCAAGTGGACTCAACCACTTAAGATTCTCTTACTTTTACATTAAGTAAACTCTTCAAAAGTTAGAGGTAGTTCACAAGTGAACTTTACATAGTCTTCATTTTAAGGCTTTTTCTATGACTTTCTGGGACTCAAGCCAATACTTAGGCTTGTCATAGACTTGCTCCAACAAAGAGCACATAGTGAGGCAGATCATCAAAGGAATAAAAACTGATGACAAATGGAAGTCCTTCACCACAGCTATGGATCTCTACATGGATATGAAAATACCTTATCTCAACAACTTCATGGGACAATTCGTCACCCATGAGGCAAAGCTGAATAGAAATAGTGACAACTCAAAAGGTAATCAATCTTTTGCCCTTTATATGGATAAGAATAAAGCTAAGGATAAAGGTAAAAGTAAGAAACAGGATGAAGAGGCTAGTACCTCTCAAGCTAATTATGTAGGAAGAGGAAGAGGTGCTAGAGGTAGGGGCACAAGAGGTAAGGAAGGTAGGGGCAGACCCTACAACAATTCACCATGCAGCATATGTGGTCTCAATAACCACACTAAAGATGAATGCTACAAAAAAACTAGGAGCGAAAGGGGATGAGGCTTCCATAGAGGAAGCTATGGACAAGCTAGAGGCAAGTGCAACAATGGTGTAGGTAACCATAATCATAATTACAATCAAGGATACGACAATAAAAACTATCAAGGAGGCTTTAGAGGAATAAGGGACATCAACAACTATATTGAAGATCAAGAAGGCTCTTTGCTCATCATGAACATGACATCCAAGCAAGGTAAAGATGATGAGCATCTTTTCTACATTGATTGAGGTTGTACCAATCATGTGGCAGGTAATGTAATACTATTATCTAATATTGAAGAACCCAAGGGGACGCATGGAGTACAATCATGTGATGACACTAAGCATTCAGTCAAGCAACTGAGAAATGTAAAAACTTCTGATGGTAGTATGAACCTTTTGAGGAAAGTTTTGTATGTGCTTACTATAACCAAAAATCTAATTAGTGTTGGGTACATAGTAGAGAACGGTCTACAGGTCAGATTCACTAAGCATGGAGCATATGTGGAAGACCCCCAACAAGGATTCAAAAAGATTTCCAAAGGTGAGAAGTAAGGTAGATTGTTTACTTTTGAAATCGAAGACACAAGGAATATAGCACTATTAAATTATAGAGACCAAACCTATCTTACTTGGAAATATGGCACAAAAGGCTAGGGCACAAAGGAGAGAGAACTCTAAAGCAAATTTGTAGGGATCAAAGTGTGCTTGGCATTTCCAATGTGACCAAGCAGCACACGATTTACAAATGTGGAGCTTGCCAATTTGGCAAAGCTCATAGGCAACCATTCAACAAGAAAGGATACATCCATGAAGATTATTTGTAGCTCCTACACACTAATGTGTGGGGTCCTAGAAAAGATCCATCCATCTCAGGTTCAAGATACTATGTCTCTTTTATTGATGACTACAGTAGGTGGACAATTCTCTATTTTATGAAACTAAGGATGAGGTATTCACATGTTTTAAGAAGTATTTGGCACTACTTGAAGGAAGGATCTTTAAGAGAATCAGGTTTGATGGAGGTGGTGAGTAATTTTCACATGAGTTTGATCTATTTCTGTAGGACAAAGGCATAAAGAGGGAAGTAACAACCAGGTATACTCTTGAATTGAATGGAGTGGTAGAGAGAAGGAATAGGTAAATTGTTGAGGCAGCTAGGTCTATGTTAAATAAAAAAATCACCTAATTATTTATAAGTAGAGGCTATTTCCACAGCTAGCTATTTGATCAAGAAGCTTTCATCCAAGTCATTGGATGGTATGACACCATATGAAGCATGGAATGGTAGGAGACCCTCATTGGATCATTGCAAAATATTTGGGTGCATTGCATATGCACATATCCCATCACAAATCAGAGGAAAGCTAGACCCTAAGGCAGAGAAATGTATATTTATAAGTGTGATCAAAGTCAAAACGGATATAGAATTTATAATCCCACTAGGAAGGAATTCATAGTTAGTAGGGATGTAGTTTTGATGAGAATAATTCATGGTTTGAAGATGATTCCACAAAGGTCAGGTTACCATATGACTTAGAAAATGATTTTCCTTTCCTCACTCAAGAAGATCAACACCAAGCACAAAACATCAAATCAAAAGATGAGGAGCATATTGATCTCAAAGCTTGGAAGTCAAGAGGCAAGTTCAAATACAAGAAATTAGAGGATCTACCAGAGTCTTCCAATCAAGCTTTAAGGAGATCACAAAGAGAAAGTAAGAAGCCCATAAGGTATGGATATGATACCTCCTTAGTCACAAAGCACTTTGTGTACATCACTAAAGATTCAATGACAAAGGAACCTTCTTCATTTGAAGAGGCTAAGAAGAAGAAAGATTGGAGAGAAGTCATGCAAGAATAAGTGGAAGCACTGCAGGAAACCACATTTGGGATCTAGTTCTCAAGAAGCCTAATATGAAGGTAATTGGTTCAGGGTGCATATACAGAGTTAGAAAGAACTCTAATGGTTCCATAAACAAGTAGAAGGCAAGATTAGTGGCATAGGAATTTTCCCAAACACATGGAGCAGATTATGAAGAAACATTTTTGCCTCTCGCAAAGATGCCAAAAATCAGGGTATTGGTAAGTCTTGCTGCATCCAAAAATTGGAATTTATATCAATTAGATGTCAATAATGCTTTTTTAAATGGTTGGATATCAGAGGAAGTGTATATGGCACAACCACCAGGTTTTGAAGATGAAGAAAAAACAAGTTATGTATGCAAGCTCAAAAAAGCACTCTATGGTCTCAAACAAGGTCCTACAGCTTGGAACCATAGAGTTGTTATCTATTTGCAAGATCAAGGGTTTGTGGCAAGCAAGGCAGAATCTTCTTTATTTGTTAAGAAGAATAATCAGAGATCATCTACTTATGTGTTTATGTAGATGATATCATAATTACAAGTAATGAGTCTGATGGTATCAAGCAGGTCGAGGGTTATTAACTTGTTTCCTTGGTTTAGAGCTTGTGTATACAGATTGAGGTGTATTCATCACACAAAGGAAGTACATACATGATATGTTGGTAAAGTTTAAAATGGTGAACACTAAAGTTGCAAGTATTCCTATGGAGATCAACCATAAGCTAAGTTTACATGAAGATTAACTACTTGAAGATGTTAGAAGCTATCAAAAACTTGTGGGAAGTCTTAATTATGCTACTTTGACAAGAGTAGATATTGCATATGCAGTAAGTACATGAAGTCACTTCATGCATGTACCAAGGATGCCACACATGGAAGCTACAAAGAGGGTACTTGAATATATTAAGGGAATAGTGAATGAGGGATTATTCTATCCCTTTACTTTTGACATAGATATAAAGTTATATTTTGATGCAAATTGGGACAGCTCCAAGGATGATAGGAGGAGCACTTCAAGGTACCTATCTTTTGCAGGTTCAAAAGTCATATCTTGGTCTTCCATGAAACAACCAATTGTTGCCTTATCTTCCACATACGCAGAATATAGAGGTTTTGCAAATGCAACTCACGAAGCTATGTGGCTTAAGCAATTTTATGTAGATTTGGAGATACATCTCTACACTCCAACTATCTTTGGAGATAACACTAGATCACTTCATTTGGTTACTAATTCAAATTCAAATCCCTGTCTCCAACAAGAACTATAAAAGTGGATATGAAATTCCCATGTGTATCTCCAGGTTCAGTGATCATATTCATGCATTCTCATCGAGAAGAGGAGCTCACCTCATAGATCACTCTTTCTACACGCATTGAGGAATGACTTATTGCTAGTTACATTGTACTGTTACATGATTTAATACATACAAGTTCATTACTTCCTACTGTCATATCTCTATTACACTCCATCAGAACAATGAATTTGTCTAGTCTGTTTCTTACTCTAAATGGGATCATTTTGTCTGATTTAAAGCATGTCATCTTTAGCATGATGTCTAATTTAGTCCTAAAAAGTTTCATTAATAATGCTTCACTCCATCATCAGATATTAATGAAACATTGCTCACTAGTTTGTGACTATCAAGGCACGTAAAAGTTGGGATGTAAGCTTGATTTGCAAAACATATTTCTCTGCACACACTTTATCATTTTAGATGATTTCATTCATGATTGGTAGCTTGTTCAGCTAATTGACGTTCCCCAAAAGTAATTTTACGAATTATGTCTTTACTTAGAGAATTGTGCAAAACTCTGAGCAGGTGTCTCAATACAAATAACAAGTTTTGTACATTGGATCATATGCCTACCTATGTGTTTTGATCCTATCATTTGTGCATCATCTTCTAGGCAACATATGTGATCATTTATGCTTATTACCTAGCTAAAGAGGCCTACAAAACTCTGAAGCCATCACTTATAGCACGTGTGAAGTAGGTTTTAGCTACGCCAACTCATCTCTTGTGATTATCCACCATCTCCTCAAACACTTTGGAGCGGCGATCAAAATCTGGTATATGGATACCTATGCATCAAGAAAAATGCAACAAAAAAATCAGAGAAATACCTTGTGATTGAGAGTGAGAGTGAGAGTGTGATTGAGAGTGTGAGTGTGAATGAGATTGTGATAGCTTGGGTGGTAGGGAGGTGGAGGCTTTGTGAAGAAGTTATTCTCATAAGCTATTGTAACCATTGAGTCTCATCTATAATATTAGAATTCCTCTTTATCTGAGTCATACTATTTTGGATCAGATTTTCTCTTATCTTGTGCAATCTTTGTGTTTTTCTCTCTTCTTTTATTTTTGAGTGATCAAAATATTGTGATTGAGGAAATGCTACAAGTGGTATTAGAGCAAAATCGATTCTTGGGAATGCTAGAATATTTGATGCAGAAAGTGTGTGAGCAAGAGGAGCTTATTCAAAAGATTCTTGGATAATTATGCAAAGAATGAGGTGAAAGGCAACGAGAAGGTGCAAATTTTCTTTTGTGGAACTAAATGATGAAGTGGATGAAGGTGTTGAAACATCTAGTCTACCACGAGGAAAACAAAAATGCAATTAAAAGGATATGGAACTCGGTGAGTTTGCCCTTAACCAAGTCTTCAAGAAGAAGGCAACGTTGAATAATTTTTATGGTGAGAAGAAGAATGGTGAAGATCTTGAGGCATGGATTGAAGAGATGGAGAATTTCTTTGATCTTCCACACTTAAGTGAGGAGTGAAAGGTAAAGGTTGGGATCCTTTGCCTGTGTGGTATCACGAAGCTATGGTGGAAGTCCTATATGCAGACTTAGGTGCATTCTAGTCTCGTTTTATGGAAGGAGTTTAGAGAACAAGCTAAAAAACATTATTGATCTCCACACTACCATATGGAGAAGAATATGGAGTTCTACCATTTCCGACAACAGAAAAGTGACAAGCATAGCTTTTATGTTGATGAGTACAAAGAGAAGTTCCTGTGTCTTCACAAATATGCTTTGGAGGTTAGTGGTGATGCTCTGAAGAGCAAATTTATTCATGTTTTTCATGAGGAACTTTGCTATCAAGTCAAGGGATGTAGATGCATCAACTTTCTTGATGCTGTTGTGATGGCTAAGAATTTTGAGAAGATGGAGAAGTTCAATTTGCAAAAGGTGAATAGAAACAGATTCATTGCGATGGGACATAGGCCACATAAACTTGTTGCAATGAACATGATCAATTCAAGGAAGACGGTAAAAGTCCTGCTCAAGTGGAAAATCAAAGGAGGCATCAACCAATCCATTGGAAAAAAGACAATGATTTTATTGAGAGGGCAAAAAGATTTGGTCTATGTTTTCATTGCAGGGAGCAAGGGCATTGGACAATGAGTGCCCTAATAAGGTAGACTTTTGTTCCACACAATCGAAGGCTATCAACATCATCGAGGAAGGTACAATGATTAAGAAATCAGATGATGGACATAAGTACCCTAATGCAACTTTATGTTGCCTCGTGGCTAATTCTTCCCAAAGGCTTCTATAACTACGATTTCAGGTATGCTTTCTATGCATCAAAATAGATTTCTTATCAATTCAAGTAGTATACATTGTTTTCTATCTTTCAGATTGGTGTAGAATTTGTGGATAATTCTAAATATGCAGATAATTAGACCTCTAGAGATGGCCAATGGATGACTGCACTATACGAAAGATGTATGATTTCTACACATATAATGAGATTTTATATTGATTCGATAGTATGCATTGTTTTTTATCTTTCAAATTGGTACATAACTTAGGGATTGCCTTAAATTTTTAGTTAACAACACTTGTGGAGATGGGCAACGGATGACTACACTATACCAAAGGATACATTGAAAACCTTGAATTTAATTTTTTTGATAGCTACTTTTCTCGGAGTTTCCATGTTATTAAAATGAAATATAAGAGTGATGCAAATATAGGTATGGATCGGTTAGTTCAAAATTCTACAACAATAGACTGTGAACCAAGAACAATCACCTTAACGCTAGATTTTGAATCTATCCACATTCTAGGTGATGTGCATAATCCTAAGCCTATTCTCATTTCTTTTATGTAGATAATTAGAGGGATACATGATGGGTGTAGAACATTTCTAGTGTATGTAAAAAATCTACATGAGGAAAAAAATGATGAAAATCTTTTGAATTGTGTAGAAGATCCTTTGAACAAATATGTAGATGTATTTCCAGAAGACTTGCATGGTATACCTCAACCTAAGATGATTCAGCATGCCATTAAGTTGTACTAGGGAGAAAACCATATTCTAGAGAACCCTATAGATTTAACAAATCTTAAGATTCAATTAGATGCTCTCTTGAAAAAAAGGCTTGATTAAGACCATGTGTTTCACTTTGGAGAGCACATGCTTTTTTTCGAAGAGGACATACTGTTCTTATAGATTCAATATTGACTATAGAGGACTTAATAGGTGAATTAAGTGAAGGAACTATATTGACTTAAATTGAAGAATAATAATTTTCATGATTATCTAGATGAGTTTATCTTTGTATTTCTTGATGATATATTTGAATAGTCTAAAGATGATGATGAGCATTTTGTACATCTCAAGAAGAATTTTTAAACTCTTAGAGAACACAAATTGTATGGAAAGAAGACTAATTATTTCTTTGCTAAGGATAAAACTTTATATCTAGGATTTTTTTTTCTAAAAATCTAATTCATAAAGACTAGGATAAGTGAAAAGAATAGTTTTTTTGGCGAGCTCTTAAAACTATAAGGGACGTTAGAAGTCTGTTAGGATTGGCACAATATGAAAGAGCACATATTAAGGATTTATTTAAGATAGCTAATCCCTTAAAGAGATTTTTCTAAAAGGAATTCAGGATTTGTGTGGAGCGATGTCTTTCAAAAATTATTTGAATCCTTGAAACACAAAATCGTTGAAAATTGTGTTTTGAAATACTAGAAATGGGAAAGACTCTTTGTGGTTGCATGTGGTGCAAGTGCTAGCGAGATAGGATATGTTCTTGCATAGTATGGTAGGTTTGTTGCATATGAATCTATGAAATGAAGAAAACATGAACGCAATTATCTTACTCATGATTTAGAAATGATTGTTGTTGTACATGCTCTTAAATATTGGAGACATATATTTTCAAGGGTTTAATCTAAATTGAAAATAGATGATGAGATTCTAAAATACTTTTTCACACAACCATTTCTTAACAGTAGGCAAAATCATTGGATTGAAATATTAAGTAGCTAGCTAAATGATGAAGTGTATGAAGGGGCAGGAACATCTAGTGTGCCTAGAGAGGAAGAAAAAAATGCAAGTATGATGATATGGACGTGGGTGCATTCACTCAACCACATATTCAACAAGGCAAAATTGAATGATTTTGATGGTGAGAAGAAGAACAATGAAGATCTAGAGGCATGGATTGAAGAGCTAGGGGATCTCTTTGATCTTCAACAACTCAATGGAGAGTCCAAGGCAAATGTTGGGATCTTACACGTACATGGTATCAAAAAGTTATATGTAGACCCCGATGCATTCTAGTCCAGTTCTTCAAAGCTTCCTAGGTTTTTGGAGGCTCCGAGAATCAAAACTTCTCAAGAGTTTGATGGGTATTGTGAAATACAACTATTACTCATAAATCTAACTATCAAGACCACACTCATAAGAGAGAGCCTGTCTCCACCCATCCAACTCCACCCATATATATACCTCAAGACCAAGGGAGGAAATATGAGGAGAGCTTGCTACGTGTCCTCTCCACATGGATTCTAATCCAAGGCCTTCTAACCTTGGAAATCACATGGCCTTCACATGGATTCTTAAAAGGACTTCTCCCAAGCTTGTACGTACAACTCTCAAGGCTTGAGAGGCCTCCCTAAGATTTAAATATAATACTCTTAGGAAATTTAAATCCTAAGGGTCAAAACCGTTCAATTGGGAGCAAATAAATCCAAACAACTCAAGGGTTCAAACCACACTCTTGGAGATACTTTCCCAAGGGTTTCCCAATAGAATCCAAGGGTTCTTCAAGTGGTTTTGGACCCTCAAAACCCATGTCTTTGGCCCCTTTGAGCCATAGTTATACAACATTCTTCCCCCCTTTTTACATTTTCGTCCTCGAAAATGTGTGTAGGTATATCATGTGGAGTATTCCCCCATTCACCATGATCTATACTCTGAGCATGGTTATCTCTCTCTTTAGATTCATTTCTAGTAATCAAAATCCCTGCCCAAATCACTTTCTCTTAAGGGCTAAGCTCTACCTTATTCTGAAAAGAAATGAACCAAAATCCCTGCCCAAATCACTTTCTCTTAGTCCCCCGAATGTACATGCATGCCCTGTACCTATGGACTAGTAAGATGGGTGGACTTCTTTGGTGGTCTTTTTCTTTTGGCACTTTCACAAACCTTGAGCTCCATAAAATAATACATTTCAGTACACTTTCTACTTCCCTAGAAATTTATAATTTTAGGAGTCTAAGATAGAGATCCTGTCTATATCTATAAAGGACCAGAAACTAGATTCGTCTTCCACTTTCAATAGAAAGGAGAGGAATCTTCAGATATTCTGAACTTAACTTATTCTTTTTTAGTCCTTTTTTAATACAAATATACTTTATTTGTATTTGATAGGACTTAGCTAAAGATGTGAACTTAGCAAAGTGAGGCTATTGAGTCCCTGCCAAAATATGCTCAATAAAATGAGGAGAAATACTTTCTTCTCGTTCCTTTGCAACTTAGGTGGACTTATTTCAATCCTCCAGGTCTTCTTGAAACATAAAGCTCAAGTAATCCGAATGATAATATACCCAATCTACAAGTACATGTCTACAAATGGATCCAAGTTTTGCAGCTTTAGTTCCAAGGTCTTGCAAGAAAGATACCTGTTTCTAGGCATCATGTCTCAGATCTTTCTAGGAACATTCTTGAATCACTTGTTCTCACCAAAGAATATCTTTTACACATCATTCTTTCATTCAAGTTTTGCAGCTTTAGTTTCAAGGTCTTGCAAGAAAGATACCTGTTTCTAGGCATCATGTCTCAGATCTTTCTAGGAACATTCTTGAATCACTACATGATTCAAGTTTTGCAGCTTTAGTTCCAAGGTCTTGCAAGAAAGATACCTGTTTCTAGGCATCATGTCTCAGATTTTTCTAGGAACATTCTTGAATCACTTGTTCTCACCAAAGAATATCTTTTACAAATCATTCTTTCATTCAAGGCTATTATACTTGAATAGGCTTGACTTACTTTTGGAGTTTAATTTTGTAAACTCCCAAAATTCTTTACCCTCTTACTTATCCAAATTTATTTTTCCACATAAAATTTGGCTATGCATTTTATTAAGAAAAATGCATCTGCTTAAGAGGATAAAGGATAGCCTTTTCTAGGGTAAGTGTCATGTTCATTCTATTTACCCTTTTGTACATACAACTAGTTGTAATAAATTGGTTCAAGAAGGGACATTTCTACACCTCATAATGAACCTAAGACCTTAATCTAAATGGTCTTATCTTTAAGGCTTATCGTGATGTTTCCTATCGGATCTTGCGCCTATTTTCTCTCTCGCCGGCAGAGAAAAATCCCAATGGGAGTTAGTTCTCACTGTCCCTCACCAGTGAGTTCTTTTCTCGAATCCGTAGACCCACATCCTCAGTGTTTCAACCTTCTTCATCCTTATCTTTTCAATGCTCTCTGATCATTTACTATGATCATGAATTCCATCTTGTAACTCCTTGGTATCATTTTCATGAGAGCAAAGACTAAGGTGTCTAAATCCAATACCAATTAATTCAAAGGTCTCTTTAAGTTGACCTTTGAACTTTACTTGGTATTGAACTATAAAATGTTTTGATCTTTTTTACCAAGGTAGGCCTCTTGGATTATCAAACCATAAAAGGTTGGATATATTTGACCAAGTTAGGTCACTTAGCTTTCTCAAAATTCTTCTATATAATTTAACATGAGATAAGATCAAGTCTTTTCTCCTTTAGATCCCCTTTTCAATGATATTTATCCATGGGATTTTCTTGGGATCTTCAACTCATACCTTCACGAGTTGATATCTTTGCTTAAGTCTTCAACATCATGTTTGATGTTCTTCAAACCATTAACTATTCTCTTTTTAGGGATCAACGATTATAAGTCACCCTTTTGACTTAAGCAAGTTGACATACTTATCGATCCAAACTTTGGATCCATTCTCAAATGCCCTACTTTGACAATGCTTCAAATCTTTGGCTAGCTTGTCTTAATTTACTTGCCAAATTGGAATATTTTAATGAATTCCCTTCTTACCTATCTGGTTCTTATTTTGTTTGAGATTTGACTCAAACACACTTAGGTACTTGGACATCCAATGTACTCCTCAACTTTCATGAAAGAGTTAAGGAATATCTTTTGCTTAGAAGTTTCATATTGATGATACCTTTCTTCCCCACTTTAAAGGGTTTTCGTCCTCGAAAACTGTATGAAATTGATGATCTTTTAATTTCCTGCCCGAATGGGAGGTTCATTTATGCTAAATCCTTCACTCAAAAAGCTCTCCAACATCCTTGAGCTTAAGCTTCCATTATCCTTAAGTTTAGTGTCCCATACTACTGAACCCACTTAGGTGACAATGTAAACCTAGATGTCCCATACAATCCGATTTAGAATCTCACCTTAGGGTAGTCAACTTTAGCTCTTACTCAAGGATTAGACTCCATTCATTATAGTATTATCAAATATGATCAAAATCTTTGTAAGTAATATTCTTACAGAGTCGATTTTTTTTCTTTGAAAAGACTTTGAAAATTGAGCTTTCATTGAACTATTTCCTTGATTTTATGGAATCAAAGTTATCTTTGTTTATGTCATTTGCCAACAGAGCTACTATTCTCATACTAGATATTATCTATTTACATAAGTAGGCATCTGTATCAAAGGATATAGTCAATCATAAGCTTTGCTAAATGGTTACCTTTCTAACCATCTTGATAAATTGCTTCTTACTCATAGAGCACATTTTGGAGCAGAGGTATTAAGAGTTTCTTTCAACCCTTTAATCTTCCTCTTCTCTAGATATGCTTAATGAGTTACAACTCTTCACTCTTGAAGCAATTTTCTCAAAGCTCCAAATGGATCCTACCTCTTATCAATGAAGGAAGAAGCTTATTGGGGAAGAAGTGAATGCTTAAAAGTGTAAAATGGGTCAACCATTTTTCCCCTAATATGTCATTTGAGGACATTCTCTTCCCCCTTTATGTGTGATCATTGTCCTCAATGATCAGATCTTGAAGTTCCTCTGAACTTCTTAACCTCGTTCACAAATGAAAAATTACCCCATGAGTGTAGGGTCTCATAAAAGCTTCTAGTTTCTCCTTTGGATTTTTCAATCCAAGTTCTTATTACTACCATTTATGGTTTAATAAGAAGAGACACTTGTTGGTTCTGAAGCTTTAAGTGCTTGGCCTTGCTGATCAGGCATGCCATGGGTATTATGGAACTTGGGGGTCCATAAATAGGACTCAAAGTTTAAAGTTCCTGTTCCTAAGTTAAATTTTGTTGGCTTTTGAATTAAGCCAACATATAAAAAGCATAATAGTCAATATTTATTGAGTCATAGAATCTCAACATACCATTGAAAATTTTATGCTTTTGACTTCATATGAAGAGCTCATTTTTCCTATCTTAAACCTTAAACTTACTCAACTTACTTCTCTCTCATGTCCCATCAACCCATGCTTATATGATTGAATGTGTGCATACCTAATGTATGCCAAGAGCAACTTTGTTTGAAGATGCTTAGCATGCATAGGGTTCAAAAATTGAACCCTTCTTTTAAGCATGCATGGAGATCAACCTTGGAAATCCATTCTATTGAAGAATTTACCTTAACAATATGCGCATCATTTTAATTCATGTTCATGCCATGCTATGATGGAACTTCCATGGCCATCCTTTATTAGGTGAATCCCTATTGTGTATGCCTTAAGGGCATCACTTTAGGTGAGTGAATTCATGCATTATTTTGAATGCATGTGGACCTCACCTACTTTATTTAAAATGCATTCTTTCATGAATTACTTTAGCATGGCCAACAAATGAATGAAAATGAGCATGTCATACCTCTATTATAGCTTCGTCCATCCCTTGATCCATTGCATGACGAGGCTTGTCTATTCTGATGCTTCAAATTGAGGTTGCGAAATTGGGATCATCTTTCTTGATCAATCTCCAATGTCCTTCCTTTGAACATTAACATACTTACTTGTATGCCCGATTAAAACATTTAATCTTACCAAATTTAAATGATGCCAAAATGCATAGTATCATTAATATATACATAGAATCCCTTAATGCTTGCCACAAAGATGGGTTCCATGGGCTATTGTATGTCTGTCGCAAGTCTTCTATGCTTATGATAGAAAATATATTACTCCTCTGTAATTTTTTGCTCTCTTTACTCATAAAATACACACATGCTTTTACTTGTATATCTCATACATGTATTCTATGTAAAGAGAACAATTTAAATAAACAAGAAAGAAGATAAATTGTATACTTCCCTAACATCAATAAATTGATGGCCTTATTTGATGCTCGAAAAGATGCTCAATCCATATCCACTCCCATACTTCTCTATAGAAATACTCAATCCTCATACCATCTCTTTCTTACGTTGATCTTACAAATTCTAGACTCCATTAGATTGAATGGAATGGTTTCACATGTGATTTATTATAGAGAATGTGAAAACATGCCTTCAATTCATCGTTTAATCCTTCCTAAAATCGCTCACAGATTGTTTTCACGTGGAGGCATTCAAACTTAAGAGAAATGAATCTAAAACTTCTATGTGCAAATACCTGCGGATGTTAATCCCACATAGGAAACAAGGCGCATGAAAAAGTACTATAAGTAATGGCGCTCCCGTAAGATCTCCTTGTCTCCACTCGAATGAGAGAAGAGCTCGTGATTGCTTTCTGTCCACATTGAGGAGAGCGCATGGCCGTCTGTGTGCTTTCACTTGGTAGGAGGAGCAGAGTTCTACCATGATGATATCATAGTTGTTTTGGTCCTCTAACTACAGATCAAAGAATTTCAAACGGGAGAAAAGGAATTGGGCCTCATGAACTCACGCGAAGAGATAACCGGGCCTCATGAATTTCAGACTAAAGAACACTACTCTTCCAAGATATCTAAGAGATCTAATGGCTCTGAGTACCAATGTTGTGAAATACAATTGTTACTCATAAATCTAACTATCAAGACCTCATAAATCTAACTATCAAGACCACACTCATAAGAGAGAGCCCATCTCCACCCATCCAACTCCACCAATATATATAACTCAAGACCAAGGGAGGAAATGTGAGGAGAGCTTGCCAAGTGTCCTCTCCACATGGATTCTAATCCAAGGCCTTCTAACCTTGGAAATCACATGGCCTTCACATGGATTCTTAAAAGAACTTCTCCCAAGCTTGTATGTACAAGTCTCAAGGCTTGAGAGGTCTCCCTAAGGGTTGAATATCATACTCTTAGGAAATATCAATCCTAAGGGTCAAAACCCTTCAACTGGGAGCAAATAAATCCAAATAACTCAAGGGTTCAAACCACACTCTTGGAGATACTTTCCCAAGGGTTTCCCAATAGAATCCAAGGGTTCTCCAAGTGGTTTTGGACCCTCAAAACCTATGTCTTTGGCGACTTTGACCCATAGTTATACAACATTCTTCCCCCCTTTAAACATTTTCGTCCTCGAAAATGTGTGTAGGTATATTATGTGGAGTATTCCCCCATGCACCATGATCTATACTCTGAGCATGGTCATCTCTCTCTCTTTAGATTCATTTCCAGTAATCAAAATCCCTGCCCAAATCACTTTCTCTTAAGGGCTAATCTCTACCTTATTCTGAAAAGAAATGAATCAAAATCCCTGCCCAAATCACTTTCTCTTAGTCCCCCAAATGTACATGCATGCCCTGTACCTATGGACTAGTGAGATGGGTGGACTTCTTTGGTGGTCTTTTTCTTTTGGCACTTTCACAGACCTTGAGCTCCATAAAATAATACATTTCTGTACACTTTGTACTTCCCTAGAAATTTATAATTTTAGGAGTGTAAGATAGAGATCCTATCTCTATCTTGAAAGGACCAGAAACTAGATTCATCTTCCACTTTTAACAGAAAGGAGAGGAATCTTCAAATATTGTGAACTTAACTTATTCTTTTTTAGTCCTTTTCAAGTACAAATATACTTTATTTGTATTTGATAGGACTTAGCTAAAGATGTGAACTTAGCAAAGTGGGTCTATTGAGTCCCTGTCAAAATATGCTCAATAAAATGAGGAGAAATACTTTCTTCTCATTCCTTTGCAACTTACGTGGACTTATTTGAATCCTCTAGGTCTTCTTGAAGCATAAAGCTTAAGTATTCCGAATGATAATATACCCAATCCTAGGTCTCTACCCCATTTGTTTGTCTTATCTTAGTGTGTTCTTCCAATGAGAATCAGTACTAACTATCTTGAACCAATTGTGGTTTAGATAGTTATGTATACTAACCTCAAAGGCCATCAAAGCTTTGCAAAGAGAAAAAAATCCGATTCCTTCAAATCCTCAAAAAATACTTCATCAAGACACCCTCTAGATTTTCCATTGGATGGATTTTAGATGATTCAAGTTTTGCAGCTTTAGTTCGAAGGTCTTGCAAGAAAGATACCTGTTTCTAGGCATCATGTCTCAAATCTTGCTAGGAACATTCTTGCATCACTTGTTCCCACCAAAGATTCAAAAGAAGATCTTTTACAGATCATTCTATCATTCAAGGCTATTATACTTCAATAGGCTTGACTTACTTTTGGAGTTTAACTTCGTAAACTCCCAAAATTCTTTACCCTCTTACTTATCCAATTTTTTTTTTCCACATAAAATTTGGCTATGCATTTTATTAAGAAAAATGCATCTGCTTAAGAGGATAAAGGATAGCCTTTTCTAGGGTAAGTGGCATGTTCATTCTATTTACCCTTTTGTACATACAACTAGTTGTATTAAATTGGTTCAAGGAGGTACATTTCTACACCTCATAATGAACCTAAGACCTTAATCTAAATGGTCTTATCTTTAAGGCTTATTGTGATGTTTCCTATCGGATCTTCCACCTATTTTCTCTCTGGCCGTCAGAGAAAAATTGCAACGAGAGTTAGTTCTCACTGTCCCATACCAGTGAGTTCTTTTCTCCAATCTGTAGAACCACATCCTTAGTATTTCCACCTTCTTCACCCTTATCTTTTCAATGCTCTCTGATCATTTACCATGATCATGAATTCCATCTTGTAACTCCTTGGCATCATTTTCATGAGAGCAAAGACTAAGGTTTCTAAATCTAATACCAATTAATTCAAAGGTCTCTTTAAGTTGACCTTTGATCTTTACTTGGTATTGAACTATAAAAGGTTTTGATCCTTTTTACCAATGTAGGCCTCTTGGATTATCCAACCATAAAAGGTTGGATATATTTGACCAAGCTAGGTCACTTAGCTTTCTCAAAATTCTCTTATTAATTTAACATGAGATAAGATCAAGTCTTTTCTCCTTTGGATCCCTTTTTCAATGATATTTACCCATGGGATTTTCTTGGGATCTTCAACTGATACCTTCACAAGTTGATATCTTTGCTTAAGTCTTCAACATCATGTTTGATGTTCTTCAAACCATTAAGTATTCTCTTTTTAGGGATCAACGATTATAAGTCACCCTTTTGACTTAAGCAAGTTGACATATGTATGGATCCAAACTTTGGATCCATTCTCAAATGCCCTACTCTGACTATGCTTCAAATCTTTGGCTAGCTTATCTTAATGTACTTGCCAAATTGGAATTTTTTAATGAATTCCCTTATTACCTATTTGGTTCTTATTTTGTTTGAGATTTGACTCAAACACACTTAGGTACTTGGACATCCAATGTACTCCTTAATTTTCATGAAAGAGTTAAGGAATATCTTTTGCTTAGAAGTATCATATTTGTTGGGAAAGATGGATGGATGCTCCAAGAGACTGAGTAGGTACTACTAAACCTGCTTTGTACCAGCCCTCTTTTGCTTCAGAGTTGATAACTAGACCTCCTTAGCTTTCCAATGATACCATAAAATGTCCTATGTCCTTTGGAAATGATGTGTGTAATGATTGAATCAAAACAGATAACTTTGGAAGTCACAAACTCAAGAAAACCTTCTATTTATGGCTTCACACGTGCTGAGTATTTTTCTTAGTATGACCAGCACAATAGGAATTGGAAAAATTACTTTTAGGTGTATCTAATTAGCTTAGTAAGCTACCTATTCCAAGTAAAATGATGTAAAATGATAGACTATGCTAAGAGAAATCAATTTAGCAAGTTAAGCTATACCCCCGACTTTTTAGGACTGTAGCAAAAAATCACCAGAGATCACCTCGACGCAGAGTTCTCCAAAATGGCTGAATATAATGTCTTCAAACTTTGATAGCATGTAGATTACGTCAAGCTAAATCCAACAAGCTTTGAAGCACTGAATTTGGTGAAGAATTGACCGCGATATGCCCATGACAAGTTGACAGAATTTTGAGTAGACTAACAGAGAACTCAGAGATGGACAATATGAATGTATGTATTATTGAACATTTGTATACAACTCCGTTGGCATGAATCTCATTTCCAAATGGTGTAGAGAGGTGTTGGCTAGAGTGTAGACCTCACACACACTCAATAATTAGTAATGCTAGGCTCGGGAGTGCTCTCTCTTACCCGCGACTTTTCATGTCCATTTTTATAAGGAATGAGTGAAAGTTGAATTCAAATTCAAACTTTTGGCTCCCTATGATCAAGCTCCTAAATTCTAGGAGATATTCTTTCAATCATAGAACTAATTTTTCCACGAATCCTTTTGGTAGGTGATTACAAGAGATTCCAAGTCAATTTGACTTTTACAATGAGGTAAAGTGGTAATTAACCACTAGCATATGTTCCTATGCTTCTTCATGTATGTATAGACTTCAATGCATCCTTTGAGCCAAATGTGTAGGCTTGTAATTTACACCAACAGCTCCCCCTCAAGACAAACATTTTGACTTAAGTCTTCATCTTCAATCTTCAAGTATATCCTGCAATCCAATCATGGATTTGAACCTCCAAAGTTTGGTTCCATCCAAAGCTTTAGTCAACAAATCTGCACATTGCATGTTGGTTGATACATAGGTAAGTTGAATGTCCTTGCTTATCAATTTCTCTCTCATATAATGGTAATGGACCTCTATGTTTTGGTCCTAGAATGGTAAATAGGATTAGCTGCAAGGTGAAGAGAACTTGTATTATCTCCAAAGATAATTGGTGACCTAGTATATAATCCCAATTCTGTATACAGAAGCTTAATCCATATTGCTTCTTGTGTGGCATTAGCTAGTCCTCTATACTCACGCCTCTGTGAAAGACAAAGCAACAGTAGGTTGGTTCTTTGAACACCATGAAATTGGTTTGTCACCTGCAAAAGAGATATATCCAGAAGTGCTCCTCCTATCATCGTTGCATCCTACCGAATCTGCATCTGAATAAATTTGGATATCAATATCTGAAGTGTAAGGGAAATACAAACCATGGTTCTGTGTACCCATGAGATACTTCAGGATTCTCTTGGAACCCTCTAAGTGAGGTATCCTTGGCTTGTGCACAAATTGACTTAGCACACTAACTCCATATGCAATATCTATCCTTGTTAAGGTAGCATAGTTCAAGCTACCCACCATGCTTTGATAACCTGTAATGTCCTTGACTTCATCACCTTCATGGGCACTTAGCTTTAGGTTTTCCTCCATTGGAGTGCTTGCTACTTTAGCATCCTGCAAGTGAAACTTCTTCAACATATCTTGTACATATTTTTTTTGAGTGATATATATCCCTGAATTAGTGTAGACTAATTCAAGTCCCAAAAAATATTTCAATAGACCAAGATCATTGACCTTGAACTCCTTCATCATTTGACTTTTGATATATCTGATTCCATTGACACCATTACCTATAATGATGATGTCATCAACATAAACACAAAGGTATATTACCTCTGAATTACTTCTCTTAATGAACAGAGAAGTATCTGCCTTGCTCATGACAAAACCTTCGTCTTGGAGATATGTAGTTAACCTGTAATTCCATGCCCTAGGTGCCTACTTCAATCCATATAAAGCCTTTTTTAATTTGCAAACATATGTTAACTTCTTAGGGTCCTCATAGCCAGGAGGTTGTGACCTATATACCTCCTCCGGAATCCATCCATTCAAGAAAGCATTCTTGACATCCAATTTGTACATATTCCAATTTTTTTATGCAGCCACACTTACCAACACTCTGATGGTTGGCATCTTAGCCATAGGTGAGAATGTCTCCTCATAGTCAATGCCTTGGGTTTGTGCAAAACCCTTGGCTACCAATCTGGCTTTGTACCTATTGATTGTGCCATCAAAATTCCTTTTAAGCTTGTAGATCCATCTGGATCCTATTACCTTCGTTGAGTCCTTCTTAAGTACTAACTCCCATGTGTCACTCTCCTTGAGTGCATCAATCTCCTCATCGATAGCTTCTTTCCATTCTGATTTGGTTATTGCTTCTTCATATGATCCTAGTTCTTCATTTGACAAATCTTTGGCAAGATAAACAGAATGTTTAGTAACAAAAGATGTATCATACCCATATCTGATAGGTTTCTTGCTTTATCTTTGTGATCTTCTAAATGGTTGAGTTGAAGATTCAGGTATGTCTTCAAGTTTCTTCATCTTCATTTTGCCTTTGGATTTCCATGCTTTGAATTCTTCAAGGTTGATAGTGTCTTCATCATCTGAACTTGAGGCTTCATTCTGAGTATGTTCCTCCTTTGTAAGACTTGAAAATTCCTCTTCCAAATCATAGGGTAATTTGACCTTCCTGCATTCATTCTCATACCAAGAATCATTTTCATCAAAGACAACATCTCTGCTTACCATGAATCCCTTATTGATACGATTATAACCTATAACCTTTTTTATTTTAATCATACCCAATGAAGATGCATTTTTCAGCCTTTGGGTCTAGCTTACCTCTTATCCAAGAAGGAATGTGTACATATGCTACACATCCAAATATTTTGCAATTGTCAAGTGAACGTCTCTTACCATGCCATGCTTCATAGGGTGTCATGCCATCAAGATACTTAGATGGTAACCTGTTTATGAGGTAAGTGATAGTAGAAACACTCTCTACCCATAGATAGTTAGGCAACTTTTTCTCATTAAGCATATATCTAGCTGTCTCAACAATTAATCTATTTCTTCTCTCAGCTACCCCATTCTGTTCAAGAGAATACCTTGTGGTTATCTCTCTTTTGATGCCTCTGTTCTGCAAGAAGTCTTCAAATTCATTGGAGAAGTACTCACCTCCTCCATCTGACCTTAGCCTCTTCAAATTCCTTCTTGTCTGATTTTCAACAAATGCAAGGTATTTTTTAAAGCAATTAAATACCTCATCCTTGTGCTTCATGAAGTATAATACAGTCCATCTGCTATAATCATCAATGAAAGACACATAGTACCTTGATCCAATGTTCTTTGTATCTTCTAACTCAAAGGTGAAAAGTCTACCTGATTTTTCTCCTTTAGCAATCCTCTTGAACCCATGTCTTGGATCCTCAACATATGCTCCATATTGGTTGAATTTGACCTGCAAACCTTTCTCCACAATCTGACCAACACTCATCAAATTTGAGGTAATGGTGTGTATATAGAGTACCCTACTCAACAAATTCCGATTTCCATCACAAGACTTAACATTTCCAATTTTAACTACAGAATGCTTTGTGTCATCACCTGTTTGGACTTGATGCTTACCTTTTGGTTCCTCAAGATCAGAGAGTAATGCTACATTGCCAGCCACATGATTTGAACATCCTGAGTCAATGTAGAATAGGTGGTCATCATTTGTACCTGATTTTGAAGTCATGTTCATGATTAGAAGAGAGTCATCTTGCTCCTCTGTATCGTTGTTGTAATCCTTCGTGGATTTGAACCCTCCTTGGTAGTTGCCATTGTAATTATTGTTGTAGTTGTAGTTGTAGTTATTGTTGTAGCCTTGGTGATGGTTGAATCTAGCTCTTGACTGTGAGTAGCCACCTCTTTGATATCCTCTTCCTCTCTCATTCTTGTAATTCTTGAAACACTCATCTGTAGTATGATTTGATAGACCACAAATGTTGCATGGTGAGGGGTTATAAGATCTCCCCCTACCTTGCTTACCTCCTCTACCCCTTCCTCTTGAAGATCTACCTCTCCCTGCATAGTTGGCTTGAGAGGTTGAACCTTCATCTTCCACCTTCTTGCTCTTGCCTTTATCTTGAGACTTCTTATCAGTGTATAGGGCAGAAGAGTTATTACCTTTGGATGTGTCTCCATTTTTGTTGAGCTTTGCTTCATGAGTAAAGAATTGTCCAATGAGAGTTGTAAGATCTCGAGTGTGCATGTCCATGTAAAGATCCATGGCAGTGGTGAAGCTTTCCCATTTGTCATCAGCCTTGATCCCATTGATCACTTGCCTTACAATCTGTTCTTCTTCAATCTCTTCTCCTATGCTTGCTAACTAATCTGATACATCTTTAATCTTGGTCACAAATTCTGAAACAGCTTGCTTAGGTTGCTTCCTTAGTGTTGTGAATTCAATCCACAACTGATTTTTCCTAGCCCTTGTGTTGGAGGAAAAATATGTTGACAAGGTTTCCCAAGTCTCTTGGGATGTCTTACAATTTCTAATATGTGGCAAAAGAAAATCAGATATAGAGTTGAGTAAATAAGACCTTGCCGATGCATCCTTAGCACATCATGTGTTGAGCTTTTCATGTTCTTCCTTGGTTGGTAATCCTCTAGCTTTGAATGAGGGCAATTCCTCATCTCCTGAGATGTATCCATAGAGACTCCTTCCTTGTAGGTAGGTCTTCATCCTTAGAGACCATGCTTGATAGTTGTTCCTGTCCAATTTATCAATGAATGAAGGAAAATCATTTCCCATTTGACCTTAGTTTGCTCTGATACCACTGTTGGGAAAGATGGATGGATGCTCCAAGAGACTGAGTAGGTACTGCTAAAGCTGATTTGTACTAGCCCTCTTTTGCTTCGAAGTTGATAACTAGAGCTCTTTAGCTTTCCAATGACACCATAAAATGTCCTATGTCCTTTGGAAATGATGTGCGTAATGATTGAATCAAAATAGATAACTTTGGAAGTCACAAACTCAAGAAAACCTTCTATTTATGGCTTGACACCTGCTGAGTATTTTGCTTAGTATGACCAGCACAGTAGGAATTGGAAAAGTTCCTTTTAGGGGTATCTACTTAGCTCAGTAAGCTACCTATTCCAAGTGAAATGATGTAAAATGATAAACTATGCTAAGAGAAATCAATTTAGAAAGTTAAGCTCTACCCTCGACTTTTTAGGACTCTAGCAGAAAATGACCAGAGATCAACTCGACGCAGATTTCTCCAAAATTGGTGCAGAGAATGTCTTCAAACTTTGAGCGTATGTAGAATACTATAAGTTCAATCCAGAAAGCTTTGAATCAATGAATTTGGTGAAGAATTGACCGAGATATTCCCTTCACAAGTTGACAGACTTTTGAGTAGACTAACAGAGAACTCAGAGATGGACAATTTGAATGTATGTATTAATGAACATTTGTATACAACTCCATTGGCATGAATCGCATCACCAAATGGTGTAGAGAGGTGTGGGCTAGAGTGTAGACCTCACGCACACTCAAAAATCAGTAATGCTAGGCTCGGGAGTGCTCTCTCTTACCCGCGACTTTTCATGTCCATTTTTTTAAGGAATGAGTGAAAGTTTGAATTCAAATTCAAACTTTTGGCTCCCTATGATCAAGCTCCTAAATGCTAGGAGATATTCTTTCAATCATACAACTAATTTTTCCACGAATCCTTTTGGTAGATGATTACAAGAGATTCCAAGTCAATTTGACTTCTACAATGAGGTAAAGTGGTAATTAACCACTAGCATATGTTCCTATGCGTCTTCATGTATGTATAGAATTCAATGCATCCTTTGAGCCAAATGTGTAGGCTTGTAATTTACACCAACAACTCCCCCTCAAGACAAACATTTTGGCTTAAGTCTTCATCTTCAATCTTCAAGTATATCCTACAATCCAATCATGGATTTGAACCTGCAAAGTTTGGTTCCATCCAAAGCTTTAGTCAACAAATCTGCACATTGCATGTTGGTTGATACATAGGTAAGTTGAATGTCCTTGCTTATCAATTTCTCTCTCACATAATGGTAATGGACCTCTATGTGTTTGGTCCTAGCATGGTTAATAGGATTAGCTGCAAGGTGAAGAGAACTTGTATTATCTCCAAAGATAATTGGGGACCTAGTATATAATCCCAATTCTGTATACAGAAGCTCAATCCATATTGCTTCTTGTGTGGCATTAGCCAGACCTCTATACTCTGCCTCTGTGGAAGACAAAGCAACAGTAGGTTGCTTCTTTGAAGACCATGAAATTGGTTTGTCACTTGCAAAAGAGATATATCCAGAAGTGCTCCTCCTATCATCCTTGCTTCTTGGCGAATCTGCATCTGAATAAATTTTGATATCAATATCTGAAGTGTAAGGGAAATACAAACCATGGTCTTGTGTACCCTTGAGATACTTCAGGATTTTCTTGGCAGCCTCTAAGTGAGGTATCCTTGGCTTGTGCATAAATTGACTTAGCACACTAACTCCATATGCAATATCTATCCTTGTTAATGTAGCATAGTTCAAGCTACCCGCCATGCTTTGATAACCTGTAATGTCCTTGACTTCATCACCTTCATGGGCACTTAGCTTTAGGTTTACCTCCATTGGAGTGCTTGCCACTTTAGCATCCTACAAGTGAAACTTCTTCAACATATCTTGTACATATTTTTTTTGAGTGATATATATATCCCTGAATTAGTGTAGACTAATTCAAGTCCCAAAAAATATTTCAATAGACCAAGATCATTGATCTTGAACTCCTTCATCATTTGACTTTTGATATATCTGATTCCATTGACATCATTACCTGTAATGATGATGTCATCAACATAAACACAAAGGTATATTACCTCTGGATTACTTCTCTTAATGAACAGAGAAGTATCTGCCTTGCTCATGACAAAACCTTGGTCTTGGAGGTATGTAGTTAACCTATAATTTCATGCCCTACGTGCCTGCTTCAATCCATATAAAGCCTTTTTTAATTTGCAAACATATGTTACCTTCTTAGGGTCCTCATAGCCAGGAGGTTGTGACATATATACCTCCTCTGAAATCCATCCATTCAAGAAAGCATTCTTGACATCCAATCGGTACATATTCCAATTTTTTGATGTAGCCACACTTACCAACACTATGATGGTTGGCATCTTGGCCACAGGTCAGAATGTCTCCTCATAGTCAATGCCTTGGGTTTGTGCAAAACCCTTGGCTACCAATCTGGCTTTGTACCTATTGATTGTGCCATCAGAATTCCTTTTAAGCTTGTAGATCCATCTGGATCCTATTACCTTCATTGAGTCCTTCTTAGGTACTAACTCCCATGTGTCACTCTCCTTGAGTGCATCAATCTCCTCATCCATAACTTCTTTCCATTTTGATTTGGTTATTGCTTCTTCATATGATCCTGGTTCTTCATTTGACAAATCTTTGGCAAGATAAACAGAATGTTTAGTAACAAGAGATGTATCATACCCATATCTGATAGGTTTCTTGCTTTCTCTTTGTGATCTTCTAAATGGTTGAGTTGAAGATTTAGGTATGTCTTCAAGTTTCTTCACCTTCATTTTGCCTTTGGACTTCCATGCTTTGAATTCTTCAAGGTTGATAGTGTCTTCATCATCTGAACTTGAGGCTTCATTCTGAGTAGGTTCCTCCTTTGTAAGACTTGGAAATTCCTCTTCCAAAGCATAGGGTAATTTGACCTCCCTGCATTTATTCTCATACCAAGAACCATTTTCATCAAAGACAACATCTCTGCTTACCATGAATCCCTTATTGATAGGATTATAAAACCTGTAACCTTTTTTATTTAAATAATACCCAATAAAGATGCATTTTTCAGCCTTTGGGTCTAGATTACCTCTTATATGAGAAAGAATGTGTACATATGCTACACATCCAAATATTTTGCAATTGTCAAGTGAAGGTATCTTACGATGCCATGCTTCATAGGATGTCATGCCATCAAGAGACTTAGATGGTAACCTGTTTATGAGGTAAGTGGCAGTAGAAACACTCTGCCCATAGATAGATAGGTAACCTTTTCTCATTAAGCATAGATCTAGCTGTCTCAACAATTAATCTATTTCTTCTCTCAGCTACCCCATTTTGTTCAGGAGAATACCTTGTGCTTATCTCTGTTTTGATGCCTCTGTCCTGCAAGAAGTCTTCAAATTCATTGGAGAAGTAGTCACCTCCTCCATCTGACCTTAGCCTCTTCAAATTCGTTCCTTTCTGATTTTCAACTAATGCAAGATATTTTTTAAAGCAATTAAATACCTCATCCTTGTGATTCATGAAGTATAATACAGTCCATCTGCTATAATCATCAATGAAAGACACATAGTACCTTGATCTTGAGATTGAGGGGTCTTTGCTTGGTCCCCATACTTCTGTGTGTACAAGCTCTAGGTAGTCTTCATGCATGTATCCTTTCTTTGAGAAGGGTAACCTGTGAGACTTCCCAAATTGACAAGCACCACACTTATAAATCATATGTTGCTTGGATACATTAGGTATCCCAAGCACACATTGGTCCCTGCACATTTGTTTCAAGGTTCTTTCTCCTATGTGCCCTAACCTTTTGTGCCAAATCTCAAGCTCTGAAAGTGTCTGATCTGTATAACTATATAGTGCAATGTTCTTTGTATCTTCTAACTCAAAGATGAAAAGTCTACCTGATTTTTCTCCTTTAGCAATTCTCTTGAACCCATGTGCGGATAGAAATGTCAAATAAAGACTTCCTTAAGTATGTTTACCCTTACATGACCATTACCATTCCATGAACATTTTATGGTACTACCCACACGTGCTTCTTTCATCATAGTTGCATGAGAATATGAGCGCATCCATCATCACCAAGCCGAATACCAATGGTAATATAGAACTAAGATGTTCTACGTAAGTGAGGCGATGGAGCTTAGAAAACTGGAGGCCATGGACTTACAAAACATCAAGCAGCTAGTTATTAAGGAGGGTAAGGAAGAACCTTCAAAATTATCTACACCACCGACTCAAAACACCTTCCCTTACGAAGTGTACTTTCCTGCATTCTCTTATATCTTTATTTTGGCCACACATCAATTACGTTTTGGTGAGAACATGGAGCTTACATAACATCAAGCAGTTAGTTAATGAGGAGGGTAAGGAAGAGCTCTCAAAATTATCTTGATTTTGGACACACAACAATTACGTTAGTGTGGCAATGGGTGGAAATCGAATTTACATAGTTTCATTTTTTTTTGTTTTGCCCCAAAAATGATTCAATTCGATGTTGATCTTCAGCGTATTATAGGTGCTCATTTTATTTCTCAATAAAAGCCCCTCGTTCAAACCAAAACAACTCTATCTCTCCCCATAAAGATGCACTAATGTAGCACGTAGCTCCCTCCAGGTGCGCTCTTTTTCCCTTACCTTGGAAACCACATGTATGACATACCCAGGATTTTCAATAGACAAAACAAAAGTAGAGCAAGGGAATCAGGCAACAAAGAGAGGACAAATTTTACAAGATGCTAGTTCGCCTCAAAAATAAAGTAAAAGCTCATCAGAGGGGCCCTTGTTAGGATTAAGAAAGATCTCATATATAAACTGGAGATCAAAGACAAGATTCTTTAGATCTTTATCAAAGAATGGTCGACTGGGAAGGTAAACAAACCTTCCAAAGTCTTTTGTAGGCTTCTAAAAAATAAGCGGACAAAGAGGTTCTATCGAGAGTGATTAATAGTAATGTCTTTGTCTATGTCATGCAGAAGGATAAATATGAATTTATGTGAATCACCTATTTAAGTTTCTTTTGTTGTCTTCTACAATCTACTCTTTAAGATATGAGTGCATATAACTCATCTCTAAAGTTATATCCAAGAGGATTTCACACGACATTGCTCTTCTAAAAGATAGCCCATTGAATAGCAACAACATAAAGTATGCTATCATGTCCTGCCCGAGAAAAGCTCAAGTTTCCATGGTTTCACTAGTTGTTCTCGACTTTTAAAGAGCATCTTATAGGCCCAAATTTCATGGTTTATATGGGGTCTTTGAATTCCAGATCGCATGAATATAACAAAATTGTTTTGTCCTACCATGATGCTACAAATACGATACAAATTGATTTCAAAAACATTGGCAAAGCACATTATAAGTCGTTTATAATTGTTGATTCATTAGGACTAAAGTGCCTTTAGCAAACAGAGGTCATTTTTTAAACCCATCATTAACTTTCGTAAAGATTTGAATATGCAAAAGAGACATCCCAATACCATACAAAAGCCTTTTGATTTCTTGGAATTGATTTTTAAAAACCTTGTAATAGAATACAATGACATTTCATTCATTTAAAGAAATAGATGAACTAATGAAGGGTGCAAATTGAAGTAAAAATGATAGGAGTTGGATGAAAATAAGGATCCTCTTGTATAGGATAGTGAATACAAGTTTTCAGCACTCTTCTTCTATGCACATGGAGAGGAATCGTAATCGATGTATTTCATAATGAAGAATGGTTCTTTCAAAAGGAAGAGCAGCTGTCATAACGAATATTCGTTCTTCTAAGAAAGTATACTTAGGAGATTTTCTATATAAATGTTATCACTTTATGATAGATGATTATATCAGAGTATGAAAATCTATACGTAAAGAATGAATATAGGTTCATTCATGCATATTTTGTTTTAAACGAAACAAAAACAATAGAAAAAATTCAACTTAGACTAATTACTTAGGTGAGAGTAGTTCTAGTTTACTTTTAAGATAATTCATAGTGAGCAGTTCTCTTTTGATTGACTAAATCTAGCTTGTTCATTCAAGAGTAGTGAAGGTTGAGGTTCAATTGTTACAATACCGAGATATAAGTGTGTAGAGCACATGATGTGCTATTCATGTAACCAATCCCAATTCATATGGTTTAAAAAGTTGTTTTCCCCTTTCTTTTGCGGCATTATTCTAAAGAATCTCCCTAGTGATTAGAATTCTCCACTCGCTTTGATTTTGTTTCAGCTTCAACATTTGACGGGTGGCCCTTTGGAGCATGATCAATTGAAGAAAACCTATTTTCACTCCATCTTGGGGTGAGTACCAAGTTTCCAACTCTCTCCATATCTAGCAAGGCCACCACCATTGGCACAATCTCACTCCAAGAATCGGGTGACTACTTTTTCCATCACCACATCACAGGGAATGACCACCAAATGCTTGGCAAGTGGGTGACAAGCTATAATGTTTGGAAAATGAGTTACCACCTATAATGCTTCGAAAATATTTGGTGAACCACCTTTCTGGGGTATAAAAAATTGGGTGACTACCAACTTATGCAGAAGAAGATTTTGGGCATCTACCAATTTAAGCATGGCATACATTGGGTGACTACCTTCTTATAAGGGCATTCAATTTGAGGGAACCGCCATTGTTAGCATGACATGAATTGGGAAACCTCCTATTTTCTCCTCTTACCATTTTGGAAGGACTATGTATGGGGCGACTACAAACTCCTCTCTTCAGCACAATTGGTGACTATCGTATTTGTCTTCTCTCCAAAACCAGGCATCCAATACTTTTATACATGACACATATGGGGCGACTACCTTCTAGAAGAATTGGGAACCAACATCCTCTCCTCCTCAAGAATTTGATGACCACAAAGTTCTTGGAAGTTGCATGACCACCTAAATAAGGAGTTCTATTCATCCTCGGTGACCACCTCTTTGGAGCCCTTTCACCATCTTACGTGACTAATTTCTGGCACCTACTCTCCAAGACATGGGTGCCCACCAAATTTTGCATGCATAATATTGAGGCAACCACAAATTCGCTCCTCACCTCATTTAGGGGACCACCAAATTCTTTCCTCACCTCATTTAGGCGACCACCAATTTATCCTCACCATACAACTTGGGTGATTATGAAACTTCGTATCTCTCTTCATAGTTTGACAAGGCCTCCATTACCATTCCCCACCTTATTTGGGGTGAAATCCAATCAAGGGCAAGACTATATTAGAAGGCTCTCAAATAAGGTAATGAAAAAGATCTCGAAGTTTAGCCTCTGAGAAGGTGTTATAGTCATTGCATAATGAAAAAGAGAAATGGGAAGGAGTGTAGGCCTTAGGCGGCCCAAAAATGTCATATTGCCAAAACTCGGCACCACTAACCCTTCGGGACACGGTAAATAGACTGCATCTACTCTACATTTTTTGGAGGGACTACCATGGGTGCCAAATGATAGAGCGAATTTTTATTCATTTGTTAGTAAAGTGTTACAAGGTGAATTAATGCATGGAAGACAACCTCAAAGTTCCATCTATGTCACACACTTAAATTGGTGGACTAGAAGGTGGTTGGCTAACAATGCTAAAATTTAGCCCACTCCTCCACAAATATTGTCAGTTTCGCACATGCAAAAGTGAAGGCCTGCATTCAACAAAGCCAGTCCTTTTTCCTGTAGAGTCTATATAAACATAAGATTCACACTCATTTTAGCGATCTTCATCATCTAGCTATGGGGATATCTTTATCTTCATTGCTTCAATCATCTTGGCTACTCTCAACATTCTATTGCAACTCTCCCATTGTGTGTCTAGGACGTTTTTTGGTGACTATAGAAAGTTTTGGTTCTTAGTTAAGTGCCACTTAGCATTACAAAGTGATTGAGTAGTCTCAGCTAGTATCTCTTCGTTGAGTCAGTGGCATTTCTCTTGTAGAGGTTAACTTGATTATTTAAGCACTTGTTGTGTTATTTTCTTCCAATCTTTGGAATGGCCTTCAAGCCCACTCTATTGTTCACTTCAATTTTTTTCTGAGTCACTATAACCATTCTTAGACTTAGGAAATTGGACTTTTCTCTTATATGTCTACTTGTAACTTTCCTATCTCTATGTCTTTACTCTCAAGTAGTGTACCTACACATAGAGATGTCACAGGGTACACTTCTCTAAGGGAGAAGTCACCTTGAGTAACTATGGTCATAGTGAGTTCTTCTATAATTTGGCACTCCCCTATAGTTTGGTACTAGAGTAGCTCCTCTACAAAGTGACACTATTAAATTGTACAAAATAGGGAGATCAGGTAGTCATACTTCTCGGATTGAGTCTCTTTTGATGATTGTAGATGGGAAGTTTCTATGAGTATTGGAGTGATGGGATTTGGAAAGATGAGGAAGCTCAATTCATTAACATTAGAGATACTCGAACTGAGTGATGACCTTCCATCTTAGATTACGAGGAGACGTTCATAAAATTGATCCGGCGATGGATCAATCTATTATTTGATTTTGAGACATGAGGAGGATGGGGTACAAGCATTTAAGATGATGGATACTTATGGGCTAGAAAAATCACAATTACAAATGCCTTTTCATTCATATGGCAAACATGGTGAAAGAGAAAGACTAGACTTTGCATCATAGTGCTAATAAAAAATATTCGAATAGAGCTTTGTCCAAGTTGTATGGATGAAAAACCAAGGATATACATGGTAAGGTTATGGATCTCCATAAACATGAGAACACGTAAATATAAAGAAAATCTTTCGTGTTCACTCAAGGTTAGGAACACTAAACTAATATGGTGGAGAATATATTATATTTAATCAAGGACAATATTGAAATCAATTTAACAATGCAATCATGTTCTATTTCATATCAATCGATATATCTAAGGGGTCCATACTCTCTTTTCATATTATTAGTTATAGAGATACATAGTATTCTACAAACTAATGTCAACGGGATGATATTTATTTCTTGCTAGTGGATCTTTGAATCTTAGACATTGATAATGGGAGATAGTAGACAATTCTTAAGACCAATTTCCGTTATGAATTCCAAAAGAACTATCTTAAGGGGAATGATATGGGAAAACAATGCGTAGGGACTAGTGGGAGGAACCATAACAAAAGCCTTTCGCATATGGCTTCCAATGACATGTTGAGGAGAAAATCGAATTCAGGGGAACAAAATGTCAAATATCAAAGTGAAAGGCCTTAGGATAGAAGAGCATGGATAGGATGCCACCAAAGCATACCTATTATTTACTAAAAAGAGTAGCAGGGAAAGTCTTAGATAAGTTTAAGCCTCAACCTTTGTGTTGAGAATAGTTGCATGGTTGGGTAACATCTTTTTACCATCTTTGTACTCCACTTCTTGAAATATTTTTACTACTTGATTTGATGTTCACGTATTCTAACAATACGAAGAATCTTTGGATTTGATGTTCATGTATTCTAACAACTCCACCATTTAAGCTACCACGGAGCACTTATTAGTTTTTATCCTACTTCTAGAATGAGAGCTTGAGAAGAATTGTTGTTTCCCTCTCTATTGGTATATGTTTTAATTGAATCTTTAACTGATTAGTTTATACTCTTTCAAAAGCACAAGTAGCTTCTATGCACAATATTTCACCATTTTTTGCAAACACATAAAATCTATTCATCTACAATCATAGTAATGGTGATTTATCATGATTGTTTACGTAGAATGAATGTTTTCTCTCAATGAATGTTCATTGGTCTACCCATTGATATTCTTTTCTGAGTAACAGACTTCACCATATTTTTTGTGGTTTGAAACTATCTTTATGTTCTTTAAAACACATGACCTTTCAAACAAAGGTCCTTATTTTCTTTTTGCTTCAAGAATTTCTACACTAACAGAAAAAAATGCACGTCTAGCAAGGGAAAGAGTTTTCACACTAAGGAGAAGGTAGAGGAGCACCTAGAAAAAAAGAAGGAAGGAAGAAAACGATCATTTTTTAACAACGGAAGGTGTATATATTATACAAAGTATACACCCGTAGTAAGAGCAAGGCTTTTCCCATTAGAGAAAAGGTAGAGGAGCACGTAACACGCCTAGGATCCCGATTTTTTAGACACATGCTTGGGGTATGTTCCCACACTCTAGAGCTTCAAATGCATCTTAACTTCAAACACTCCCCATCAAGCACAAGTCATTTTCCTCAATTGATTCATCTTATGTCCCTTATGTTCATTGCTTCAATGAATCCTCTAGGTTTTGGTACCTTCAAGTGTTTTTCATCATGTCTACAACCTTATATCTAGCTCCTTTTCCATTAGATTTTCTAGCTCCTTTTATAGTGTTCACATGCCTTATATATAGCTCCTTTTCCATCAATGTTTCTATAATGAATTCGTAATGAACTACTATGTGCTTGCTCCTTGCAAAAACATGGGATTGTTACCTAGATAGATGCTTGAGATGGTATCTCCATAAAGAGGAAACTCATCCACTTCAACTTCCAAGTCCTTAACTAGCTTCTTAAGCCATAATAGATCAAATGTAGAGAATGCTAAACCTTTGTACTCCGCCTGTATGGATGGAACAACAATAGTGGGTTTCTTTTTAGAGATCCATGAGATCACTTTTGTACCTATCCTAAAAACATAACCTGATGTACTCTTAAGATCATCTTTGCTACCTACCCAATCATCATCACTATAACCTTGCACAGTTAGATCATCATCATAAGAGGAAAATAGAAATTTGTTGATGGTGTTCTTGATGTATCTAAGCAATTGCTTTGCTACCAAAAAATGATTCTAAGTGGGCGCAGGCAAAAATTGAGAAACTACACCTACTACACATGCAATATTAGGTGTGGTGAATGTAGCATAGATCAATGAACCAATTATGCTTCTATATAGTGTAATATCTTGTATAGCCTCTCCTTGATTTTCAAACAACTTTCTATTTGGCTCCATGGGCTAAGAAAGTGGTTTACAACCACTCATAGCAAACCAGTATAGCGCACCCAACAAGTATTTTCTTTGCATTAAGAAGATTGCACTGTGTGCATATTCCGAAGAAGTTCTTTAGTCTTCCAAGATCCGATATCTTGAACTCTTTTTCTAGATTTAATTTGATATCTTTAATACTTGTAATATCACTTCCTTGTATGATCAAATAGTTAACATAGATGCATATTTATATTGTCTTATCTCCTTGCTTCTTCATGTAAAGTGTTTGATCTGCAACAGTTTCTTTGTATCCATAGCCTAATAAATAGTCTACTAACCTCTGATTCTAGACCCTTGGGGCCTGCTTTAGTCCATGCAATGCTTTCCTTATCTTGCAAACATAATTTGGGTACTTAATACTAGTGCATGCTTGAGGTTGGCTCATGTAGACTACCTCTTCAAGCTCTCCATTCAGGAAGGCATTCTTCACATCCAAATCATATAAGCTCGATTCGTTTGTTGTGGAAATTGTAGTGAAATTTCTTATTGTGGCATCTTGGCTATAGGTCTCAAAGTTTCATCGTCAACTATCCCATAGCTTTGGGAGAAGCCTTTCACCACCAACCTTGCTTTGTACCTTGCAATGAAACCATGTGAATTGATTTTAATTTTAAAAACTCACTTATGAACTACCATCTTCATGCCTTCTTGAGCTCGTACAAAGCTTCAACTATGGTTCTTATCAAGTTCCTTGAGCTTTGCATTCATCACCTCTTTTTATTCCTTGCAATTCTTAGCGTCTTCATAACTAGTTGATTCTTTGTCCTTGATTCCCTGAGCCATGTATCCATAATGCTTTCCAATGAACTTATCACAGGTTAACCTTTGAGCTTGATACCTTACTCTTGAGGACCTTCTCTCACCTCCTTTAGGTGTGGTTTCCATCTTCTTTCTTTGTTTCACCACTCTAGGGGTTTTGATTTCTTCTATTTCTTCATCTTCCAACATGCTCTCATAAACATAGCTTGCTTCTTCAATTTCAATCTCCTTGTTGACTTTGAATATACTTTCTTCAAAGCTGATATCTATTTGGTTAAGTTTTTTACTCCAAGATGAAGGTTTCCTTGTATTGGATGAGTTTATTGTACCACTTAAATCCATGCTTTCTTAAATCCTATCATGATTCTTCTTATATATCCCATCTTCTTATCTATCTCACCTATCTCTTCAACCTGCAATGGACGCATGCATGCATGAGAATACATCTTGCCACCTCTACTATGTGTTTGTTCTTCCTCTCTACTACCCCATTTCGTTGAGGGATGAATCTGCATGTAAAGTTTCTTTTCATGCAGATACAATCCCCCTCCATCAGATCTCAAGGGTTTTGAAAAAAACACTCCTTCTCCACTTGTGCCCTGAATTGCTTGAAATAGAAATTCGGAAAATTCATGGGAGATGTAAAATCCCCCTGCATCAGATCTCAAGGGTATTGATAAACTTTCCACACTCCTTCTTCACTTGTGCCTTGAATTACTTGAAGTAATGGAACACATCTGATTTCTTCCTGTTGGTGCAATTACTCTAAGCCTAAAATTCTTGACCTATAGAAATTCAAAAAATTCATGGGAGAAGTGTAATACCCCTCCATCAGATATCAAGGGTTTTGATAAACTTGCCACACTCCTTCTCCACTTGTGCCTTGAATTGCTTGAATTAGTGGAACACATCTCATTTCTTCGTGTTGGTACAATTACTCCAAGCCTAATTCTTGATCATTTATCCTAAATCTCATATGCACGCTCATGTATTAGCACATGAGTGACCTCTGGTAAACGATTGAGTCTCTAATCCTTATAAAAGTTCATAGAAGGAATCACTTCAATTACAAATACTTAGGAAGAATCTTTTTACGAGTTATTAGTAAGCTAGATGGACAATAAGATCCTAAAAATGTAGAGATATTTTTGGTAGAAGTTCGAATTTCAAATTCAAAAAAATCTCCAACTTTTAGCTCTAGAAGAGCACATCAAAAGCGCATATTGCAGCCCAAATTGAAGATATTTTTAGAGAGATTCTATGTTGATATTGAGATCACACCATAGCTCTGGCACTCACATTGTGCAATTTTTCATTGCCAATGTCAATGTCATCTATGTGCATTAATACATATAGTTCGATCACATCTTAGCAGTTATACTCTCTCATTTATCACTCAAAATACTGTACTTCTCTAATCTATTTCTCAATGTATACTTGATGCTTTTTAGTGATTTAAGTTGGTATAGATTCATCATACTGTCTATTTGCTTGCTACAAAGTCTGATATTTATTGACTTAGCCAATTTTGTGTTATTAGTAACCAATGCTTAGTTGTCTGCATACTGTCAGTCCCCAAAAATGTTGGGATGCATCTTTAACTTGCTAAGCATAATTCTCTAAGCATGGTCCATCATTTCAAGTGAAATAACTTGAAAACATTAGTTGCCTCACTTAATTCGATATTCCCAAAAGGATCTTACTCAATTGCTAGTAGAGAAGGAGTACAATTCATTTCTTTGAGCAAGTGTAATGACCAAAATAGGAAGTTTTGGCTCATTGTGGAAACTCTTAGTCATGTCTTTTCATCCAATGATCTCATGATCATACTCCAAAGTACTTGGGTGATTATTTGTGCTAGCTAGAAAGATAACGAGGTCTGCATTGCGCTCCTCAACTTAGTCTTTTCTGGTGTGAAGGACGAGTTTGCAGCACCATCTCATCTCTAGAAGGTGTCTCCCATCTCCTTCAATAGTGGTATCAGAGCAACATCAAGCTAAAAGGGGGGCATGGATTTCCATCATTTATTGACAAATTAGAGAGTGGAGATTATTCTGTATGGATACATATCTGGAGAACAATAACTGTGAACCCTTAGAGGCAAATATCAACCTACAAGAGAGGAGCAAGAGAGATTAGCTGGATGGTGTGCGAAGGATGCTCTACCCACATCTTATATACTAAATTCAATATCTGATTTCTTATTACCTTATATTGGAAATTTCAAGACTTCCCAAGAGAGTAAGGAAGTACTATCTTCATACTTCTCATCAAATACAAAGTCTAGGAAGAACCATCTTTGGATGGAGTTCACAACGTTGAAGAAACAACCAAAGCAAAGTGTAGCTGACTATGTGACCAAGATGAAGGATGGAGCTAATAAACTTGGGAGTATTGGAGAAGAAACAGAACACAAGCACATAGTAAGGTAGATCGTAAATGGCACAAAGGCTAACAGCATATGGGAGTCCTTTATCACAATAGTGGACCTATATATGGACATGAAAATACCTGGCATTAATGCATTGATGGGCAAAATCTTCACACATGAGACAACTCAGCAAGAATGGAGATAATTCTAGAGGTAATCAATCTTCTGCCCTTTATACAGGTAAAAGTAACTCCAAAGATAAATTCAAAGGTAAGATAAATGAAGAAAAGGCAAGTACCTCTCAAGTGAATTTCATTGGTAGAGGAGGAGGTACTAGAGGAAGGGGCAGAGGATGGACCATAGAAATCTTCACTTTGCAACATTTGTGGCTTGGCCAATCATACCATAGATGAATGCTTTAAAATAACAAAGAATCGGAGAGGAAGAGGGTTCCATAGAGGAAGCTATGGATAATCAAGAGATAGCTTCAATAATGGAGGAAACAACTACCATCACAATTACAACAAGGGCTACCACAACAACTATCAAGGAGGACTCAAAGAAAGAAGAGACTACAAAAACTATACAAGTGATCAAGAGGATTACCCACTACTCATGAATATGATATCCAAGCAAGGTAAAGATGATGAGTACCTATTCTATATTGATTCTAGCTCCAATGATGTAGCATACAATGTAGCATTGTTGTCTAATCTTGAAGAACCGAAAGAAAGCATGAAGTCGAGACAAGTTATGACAATAGGCACTCTATAAAGAAGATTGGGAATGTTAAAGCATCTGATGGTAATCTGAATCTTCTAAGTAGGGTATTGTATATGCCAACAGTAACAAAAAACTTAATCAATGTTGGAAGTCTTATGGGTTAGCTTCACAAGGCATGGACCATATGTAGAGGACCTTCAGCAAGACTTCAAGAGGATTGCAAAAGCTTAGAAATCTCGTAGAATTTCTACATTTGAAGTTGAAGATACAAGGAATATCGCTCTTTTCAATTATAAAGATTAAACCCTATCTAAATTCAATATATGGCATAAGAGGCTAGGTCACATAGGTGAAAGGACATTGAAGCAAATATGCAGAGATCAGAGTGTGCTTGGCATTCCAAATGTATACAAGAAAGATATGGTTTACAAATGTGGAGCATGCCAATTTGGCAAATCACATAGGCAACCATTCAACAAAAGAGGGTACATGTATGCAGACTAATTGGAGCTTGTGTAAAGATATGTGTGGGTCCTAGTAGAGAGCCATTAATTTCAAGGTCAAGGTATTATGTTCCATTCATAGATGACTATAGTAGGTGGTCAATACTTTACTTTATGAAGCATAAAGATGAAGTCCACTTGATTCAAGAAGTATTTGGCATTCTTTGAGAATAAAACAGGTAGAAGCTTCAAGACGCTTAGATTTGATGGAGGTTGTGAGTATTTCTCACATGCATTTGACTCCTTCTTATAGGACAAAGGGATAAAGAGAGTGATTACAACAAGGTACACTCTTGAACAGAATGAGAAAAAAACTTCATAATTACTTATGGGCAGAGGTTGTTTCCATATCCACTTACCTAATCAATAGGCCTCCATCCAACTCCCTGGATGGAATGACATCTTATGAGGCATGGAATGGCAGGAGACCTTCTTTCGATCATTGTAAGATACTTGGCTGCATTGCTTGTGCACATATACACTCATAGATTAGTGGGAAGCTTGATCCAAAAGTTGAAAGATGCATACTCATTAGCATTGCTCAGAATAAGAAAGGAGTTATATAATCCAACTAACAAAGGATTTACACTTAGTGGGGATGTGGTAGTTGATGAAAATAACTCCTAGTTTGAAGATGATTGTAGGAAAATAAAGCCACCTTATGACATCAAAAATGATTTTCCAAATCTAAATGAAGATGAACCACACATATTAGAGGATGTCAACTCACAAAATAAAGAACAGATTGATTTCAAAGCTTGGATGTCCAAAGGCAAGTCAAAGTTTAAACAATTGAAGGACATTCCAAAGTCATCCAATCATGCACTTAGAAGATCTCAAAGGGAAATCAAGAAACCTATAAGCTATGCGATGGCACATCACTAGTCACCAATCATTATATATACATGGCTAACGATTCTATGCAAGATTAACCTTCTTCATTTAAAGAAGCCAACAAGAAGGAAGAATGGAGAGAAGCTATGCAAGTAGAAATTGAAGCACTTTAAGAGAATAGCACTTGGGATTTAGTTCCCAAAAGACCATTCATGAAGGTATTAGGATCAAGGTGGATTTATAAAGTAAAGATGAATTCACATGGCACAATCAAGAGGTATAAAGCAAGACTAATAGAAAAGGGGTTTGATCAAATCCATGGAGTGGATTATGAGGAGATCTTCTCACTTGTAGCTACGATGCCAACTATCAGAGTTTTAGTAAGTATTGCTACTTCAAAGAATTGGAATTTGTACCAATTAGATGTTAAAAATGCATTCCTTAGTGGATGGATCTTTGAAGAGTTCTACGTGTCTCAACCACCAGAATATGAAGAAAAGACAAACCTCATCATGTATGTAAATTAAGGAAAGCAAAATATGATCTAAAACTAGCTCCTACAAGACCAAGGCTTTGTTGCAAGCAAGACAGATTCTTCATTGTTCATTAATAAGACTAATTCAAAAGTTATTTGTCTATGTGTTTATGTGGATGATATCATTATTACAGGGAATGATGCCAATGACATCAAGAAGATTGAAGTTCACATGAAGGAAGAGTTCAAGATCAATGATCTTGGATTGCTTACATATTTTCTTGGATTATAGATTGTTTATAAAGATTATGGTGTTTTCATGACTCAGAGGAAGTATATCCATGATATCTTGGTTAAGTTCAAGATGGAAAATTCAAAAAGTGCAGGTACACCCATGGAACTGAACCACAAACTCAATACTCATGAAGGAGAGCTACTTGAAGACATTAAAGGTTATCAAAGTCTTGTAGGGAGTCTCAATTAGGCAACCCTAACACGAGTGGACATATAAAAATGTAGAGATATTTTTGGTACAAGTTTGAATTTCAAATTCAAAAAGATCTCAAGCTTTTAGCTATAGAAGAGCACTTCAAAAGCGCATATTGCAGCCCAAATTGACGATATTTTTAGAGAGATTCTATGTCAATATTGAGTCACACCATAGATCTATCATGGCACTCACATTGTGCAATTTTTCATTGGAAATGTCAATATAATCTATGTGCATTAATACATATAGTTTGATCATATCTCAGCACTTATACTCTCTCATGTATCACTCAGAACAATGTACTTCTCTGATCTATTTCTCAATTTATGCTTGATGCTTTTTAAAGATTTAAGTTGGTATAGATTCATTATACTGTCTATTTGCTTGGTACAAAGTTTCATATTTATTGACTTAGGCAATTTTGTGTTATTACTAAACCAATGCTTAGTGGTTTGCATACAATCAGTCCCCAAAAATGTTGGGATGCATCTTTAACTTGCTAAGCATAATTCTCTGAGCATGGTCCATCATCTCAAGTGAAATAACTTGAAAACATTAGTTGCCTCACTTAATTAGATATTCCCAAACGGATCTTACTCAATTGCTAGTAGAGAAGGAGTACAATTCATTTCTTTGAGCAAGTGTAATGACCAAAATAGGAAGTTTTGGCTCATTGTGGAAACTCCTAGTCATGTGTTTTGATCTAATGATCTAAGGATCATACTCCAAAGTACTTGGGTGATTATTTGTGCTAGCTACAAAGATCAAGAGGTCTACATATTGCTCCTCAACTTAGTTTTTTCTAGTGCGAAGGAGGAGTTTGGAGCACCATCTCATCACGGGAAGGTATCAACCATCTCCTTCAACAGTGCTATCAGAGCAACATCAAGCTAAAAGGGGGGATGGATTTCTATCATTTATTGACAAATTAGAGTGGAAATTATTATGCATGGATACATATCTCGAGAACAATAAATGTGAACCCTTATTGGCAAACATCAACCTACAAGAGAGGAGCAAGAGAGATTAGCTGCATGGTGTGCGAAGGATGCTCTACCCAGGTCTTATATACTAAATTCAATATCTTATTTCTTATTACCCTATATTACCAATTTTGAGACTTCCCATCAAATACAAAGTCTAGGAAGAACCATCTTTGGATGGAGTTCACAACGTTGAAGAAGCAACCAAAGCAAAGTGTAGCTGACTATCTGACCAAGATGAAAGATGGAGCTAATCAAGTTGGAAGAATTGGAGAAGAAATAGAACACAAGCACATAGTAAGGTAGATCGGAAATGGCATAAAGTCTAATGGCATATGGGAGTCCTCTACCACAATAGTGGACCTATATATGGACATGAAAATACCTGGCCTTAATACATTGATGGGGAAAATGCTCACACCTAAGACAAAGCTCAACAAGAATCGAGATAATTCTAGAGGTAATCAATCTTCTACCCTTTATACAGGTAAGATAAATAAAGAAGAGGCAAGTACCTCTCAAGTGAATTTCATTGGTAGAGGAAGAGGTACTAGAGGAAGGGCAAAGGACGAAAGAAAGGGAGGGCGAGACCATACAAATCTTCACTTTGCAACATTTGTGGCTTGACATATCATACCATAGATGAATGCTTCAAGAATACAAAGAATCAGAGAGGAAGATGCTTCCATAGAGGAAGCTATGGATAATCAAGAGATAGCTTCAATAATGAAGGAAACAACTAGCATCACAATTACAACCAAGGCTACCACAACAACTATCAAGGAGGCCTCAAAGAAAGAAGAGACTACAAAAACTATACAGGTGATCAAGAGGATTACCCACTACTCATGAATATGATATCCAAGCAAGGTAAAGATGATGAGTACCTATTCTATATTGATTCTAGTTGCTCCAATGATGTAGCATACAATGAAGCATTGTTGTCTAATCTTGAAGAACCCAAAGGAAAGCATGAAGTCGAGACAGGTGATGACAATAGGCACTCTATAAAGAAGATTGGAAATGTTAAAGCATCTGATGGTAATGTGAATCTTCTAAGTAAGGTATTGTATGTGCCAACAGTAACAAAAAACTTAATTAGTTTTGGACAAATTAGTGAGAAAGGTTTACGGGTTCGAGTCATAAGGCATGGACCATATGTGGAGGAACTTCAACAAGGCTTCAATAGGATTGCAAAATCTAAGAAATCTCGTAGGCTTTCTACATTTGAAGTTGAAGATACAAGGAATATCACTCTCTTCAATTATAAAGATCAAACCCTATCTAAATTGAATATATGGCATAAGAGGGTAGGTCACATAGGTGAAAGGACATTGAAGCAAATATGCACTAGAGATCAGAGTGTGCTTGGCATTCCAAATGTATACAAGCAAGATATGATTTACAAATGTGGAGCATGCCAATTTGGCAAATCACATAGGCAACCATTCAACAAAAGAGGGTACATGTATCAAGACTATTTGGAGCTTGTGTAAGGAGATGTGTGGGGTCCTAGTAGACAACCATCAATTTCAAGGTCAAGGTATTATGTTCCATTCATAGATGACTATAGTAGGTGGTCAATACTTTACTTTATGAAGCATAAAGATGAAGTCCGCTTGAGTCAAGAAGGATTTGTCATTGTTTGAGAATCAAACAGGTAGAAGCTTGAAGACGCTTAAATTTGATGGAGGTGGTGAGTTTTTGTCACATGCGATTGACTCCTTCTTATAGGATAGAAGGATAAAGAGAGAGATTACAAGGTACACTCTTGAACATAATGAGAAAAGACTTTATAATTACTTATGGGCAGAGGATGTTTCCATATCCACTTACCAAATCAATAGGCCTCCATTCAAGTCCCTAGATGGAATGACACCTTATGAGGCATGGAATGGCAGCAGACCTTCTTTAGATCATTGTAAGATACTTGGTTGCATTGCTTATGCACATATACCCTCATAGATTAGTGGAAAGCTTGATCCAAAAGTTGAAAGATGCATGTTCATTAGCAATGATCAAAATAAGAAAGGAGTTATATAATCCAACTAACAAAGGATTTACACTTAGTAGGAAGGTGGTAGTTGACGAAAATGACTCCTAGTTTGAAGATGATTGTAGGAAAATAAAGCCACCTTATGACTTGGAAAATGATTTTCCAAATCTGAATCAAGATGAGCCACACATATCAGAGGATGTCAACTTAGAAGATGAAGAATAGATTGATTTCAAAGCTTGGATGTCGAAAGCCAAGACAAAGTTTAAACAATTGGAAGAAATTCCATAGTCATCCAATCAAGCACTTAGAAGATCTCAAAGGGAAATCAAGAAACCTATAACCTATGCTATGACACATCACTAGTCACCAATCATTATATATACATGGCTAAAGATTCTACGCAAGATTAACCTTCTTCATTTAAAGAAGCCAACAAGAAGGAAGAATGGAGAGAAGCTATGCAAGAAGAAATTAAAGCACTTTAAGAGAATAGCACTTGGGATTTAGTTCCCAAAAGACCATTCATGAAGGTATTAGGATCAAGGTGGATTTAAAAAGTAAAGACTAATTCAGATGGCACAATCAACAGGTATAAAGAAAGACTTATAGAAAAGGGGTTTGATCAAATCCATGGAGTGGATTATGCGGAGATCTTCTAACTTGTAGCTAAGATGCCAACTATCAGAGTTTTAGTAAGTATTGCTACTTCAAAGAGTTGGAATTTGTATCAATTAGATATTAAAAATGCTTTCCTTAGTGGATGGATCTTTGAAGAGTTCTATGTGTCTCAACCACCAAAATATGAAGAAAAAGACAAACCTCATCATGTATGTAAATTAAGGAAAGCACTATATGATTTACAACTGGCTCCTAGGGCTTGGAACCAGAGGCCTATCACATACTTGCAGGACCAAGGCTTTGTTGCAAGCAAGGCAGATTCTTCATTGTTCATTAATAAGACGAATTCAAAAAAGTTGTTTATCTATGTGTTTATGTGGATGATATCATTATTACAGGGAATGATGCGAATGGCATCAAGAAGATCGAAGTTCATATGAAGGAAGAGTTCAAGATCAATGATCTTGGATTGCTTACATATTTTCTTGGATTAGAGATTGTTTATAAAGATTATGGTGTTTTCATGACTCAGAGGAAGTATATCCATGATATCCTGGTTAAGTTGAAGATGGAAAATTCAAAAAGTGTTGGTACACCCATGGAACTGAACCACAAACTCAATACTCATGAAGGAGAGCTACTTGAAGACATTAAAGGTTATCAAAGTCTTTTAGGGAGTGTGGATTATGCAACCCTAAGAAGAGTGGACATATGTTCTGGAGTAAGTACATTGAGTCAATTCATGCATACACCAAGAAAACCTCACATAGAAGGTGTCAAAAGAATCTTAAAGTACTTGAAGGGTACCATAAATGAAGGGCTATTTTATCCATTCATATCTGACTTGGATATCAAGTTATACTTTGATGTGGATTGGGCTAGCTCAGAAGATGATAGGAGGAGCACCTCTAACTTCTTCTCTTTTGTATGATCAAAGTTAATTTCATGGTGATCATTGAACAACCAACTCTGGTATTGTTATTAACTGATAATGAATATAGGGGGCTAGAAAATGCAACACAAGAAGCAATGTGGTTAAAGCTACTCTACTCAGATTTGGATTATATACGTGCACTCGAATGATCTTTCTAGATAACAATAGTTCACTTCATTTGGCTCCTAATCTTCTATATCATGCAAGGACTAAGCACATTGAAGTGCAGTATCATTATGTGAGAGAAAAGCTACTTAGAAAGGACATAAAATTGTTCTATGTATCAACCAACTTGCAATGTGATGATATGCTAACCAAATCCTTGGATGGAAATAAATTGAATAGGTTCAATGTGATAATTGGATTGTAGGAGATTGAAGACAATTGACATGCAAGCATATTAGGCTTGAGGGGGAGCTGTTGGTGCAATTACTCCAAGCCTAAATGCTTGATCATTTATCCTAAAGCTCATATGCACATTCATGTATTAGCACATAAATGACCTCTTGTAAATGATTGAGTCTTTACTCCTTGTAGAAGTGCATAGTAGGAATTACTTTGATCTTGAATATTTGGGGAGATTCTTTTCACGAGTTATTGGTGAGGTAGATGGAGAATAAGGTCCTAAAGTATAGAGATATTGTTTATAGAAGTTTGAATTTGAAATTCAAAAAGAGCTCCAACTTTTAGATCTAAAAGAACATTTCAGAAGTCCCATATTGTAGCCCGAATGGAAGAGACTTTTAGAGGGATTCTATGTTGATATTCAGCTCGCAGCATAGCCCTATCATGGTCCTCACATTGCAATTTCTCAATGCCAATGTCAATGTAATCTATGTGCGTCAATACATATAGTTTCATCATATCTGAACTCTTCTACTCTATCATGTATCACGTAGAACAATGTAACTCTCTGATCTATTTCTCAATCTATACTTTATGATTATTAGTGGTTTAAGTTTATATAGATCTTTTCATGCTACAAAGTTTCATGCCAATCACGAATTATGAGCAAAACAACGTTAACTCGTCTGCATTATATCAGTCCTCCAAAACGTGAAGATGCATCTCTAAGTTTCTACGCATAATTCTCTGAGCATGATCCATCATTTCAAGTGAAGGAACTTGCAAACGTTAGCTACCCTAGTTAATTAGCTACCCTAGCAAAGAAGGAGTACTGTTTATTTCTTTGAGCAAGTGTAGTGACCAAACTAGCATATATATGATTCACCTCATTCATGTATCATGCATACATATTTATATGCATTAATGCATTTGTGAATGTGATATGTGCATATGTGAACCTATATGTATATGTGTGAGGGTTCATGTGCGTAAACAAATTGAAAACAAGTTTAAAAAATCAAAAGTAAAAACTTTACGTAACAAACATTGTATAATAAACCAAAATAAAAAATGAAATCAAAAGCATATAAAACAAGACGATTCCTTCTTGGTGGATATCCATGAGGTATAGGGCCTTATCTCTAGCAATTGTGTTTTTTTTAATAATTTGAGAGTTGTACATCCATCCTTGAATGTTTTACTTCGTTTGCAAGTATGGGATTGTTCTTGGTAAGTGTATGTACATCCTTTTTTAGCGAGACTCTCAAAAAGTGTAAAAAATCAAATGAGCTCATTGATTTTCCCATGAGATATTGTTTGAGAATTTGAATTACCCAATCTGTTTGTCCATGAGTATGTGGATGGTTGGTTTTAGAAAATCTATCTTGAACACCAAGGATGTTGCAAAGTCTATTCCAAAAGCCAGATATGAGCTATGAACCTTAATCATTGATAAGATCATCACACAATCCTTAAAGCCTAAATATAGAATTGAGAAAAACTCTAGTGGTGTGTGCACTTGTGATTACATTGGTAGTTGAAATTAAGTTCACCATGATGGTTCCTCTTTGTGAGAGATTCATGGAGATACTATGAGAGTAGGAAACTAGAATCACGGCAAGATGCATGATGTGTTGGATATGCGTGTAGAATACACATAAACTACATAGAACATAGAGACATCAAACACTACACACAGACGTGTTTAGCCTATAGAATGCATGCAAGATGAAGCTTCATTGGTCTAGCAAAGAGTAAGAGAGAGAGGGAGAGACAGAGAGAGAGAGAGATAGAGATAGAGAGGTAGAGATTCTGTTCTCCCATCCCCTCCTTGGCATAAAGGTGTCAACCCATGGAGGAGTGCTACCCTACTCAAGAGTGAAGAACAGCTTGCTTACCTCTCTATTCTTGTGTATAGGATGCCGCCTGATATAACTGCTCTTTCCCTTCATAATTCCAATTGTAGGAATTCCTAAGCAAAGAGACACACTTGGGAGGAAGGAAATTTATTCCATCTTATTTTTTCTCAAGAATACCACGCACAAAAGCCTAAAACTTCTCATGAAGGGAAAGATTTGGTTCTCCTTTACAAGACATTGCATGTGTCTCACACAAGATTTGATACAAAATATGAGATCTCAATTAACTATGTGCCACTCTCCTCCCAATCTCAAATACAAATTTCTCTTATGAACATCTAGATTCCTCTCTAAGGTCTATATACCCTTCATATGGCCACTCTAAGAATATCCAATAATGTCATGGACTCACACTAGAGCCTCGCCACCCCCGAGATCTAGAATTTGACCCATGTAGATCCTTGATCAACATATGTAGGCCAATGGTAGAGGATGCTAGTCTAGATAATTCTAGAAATAATCAATTTATGTTAGTAGACAAAGAACTTCATAATGCCCTAGTGCAACACATTGTAGCTCATATAAGACAATGAGCCACACATATATTCCACAACAAACCTTATAATAACTATTATAATTTTCTTTTTACATGGACCAACATATATCGACACATTAAATAATCCATCACTAAAAAGTGATAGTTGAGCTTCTCCTAGACACCCCACATAATGATAAGTCATTGCATATCCAAATATGCATTACAGCTTTGTCAATGACGTTATTTAGTTAACTTGTGAGTTCACTTGCACTATTCACTCTTGGGACTAGGGTCATGGGAATACATTATTGGTGCATGGATATACACTTGAAGGGAACAAGAATGGATCATCGGCAAGAAAACCATGTTCTTTTCAAAATTTGTAAATCATGTCCATACCACATTAAGTTGAAGATGAATTATTTCCAATACCTTCATAGAGATGAAAATTCATCTTTTTTATGAAGTTTATAGTTTGTTTGGGTGGATTCATATAGATCACGTAAGCCTTTAGATTTTGACATAAGAATATCAAAAGTGTCGCATGGCAGCAATTTCTAATAAGTATGAGTTACATTTTCGATGCGGGAATAGTTTAGGATTATTTTTGGTACCCTCGTTGGTTCATATAATTGCTAAGAATGATGTGTGCTATAAATGCTTATGTCTTCTATTATGTATTGAAGCCTTCCCTCTTGACTATGCTTAATATGAAGATATATAGAGGAATGCCATCGCATTTATTTAAGAAATGTATACTTATGCATATGAAATGTTGATAGAGTTCGAGCGGGATGAGTTCAGCTCTAACAGATGTGTAGAACGGAATAGTAAAATAGTAAGAGAGGTGCAAGGGTCTGAGTGGGACTTGAGAGGAGCTCCCCTAGCGTTGACAGCTTCCTTACAGAAACGTTAGATCGTGTCGGAAAGTTCGAGTTGGAAGACTGTTCACCACTAAGGTGACCACGAGATATCCCTTTGCGCCCCGGAAGCTTCCTGAGCCGCCAGTTATGCCTAACTCTGTGAGCGACTCCTGTGCAAGTCCCTGCAGCTGAAGAGTTCCATTGTACTGACCGTCGTTGTACTCTACAAACGCGACTTCCAGAAGCCATGAGTCCGGATAACCCAAGTAGCTGGTCTCGATTGTGTAGCCTCGCAAGGAACCGAGAAGCTTGGAGGATGGTGACACCTCCTCTGTGATGTTCAAACCAAAAATTGTTCCGGCACCGAATCTGGCCGAGAGCGTAGTATTGATCGGTGGCAGAAACGCCGTTGATACGCCTGGCAAACGCACATCTAGCTGCGCGTAATACTCCAGATGGCTGCCTGTGAATAGAAAAGGGCTGCTCGCTGCACTGGTAACATTCTTTGACAGTCCAGAAAGAACTACGACGACGAAGACGGCCATCGCAACCTGATTAATTCTCTTCATGCTCAGCATTTTCTCCCTTCTCGAAGGGTTTCTTCTTGCTCAGGAAACAAGCAGATATAAGATGGTGATAAGAGTGGATAGAAGATGGTGAAGGACGGAATGCTTTCGCTTTTTTTTCGTGGTTAAGCAGCTCCTTATATTGAAAATCTCGTTCGCTCTTTGGTGCAAGCTATGAAGCATTTGAGCCATTCAGAGAGACCATGGTTGCAGCATCCTGTGACCCGGCATTTGCGTGAAACTCGGCGTCCATGCAGATGCTGATGGCCACTGGTATACGCGCAATATGACATGGAGATTCTAATGGCAACCCAATGGAAATACAGTTCGTAACTAAAATGTAATTCATGTAACAAAAGAGATTTTCAAACCTTAACAAACCAAACATAAACCAAACACATTCTTACATGACAACTGGCCGCTTAACCAACTATTATCACACACAAATATGGTTCGTAATTACTGAATGCTGTAAACTAATGGTGTGCATTCGGATAAGGAAGTTCTGCTTTTTATAATAAGGAAGTTCGACGCTTGAATTAAAGAAGACTAGAATGAAAAATGAAACGGGGCATATCACACAAAGGAGGGGTAGCATCAAGATTCCCCCTAAGAGAATCAAGAACTTTAAATCGGTCGTCTGGAGGATCAAGAATCCCCCGAAGAGGCTGCTCACTTGGTAAGGTAGACAGTACAGAGGGACAGCTTTAAGAATCAATAATCCCGCAAACAGGATCAAGAATTTTAAATAGGTAGTCTGGAGGATCAAGAATCAAGGCTCACTACTCACGTGGTGATGCGTATGTGACCACACGCAGTTAACGTGCACGGATTTCTTTATGAAATTTAGGATTTTTTCATTAATTAACCTGTGTTTTATAAGATACAATATATTTGGTGGGTTGTCAATTAATAGTTTCAAAGTTAAAGCGTTGAAAGAAATACATAATAAGGCCCAATTTAAGGCCAAACACATGTAGGTACTTGCTTTTTGAATAGGGCTCCCTCCTAACTAGTAAGGATCCTTCGGATAGTGTGGCAGTAAATTTACCTCTAGTTTATAAGACACAAAATATCTCATGGATACAATGCTCTTCAGTTCTAGAATTATAATCTACAAATTAAGGTCTTGAAAGACGTAGATGATAAGGCCATCTTCTTTGCAAACCCTGGAATGCTTTGAAAGTCTGCCTGTCATTTGCAACGGTACTTTTAATGAGAAACCTCAATCATTTCCTCTACAAAGGCAGAGATTTCGAAGGACATTAACATTACTAGCAGGCATGCAATATCCCAAAAGCTACGCTAAACGGGTATTAAAGAAAATCCTATGTTAACAAAAGACTGAACAGAAAAACTTCACAAAAACGGGTAAATAACGCAATGGACATGATTCCCCCCGAAACGCAATGGACATGATTCTGTCTCGTTTAGTTCATTGGTTTTCTATATCTCTTGTATATGATTTTCTAGATCTCTGATGTGCAAGCCCTATTCATACTTGAACACTCATTATTCGAGTGTCAGGATATTTAAAAAAATGTATATGTGCAAAGCACACATCTCACCTGTTCACATTGTAAAAAATTCTCTTTGCAAGTGTACTTGTAGCGCCCGCATAGTTTTTCTCTGTCTCTCTCTCTCTATCTCTCACTCTCTCTCTCTCTCCGTAGTTTGGTGATGCCCTTAGATGTTCTGGGCCGCACGTGCACTACACTGATGAATTCAACAAGTTTACCACCTTGGCCGATAGACCCGGGAAATGTTTTGAAATTTCATCGTGATGGGGATAGATCACTGCAATTATTGATCTTCATCGAGGAATTCCCACCTCCCACCACTCCACCCACACCTCCCTCACCACCCACAACCTCCCACCACTCCACCCACACCTCCCACACCACCCACAACCTCGCACCACTCCACCCACACCTCCCACAACCTCCCACTACTCCACCCACACCTCCCGCACCACCTACCATCTCCCACCACTCCACTTGCAGCTCCCACCACCCCCAACCTCCCACCACTCCACCCACAGATCCCACACCACCCACAACCACCCACCGCTCCACCCACACCTCCCTCACCACCCACAACCTCCCAACACTCCACCCATACCTCCCACACCACCCACAACCTCCCACCACTCCACCCACACCTCCCTCACCACCCACAACCTCCCACCACTCCACCCACAACCTCCCATCACTCCACCCACACCTCCCTCACCACCCACAACCTCCCACCACTCCACCCACACCCCACTCACCACCCACCATCTCCCGCCACTCCACCCACACCTCCCACACCACCCACCACCTCCCACCACTCCACCCACACCTCCGACACCACCCACCATCTCCCACCACTCCTCCTTCACCTTCCACCCTACCCACAACCTCCCACCACTCCACCCACACCTCCTACACCACCCACAACCTCCCACCACTCCACCCACACCTCCCACACCACCCACAACCTCCCACCACTCCACCCACACACCTCCCACACCACCCACAACCTCCCACCACTCCACCCACACCTCCCACACCACCCACAACCAAAAAAAAAATTGAGTGGAGACGGAAAATCCACTTGCAAAAAGATTTCTTTCTTTTCACATGAGAAACAAAATTCTTTGTACAAGAATAAATTCTCCACGACAAACAAAGATTATGTTGTATGTTTATGGATAGATATGCATATATGTATGTGTATGTGTAGCTATGTTTCTTTGCATATATGTGTATGTACATGGGTATGTATGAATATATGCACTTGTATATGTACATATGTAAGTAAGTAAGTAAGTAAGTAAGTATGTATGTATATATGCATGTATTTATGTTTGTATGTATGTATGTAAGTGTGTTTGTATCTATGTATGTATGTATGTATGTATGTATGTATGTATGTATGTATGTATGTATGTATGTATGTATGTGTTAGACATTGATCCATAGGGATCATGACTTTGGTTCATATAAGGGATCATTCTATGTGTGTGAGGGACAAGGGCTAGCTAGCCAAGGTCCCAAGCTGGGGGGATACCCAAAGGTATTTGGTAGTAATGGGGATGAGCGTTGCATGATGGCCACATGGTGGCGGTATTTAGTATTAGGGTTTTAGGATTAGGATTTTAGGTTTTTTTAGGTGTTTAAGTATTTAGATTTTAGTATTTCAGGTTTAAGTCTTTAGGAGTATGATTTTTAGGTTTAATGAAAAAATAAAACGTTCTAAAATGTCCATATTGTATCAGATGGATAGTTTGGATCCAGAGGAGAGAATGGCATGTCCTCGCACTTAGTGCAAGTATCAAAGTTATCAAAAACGACAGATTTGTACTGTACATGTTAGAGAGTATGGATCCTTTGATAAAAGTCGACTAGAAAACATATGCTACCATTCACATGGTCCAGGAGGTGAGCAGATGGACCCAAACACAATTGCATCGGTAACCTCTCATGATGCACATATATATACACATATAAAGAAACACATTCACACCCAGGTTTTACACATATAGATGCATAGACGCGTATATACACAAATATGCATACATACATAAACATGCACATATATACACACATAAATAAAAACATTCATACACAAGTACATACAAAAAAACACCCAGACATACATCAAAACCTACAGAGATACCTGCACATATATTTATACATACAAAAAAACACCCAGACATACATCAAAACCTACAGAGATACCTGCACATATATTTATACATACATATATATATATATATGCCCGTAGAATGTGTTTTTCCGAGTAAAACGTGTTATGAAAGTAGAATGTATATTTTTAGTACATGGCATGGGTGCCCTTTTTTATCACTGAAAAACCTTTTTTTCTTATGGCCTACATACGACCATCATGGTTATGATTTTTAAAATACGAAAAAAATTCCTTAAATAAAATTAAAAAATACACTCATATACACACACATAAACACATAAGCATGCACACGTAATTATTTACGTTTATCCCTATGCATATATATGTACATAAATACATAAGTACATAAATATCTACGTACATGAATACATACTTTCATGCATACACAAATAAATGTAAATAAATACATACATGCATACATACATAGATAAATAGATACATTCATAATTTAATACATGTATACTTTCTTACATACATGCATACGTACATAGATACACACAAATACGTAGTTATATATATATATATATATATATATATATATATATATATATATATATATATATATATATATATATGTGTGTGTGTGTGTCTGTCTTTGTGTGTGTGTTTGTATATACACATGTACATACATAAATACATAAATACATACATACATACACACAAACATACATAAATACATGCATACATCTATACATACATACATACATACCTACATACATGCATGCATACATAAATACATAGATGTACACAAAAATACACACAAATATACATAGTTACATACATATATAGTTCACATGGATAACAAATACACATAGAAACACACATACATATGTGTATACATACATACATGTCATATGTATATACATCTATTCAAATGTAGATACATAGATAAAAACGTTTATTACATATATATGTAATATATACATTCATACATACATACACACACATACATAGAAGATGGATACAAGCATAGAGAAATAGGTATATATTTAGACACATATATAAATACATCAATACATACATAGATACATAGGGAGATACATACGTACATAGATAAATATAGACATACGTACACATATTCATTGATACATACATAAACTATATAGATAAATATATATATATATATATATATATATATATATACATATACATAAATTACATCCATGCTTGGATATATGCATGCATACATGCATACATAAACACAAAAGCCATGTATTTATATACATTGATACATTAATCCATTAATACATATATACTTACATACATATGTAATTTTTGTCTTAAACTGGTACCCGACTATCTTGATGTACATGTGATGTAGGCCAAAGCTCTATCCTGAGCCTCGGTAGAAGACACTGCCACTGTGGGTTGCTTCTTGGAAATCCATGAGATAATCCTGCTACTTTAACCTTTTGTACTCCTTCTATCTTCCTTTGAAGCGGCCCAATCTGCATCGAAGTAAGATTAAACCTACATATCATCATCAAATGAGTAGAACAATCCTTCATTTATAGTAGCTTTGAGATATCGTAAAATTCTTCTTGCGGTTTGCAATTGTAGCATCCTTGGACTATGCATAAATTGTGATAACATTCCAACTTCATATGCTATATCAAGCCTAGAATTAGTGGCATAATTAAAAGATTCTACAATATATCCATACAACGCTACATCCAATAATGTTTCTCCATCAGTAGAGCTTATCTTACATTAAATTCCATAGGATTTGAAATAGGCTTGCAATGTAGCATCCCAAACCTCTTAAGTAGGTCTAGAATATATTTCCTTTGAATGAGTATAATACCTTCTTCTTTGTATACAACTTCAATGCCAAGAAAATACTTGAGATATCCAAGATCAAAGATCCTTAAATCCTTTCCAATCTTTTTCTTGATCTCCTCACTTCCCTTTGTATCATTACGTGTAATGATAAGATCATCTACATACACATACATGTAGACTACAAGTTTTCCTCTTTGTTTGATGAAGAGAGATGGATCTGCCTCGCATTGATTGTAGCCACATTTGATCAAATGGTCCACCAATCTTTGGTTCCAAGCCCTTGAAGCTTGCTTTAGGCCATAAAGTGCCTTCTTGAACCTACAAACATGATGTGGAAACTCTTTATGAACAAAACCTAGTGGTTGCTCCATGTATACCTCTTCTTCCAAGTGTCCATTGAGAAAGGCATTCTTGATATCCAATTGGAATAACTTCCATCCTTTCGTAGCAGCCATTGGAATGAGTGTCCTAATGGTGCTAATCTTTTCCATGGGGTTGAATGTCTCTTCAAAGTCCACTCCATAGGTTTATGCAAAACCCTTGGCCACCAATCTTGCTTTGAACATAGAAATAGATCGATCTGCATTCCTCCTTACTTTATACACCCACTTATTTCCTATTACCTTCATGTACTCCTTCTTCGGCACTAGAGTCTATGTTTTATTCTCCTCAAGTGCTTCAATCTCTTCTTGCATTTCCTCTTTCCATTCGATGTACGTGCTTGCATCTTCATAACAACCAGGCTCATGATCTTCTACTACTTAGTTCATATATGCATAATGAGTTGCCATGTAAGAATCATAAAGAAACCTTTGAGTTTGATACTTAACCCTAGAAGACTTCCTTTCTTCACCTTTTGTAGGAATAGACCTCATTTTCCTTGGGCACTTGATCTCTTTCTTTGATGTGGCTTCTTTCTCCATCATTTGTCCTTCATCGTCTTCAACGTCATTGCCTTCTTCATCCAACTCCACCAATGTTGCTTTGCCTTTCTGGATTGATTGTGCTTCATACGTTGATGAAGATCTTTCCCGCTATGGTGGAATCATGCTTGAATTATCTTCATTGACAAAACATCTTGGGTGGCTTAGCTCTAGGTCAATTTGCTCCTCATCATGTCCATGATTTTCTTCTTCATATTCCTGCATACAGTCATACTTCTTATACCAAGGGAGTAGATCATCTTCAAGTCTTCTGTGTTTGGGTTAAAGCACGTGTAGCCTTTATGATCATTTGAATATCCACCTTTCATTGTAGCTTGTGCTCATTTGTTTGTCTGTTTGTGCTTGTGATACTTAGATATAAACCTTTATCTTCCTGCTTGCGAGCAGAGCTAGAGCAAGTCTTTCTAAGGACCTATATTGAGTGCAAGAATTTATGAAGGCTGTCTTCCATAGTCCTCAATGCATCCCACTCCTCCTTTGACAAGTACCTTAGTGAATTCTCAAATGTATCAACCAGATGAGGATCGAAGATCAAATCTTTAGAGTTGTTTAACATAGGGTCATCCGTGCATTCTAAACTTATTCTATGAGACATCACATTATCACATATTAGTTCTCCTAATGATCTGAGTAAAGGACTAGTGGAGCATCACCTATCTTTCTAGCTCATTACAGCTAAAAAATTTTTGGTCCAAAGAAGAATTAATATATACAATATTCATACATGATGAAAAGGAAACAATAATGTAAGAATTCAGTGTTTAATATTTCAGCAATTAGTGTTTATATAGGGAACATTGCTGGTTCTGGATTTTCTGCTTTGCGGATAGAGCGACTACTTTCTTCCCACAGGGGAATAAAAATTATATGAATTAATATCACTAGTTAAGGTCACTAAATCTATTATAAACTATAGTCTATGAAACGTATTTGATTTCTGGCATAAGTGTGCAAGAACCTCAGCTATTACAACCCATCCCTCGTATAGAGATTGACTTATAGAGAGGGGATTGATTATGGACTATCCACATTAAGAAGAATGATCTATTTGACTTCTTGTTTATTGAATGTATGATTGAGGCTGTGTATTTACTTCTAACAAGTGAAGAAATGTTGATTGTTTTTGAAGTACTACAAATTATATCTGAAAGAGTGGCGGGAATGTGGATTCGTCACTATATTGTAGTGACTAGACCGATAAGTTAGGTGGCTAAGATTATTACATTTTTTCCTTTTTGACGGTTTCTTGTAGACACATCATTGGCTTCAAGCTAATAAAGGTTTCAAGGTGTGACAATAATAACAATCGAGCATGTTGATGCCTGAAGGGGCAGGGGGGGGGAGGGGGGATTTCTTACAGTTAACAATCCTTTTGCCAAGGAGGAACAACGATTTCTCAATTGACCACTCTTTGGGGGAGTCACCGAAGTTGAAAGCACATCTTTCCTTTTGGTCAATAACAAGCTTAAACCCAAGTGGGCCCTACATGAGGGTGATGAGAGGGTGATTTACCTTCTTTGTAATGCCATCTAAGCTCTATAAAAGCTTTCCCTACTTTGTGGGATTTGGGGGGTCCCGTGGGCACTAGTCCCCTTCTCTTGTACTTTTCTTTATTTAATTCAAGTCCGGGAGAGTAGGCTAATGCCGAACTTCCTTTATATTACAAAAAACAATCGAGCATCTTGATTTATAGATATGTCAAGGCTGGGCTTTCAACCCTCAAAAGTTTAGGACCTCGTTAAACCTTTCTATAAAGAAATTATAACTTATAAACTATAAGTAAATAGGGTGTATGGTTCGATATAGTATTGTTTTCTAATTTTATCTATGCAGAAATCTCATTTATTTTAAGGTATAGGTTTATTTCGTTTTGTGTTAATTGTTCTTTAAATTTTTTTTGATCGAATGATTCACGATATTATGTAGTCCATTCCAGATTTAGCCTAGAAGTTGGTTAGTACATACGTTACATAAATGTATACGTACATACATACATGCATGCATATATACATACATACAAAAATACATATATACATACATGCATACATACACATGTACATACATACATATATACAAACACACCTAAGATACATTCACACTTACATGCATAGATATGTACACACGTGTTTACATGAGTATGTACATACATACATATACACATACCGACTCTAAATACAGACATACATACATGTAAGTATGGATGTATGCATACATAAAACATACATATGTATATATTCATATATACATATAAACTTTAAAAATGTACATACATACCTACAAAGATAGAAACATGCATTGTGCAAGCATTCCTACATACAAGCATACATACATACATACATACATACATGCATGCATGCATAAATAAATACATACATACATGCATAATTACATAAATACATACATACATACATACATGTATGCATACATCCATACATACATACATGCATGGATACATACATACATAAATACATATATACATATATACATACATACATACATACATACATGCATGCATGCATATAGATAGACATACATACATGCGTACATACATACATACATACATACATACATAAATACATACGTACATACATACATACCTGCATAAATACATACATACATACAAGCATACATACATACATACATACCTACATACATACATACATGCATGCATGGATACATACATACATACGCAGATAGATACATACATACATACATATATACATACATACTTACTTACATGCATACATACGTACATATATACATACCTAGATAAATGCATGCATGCATACATACATACATACATACGTACATACATACATATATAGACACTGCACTAATAACATATATTTGATGAAAAGAGAGGTAGTACACAGTAGTTTCGGTGACATGAATTGATATGTTTCGTAGCTCATGCAAGTTATGTTTATACTATAATACTTATTATGACTATGGTTATGCAGTTACATGCACTACTAACATATATTTGATGAAAAGAGAGGTAGTACACACTAGTTTCGGTGACATGAAGTGATATGTTTCGTAGCTCATGCAAGTTATGTTTATACTATAATACTTATTATGACTATGGTTATGAAATTACATGTTGTAAAGACTAGTGCTTTCATAGGCGTGCATCAGCCTTCATAAGCCTATGACCATCTTATTTCTTTTTATGATAATACGGAAGGGTAAACTCACATACATACTGTCACGGTTTTGTTTTAGTTGTTTAATTAATTTTTGTATAAGTTTAAGTTTTGGCTCACTTCTGAACACTTATACTAAACGCTATACTGATGGACAAGTGTACATACTATCGACTAAGATTTTGACGTGGATGTGAAGACGTTCATAACTAAGTTCATCAAGACGTTCAGTCGTTTGGGGAATGCCTTAGCTCACATTTTCATCCACAACCAACTCTCATTGGACATAGAAATCAAGCGCTTCTTAATGTGGAAGGACTTATTCGCCCTTATGCTTTTCGGGATTGTTACATATATGTTTTGAGAATTGGTATCGCATGCACCAAGATCAGAAAGTTGTGTGATTTTGCACAATGTGCTCGCCTTTAAGTGGCATGCTCGTTATACATTAGGAAGCACTAATTGAAAGGTCCAATAAAGGTGAATATTATCAGAATGACATGATTTTATCTCCTGAAATTAGAGGTTGCATATGGAAGATATCAAAGAATCAATGAATGAAATAAATTGATGATGAATGGATTACCTTTTCTGATATCTTTTGTTCATACTCTTGTATAACGCATCCTGATAAATGCATGACATTATGCATTTCTATTTATGTTTGGTTACTTCCACTATGAATCATATAATTTGGATTCACATACGATTGGGTTGGTCTTGAATATGTTGTGTGAAGTTCATGTCTTGATTTCTCCCCCATTCTTTAGTACTGTAGAGGAGGTACTAGGGTATCTACTTTTAGTAGGAGCCTGCAACATTCAGTTCCAGTACTTAGCCTACTCAAGGAAGTTCTCCTTAGGTAACTATACCCTTTAACATTTCTGTGAGTAGGCAGATAGCAATAACTGCACACAACTGGAAATAACCAGAGAGAATCTTATGAACAAAGAGAGAAATAAAATATTTATGTTTAGAATTTTCCTTTACACAATGGCACATACTGATCTTTGTAAATCTCCATATAACATTCTATAAGTTTCCTCCACGACAATGATGTTGGGAACTAGCCACAACATTATACTCTACTCTGTTACTACATGGAGCTCTGAAAGTTATTCCATTGTGTGAGCTTAAGTCACAAAATCATAAACTGATCATAGAAGAAAATAACTTCTTCCATAAAGCTAGATCTAGATCTTCCTTTAAATTGCATAGTACCAAGATGGTCGTGACGTAGATATATGAGAAAAATTATACACTACACTTACCAACACTCCTTTTATAAGGAGGGATACACATCTGTGGGGCATAAATACATCTCAAAAGAACAATTTAACCATGAACATAGAGGAGGGAATTAAGAAAAACTTATCGAAGACAATATATTGATGGGCCCAATATTAGTCTTGTCAATAAGTCAGACATGCAAGATCAAATCAAGAAAAGAAACATCTAATGTAAAGAAGCTCTCATTTTTACTTGTGTGGTGGTAACCTTCTATCATGGACATTTGCCATGCCAAGTTCATTGTGCAAGTCAAAATGACAAATAAAAACTCTCTTAAATGTGCTTACCCTTAAATAACCATTAACCTTCCATTTCATAAAACCTTATCCTTCCCTGAACATTTTATGGCATAACCCAAACTTGCGCTTCTTTCATCATAGTTGCATGAGAACCTAGGAACGATTCGATAAAAGACAATCAGTGCATCGATCCTCACGAAGAGGAATACCAATGGTAATATAGAATTGAGATCTAAGTGAGGCATATAAATGGAGGCCATGGAGCTTTAATAAGATCAAATACTTATTTGAGGAGGGCAAGGAATAAATCTCAAAGTTACCTACACAACCTTCTTAAAACACCCTCCTTTAGAAATTGAACTTTCCTAGATTCTCCTTTATCTTTATTTTCACAGTAGATTAATCATGTTTTGGTTGCAATGGATATCTCTAACAGAATTTACATAGTCTGATTTTTCTTTTCCAAATAACATTCCCTTAGATGTGAGTCTTCAGCCTAGTAAAGGCGCTCTTTTTCTTTCTCATTAAAAGACCACCTTTCAACCTCAAAATAGCTCTAACTCTACCCAGGAAGATGCACTAAATCTCGCATGTAGCTCACCTCCAAGTGCGCTCACTTTCGCTTACCTATAATGGCACATGTAAGAGATGCTAATTATCCATCTACTCCTCACCTCCCACAAATACCTAAGATTTGTAGACTCCTAATAAACAAGCGGACAAACAAGTTCTATGCAAAGTGATCTACACTAATGGCTTTGGACATGTCACACATGCGGATAAGTATGAATTAATGTTAATCACTTATTTAAGTTTGTTTGTGTGTATTGTACACTCTCTTCTTTGAGATGTGAGAGATGTGAGTGCATGGAAGTTATATATAAAATTATATCCAAGAAGATTCCACAAGACATTTCTCTTCACCTAGATAGCCCATTGAATAGAAACAACATAAGGCATGCTATTGATGCCATTTATCTTCACCTAGATAGCCCATTGATGTCATGAACAAAAGGAAAGCTCTAGTTTCTATGGTTTCACTAATCAATTCTTCTCAACTTTTAAAGAGCATCTTATCGGCCCAAATTTCATAACCTATACAGAGGCTCACAGGTTTGCTATTCTTACAAGATGTTTGCATGAAGGTGTTACCAAGACGATAAGGTAACAAAAATATAATAGAAAATTCTTGTGCTATCATCATGCTAAAAAACAAGATTCAAGTTAAGTTCAAACGCATTGCAAACCATATTTTAAATCATTTGGAATTTTTTATTTATCACGAATAGAAAGGTTTCATCAGAGGGAGATGATTTCTTGAATGCATCATTAACCTTCGACAAAACTTAAATATGCAAAAGAGACATAAAAAAAATCCAAAAACCATCGGAAACCAATCTAAAAGACTTTGATTTTTTCTAATAATTGTTGGAGTTAGACTTCTACGGAAGCACGCGAAGAGCACAAGGAAGAAGAAGAAGCTTGGAGCACAACACACAATACTGAATGTATTACTAGAGAATGTACAAAGATAAGTAGCCCATTAGGGCAATAGGCATATATACAAGCCGAGGGAAAAAAACCTCCTAAAGAGGGAAAAAAGTGCCCCGATGGTCCTAGTGTGTTCACACACATCACTACCTAAATATATCAACAAATCCCCCCTGGGAGTGATGCGGTGAACAAGGAGTTGGCACTCATGTATAAGGAAGTGCCAAGCTATGTGGAAATCACTCCACAAAAGGAAGTAAGCCCAAAGATTTGCAGAAAGCTTCAAACTTCTCCCTAGGCAGAGCCTTCGTGAAAAGGTATGCTATGTTCTCCTGCATGGGCACATATGCGAAGCTGATCTCCCCAACAGAGAACCTCTCCCTGACATAGTGATAATGCACCTCAATGTGCTTAGTGTGAGCATGGAACACAGGGTTCCTTCCAACTGCCAATGCGCTCTGACTGTCAGTGAAGATGGTGGTGGCAGAAGACTTGCCAACACCCAAATCAGCCATAAGGCTTCCGAGCCACACACACTCAACAGTCTCTATGAAAGCTGCCCTATACTCAGCCTCACAACTAGAAGTGGCCATAGTAGGCTGCTTCTTGCTCAACCAAGATATACATGAGCTACCAAGCATGAAGCAAAATCCACTGGTGGACACACGAGTGTCATAGCAACCAGCCCAATCTGAGTCAAAAAAGGCATGCAAATCTGGCGGTAGTGATCCCCCCTGGGGATAAAACAACCCAAGTAGCCGCGTACCACTCAAGTAGCAAAAGATGCACTTAACCGCCTTCCAATGCGTGACTCGTGGGCAATGCATAAACCTACTCATCTGTGAGACAGCAAACTGAATATCTGGCCGACTAATACATAAATAAATCAAGCATCCAACAGCGTGCTGATAGAGAATAGCATCAAATGCATCTCCAGCATCATGAAGACTCAATCGTAAACTTGTGTCCATAGGAGTAGCAATAGGCTTACATTCTTCAAGGCCAAAATGCTGCAATAATGTGTCAATATATTTCGTTTTACACAAAGCCATCCTACCATCAACTTGCATAAATTGAATGCCCAAATAGTGATGCAAATGCCCCAAATGAGACATCTCAAGTGAGGCATGCAAATCAGCATTGAAATCAGCAATATGCTTATCAATAGGACCAGTGAGTAGCATTTCGTCAACATAGACAACAATGATCAGAAGCACATCATTAGCACGCTTAACATATAAGGTGCTTTCAATTGGACTGTTCTCAAAACCATGTGCAATCAGATAGGCATGTATCTTCTCATACCAAGCACGTGGTGCTTGCTTTAAACCATATAATGCCTTCTTTAACCTACACACCTGGTTTTCATGCCCTTTCTGCACAAAGCCACGGGGCTGAAAAACATACACTTCTTCATGCAAGTCACCATTCAGAAATGTTGTTTTAATATCCAACTGATGTACATTCCAACAATGATGGGCTACAAGTGCACAAATGCTCAGAACAGTAGTCATACGGCATGTAGGTGCAAAGGTCTCATCAAAATCAATGCCTCTTTCCTGTGCGTAACCCTTTGCAACAAGCCTAGCCTTATACCTGTCAACTATACCATCAGGTTTACGCTTCAGCTTGTATACCCACTTAGTGCCAATGGCCTTCTTGCTAGGAGGCAAGTCACATAAAGACATGTACCATTCTTCATTATAGCATCATATTCAGATTGCATAGCAACCATCCAATTTTCTGAATTTTGTGCTTCATCAAAAGAAACAGGCTCATTCTCATCACAGATACTAGACGCAGCCATAGCATAGCAATCTGATGCAAAGAAGGCATAGATACTAACCATTTTGGCATAGTTTTTGCCTGCTCAATATCAGCTCTCTCATCAATAAGTGCATCATGTAAATCTGCATCAGAAATGGAATGATGTGCATCATGATATGAAACCTGCAAAGGTTGAGAAGTTGCCTCATTAGGACTAGCACTAGACTGTCTGCCTATAAAAAGAGGCATCAAAACATCATTTATCACTCATGCACATATATATCATATATACATTCATGCATACATGCACTCAGATATACATGCATACATGGATCATACACATAATACCTACACATGCAGACATGAAAAGACACTACACATGCATATATGCATACAACACTTATTTGTTTACGTCATACACTATGCATATGCATTTATGCATACATACACAAGCTTACATGCATTACACAAACATATGCATACTTACATTACATATGCACATGCTCTCTACATATGCATATGCTCTACATATGCACATGGAAACATGCATACATGCACACACATATACATGCATACATACAAAATTACTTCACATGCACATACCTCACTCATGCACATGCTACTCACATCACATACTCATGCATTCACTCATCATATGCACATGCACTAACTTCATTCATATGCATATGCACTAACATACACTACATATGCACATGCACTCTACATATGCTAACATACATTCACTTATGCATACATGCACACTCACATGCACTCATGCATATCTTCACATGTATACACAATTATCACTCATGCATATGCATCCATCACATACATATGCACTTATTAATACATATACATGCACACATCATACTCACATATACATGCACACACATTATATATACATGCATTCATACATCAAACTTCATATGCATATATTAACTATACATGCATACACATACAAACTACATAGATACATGTACACACTACTCATGCATTCTTACATACTTACTAATATACATGCATTTCATTCATGCATACATACACACATTTCTCTCATGCACACATGTACACATTCAAACACTTTACATTCGTGTGAAGAGATGGATAGGTATGTGCTTGAAGATGAAGAGGTGTTGCAAAATCCTTGATCTACACAAGCCAAATGAACTCCAGGAGTATATGGTGGGCCCTTTTAGCCTGCCAATGAATGTATTAGACACCCTATGTACCTTGGAAGCTCACTCTCAAAAAGATAGACCAAAACAGATAAGTTGAAGTTAGCTCAGAGGTGAAAACTTGCTATTCTTGGTTCATACACCTGTCCAAGGTTTTACATAATTCTCTGAGCACAGCAGCAATTAGCTTAATTCCTCTTGGGGAATCTAGGTAGCTTAAAGAGCTAACTTTCAAGAGTAATCTCATAAAAAATAATAAACCACACACTGAGAATGAGTTTTAACAAGTGATGACATCATCCCGATTTTCACGGGCTGCTATAGTTTGAGACCAGTGAGCAGAAAAATGACCATAACTCAAAATGTACGAATTCAATGATTAGGAAAATTTGTATGCTTATACTAGACAGTAAGATGAATCTACCAAGCTTTAAATCATTGCATTTGGATAAGTAACGACTGAGAAATAACTCTGACAAGATGAGTAAAAAAGTCGGGTACCTGATAGAGAAGTGAAAATGACAGATAGGGTTGCCTTCAATTGAACATAACTGACGATTGCAACAACCAAATGACATGAAAATTTGTGAGCAGATAGTACACTTACAGAGCTAACTTTACCAACTTTAATCACTGAAAATGATGCACCAATCTTAGAGAAACAATCTCTGCAATCTAACTGAGAAAACTGAGAGTAATGGCAGTGAGTAGTACACTTCACAAGAACATGGACACATGAGCTCAAATAATCATGAAAATGGAAGTATATTGCTTGTAGAATACAATGACTTACTGAAACATATGTGCGCCTTGTAATCACACCTTGATATGGGATAAAACTCAGCTCTTGGAGGTCTTCACATAGGTCTCTAACCACGACTAAAACTACCATCTATTTATAGTTGAGTTTGGGAGGTTAACTTCCCTCAATCACTCTCCAATCAATCAATGATCGATTTGATTCTCTACCTACCACAAATCATGAATTCGTGGCTCCTCTTTCCCTTTTTGATCATGTGGACTCAACCACTTAAGATTCTTTCACTTTTATAGTAAGTAAACTCTTCAAAAGTTACAAGAGGTAGTTCACAAGTGAACTTTAAATAGTCTTCATTTTGAAGCTTCTTCTAAGACTCTGTGAGACTCAAGACAATACTTAGGCTTGTCATAGACTTGCTCCAACAGCTCCCCCTCAAGCCAAGTATGCTTGAGGTCTTCAATCTTCCAAGATTACCTGCAAACCAATCATAGCCTTGAACTTGCAAAGATTTGTACCATCCAATGCTTTGATTAGAATATCTGCACATTGTTGATAAGTGGACACATATGATATTTGAATCTCTTTGCTTAGAACCTTTTCTCGTACATAGTGATAATGAATTTCAATATGTTTAGTCCTTGCATGAAAAATAGGATTAGCAGCCAAATGAATAGAACTCATATTGTCACAAAAAATAGTTGGACTTCCAAACTCCAATCCAAGATCTTTGAACAATGTCTTCATCCACATAGCTTCTTGTGTAGCTATGGCAAGACCTCTATATTCAGCTTCAGTAGAAGAGAGAGCAACTGTGGGTTGCTTCTTGGATGACCATGAAATAAGCTTTGAACCTCCAAAGGTAAGATAATCTGAAGTGCCCCTTCTATCTTCCTTGGAGCTAGCCCAATCTGCATCAGAAAAGAGCTTCAAACCTAAATCAGATACATAAGGATAATAAAGTCCTTCATTTATGGTTCCTTTGAGATACTTGAGAATCCTTTTGGCAGCATCCATATGTGGTTTCCTTGGTGTGTGCATAAATTGACTTAGCACACTCACACTGTAACATATATCTACTCTTGTCAATGTGGCATAGTTGAGACTACCCACTAGACTTTGATATGATGTGATGTACTCTATGAGTTCACCTTCATATGAGCTCAATTTGTGATTGACCTCCATTGGAGTACCTGCAATCTTACAATCTTGGATCTTGAATTTTGCCAACATGTCCTTAATGTACTTTCTTTGAGTGAGAAACAAACCATGATCTTTGTAGACAACTTCCAAACCTAGGAAGTAGGTAAGTGAAGCCAAATCACTTATCTTGAACTCTTCTCTCATCAGATCTTTGATCTTCTTCATACCATCTGCATCATATCCTGTCAATATGATATCATCTACATATACACATAGGTAGATGATCTCAGAATTACTCTTCTTAATAAAGAGTGAAGGATCTACCTTGCTTGGTTGAAAGCCTTTGTCCTGCAAGAATGAAACAAGCCTGAAATTCCAAGCTCTTGGAGCTTGCTTGAGACCATACAATGCTTTGTTAAGTTTACACACATAATCAGGATAAATTTGATTCTCAAAACCAGGTGGTTGTGCCATATATACCTCTTTTGTTATCCAACCATTCAAGAATGCATTCTTTACATCTAGTTGAAGTATCTTCCGATTCTTGGAAGAGGCAATACTAAGCGAAACCCTAATAGTAGGCATCTTTGCCACAAAAGAGAAAGTCTCCTCATAATCAATTCCCTGAGTTTGTGCAAAGCCTTTTTCTACAAACCTTGCCTTATACTTGTTAATGGAACCATCAGAATTCTTCTTGAGTTTATAGACCCATCTTGAGCCTATTACCTTCATGGATGAAGTCTTGGGCACCAAATCCCAAGTGTTGTTTTCCTCAAGTGCTTCAATCTCTTCCTTCATTGCATGCTTCCATTCTGTTTTTGCTTTGGCCTCTTCAAATGATGATGGCTCCTCTTGGTTTATGCCCTCTGCTATGTAGATAGAATGTTTAGTTACTAATGAGGTGTCAAACCCATACCTTTCTGGTTTTTTCTTTTCCCTCATAGATCTTCTTAGGCCATGATGTGATGATTCTGCCTCATGTCCAAGTTCCTGCAATTTTGCTTTACCTTTAGACTTCCATGCTTTGATTTTTTCCATCTGAGATGCTTCATCATCCTCTGAGGTGTCTTGTTCTTCAATCTTTGGTTGTTCTCTACCAAGCTTTGGAAAATCTTCCTCAAGATCATATGGTAAATTGACCTTCCTGCATGAATCTTCATACCATGAATTGTTCTCATCAAAAACTACATCTTTGCTTACCAAGAATCGTTTGTTGGTAGGGTTGTATAACCTGTAGCCCTTTTGATTGTTGTCATATCCAATAAATACACACCTTTCTGCCTTTGGATCCATCTTGCCTCTAACCTGTGAAGGAACATGAGCAAAAGCAATACATCCAAAAATTTTACAATGATCTAAGCTTGGTCTTCTTCCATTCCAAGCCTCTCCCAAGGGATTTTGAAGGCAACCTATTAATCAAGTAAGTGGTTGTAGATACAGCCTCAGCCCATAAGTAATTAGGTAAATGCTTTTCATTTAACATAGACCTTGCAACTTCAACAATTGTCCTATTCCTCCTTTTTGCCACTCCATTTTGCTCAAGAGTGTACCTTGTAGTTACCTCTCTTTTGCCTCTTTCTTGAAGAAAAGAATCAAACTCATGGGAGAAGTATTCTCCCCCTCCATCTGACCTTAACCTTTTTAGTGATTTACCTGTTTGATTCTCCACAAGAGCCAAATATCTTTTGAAACATGAAAAAACTTCATCTTTGTGTTTCATAAAGAATATGATAGTCCATCTGCTACAATCATCAATAAAGGAGACATAATACCTTGATCCAGATATTGAAGCTTCCTTGCTAGGTCCCCATACATCTGTATGAACCAACTCCAAGAGATCTCCATGCATATAACCTTTCTTCATGAATGGTAACCTGTGAGACTTTCCAAATTGACATGCACTACACTTATAAATCATATGCTGTTTTGACAAATTAGGGATTCCAAGTACACTTTGGTCTGTGCAAATTTGCTTTAATGACCTTTCACCAATATGTGCTAACCTTTTGTGCCATACTTCCAATTCTGTGAGTGTCTGACTACCATAATTAAAGAGAGCAATGTTTCTAGTGACCTGTAATTCAAATGTGAACAATCTACCTATCTTTTCACCTTTTGCAATTTTTCTGAATCCTTGACTTGGATCTTCAACAAATGCTCCTACCTTTGTGAACCTGACTTGCAACCCTTTCTCTACTATCTGCCCAACACTTATCAAATTCTTTGTAATGGTAGGGACATAGAGTACCTTACTGAGTAGGTCGATGTTTCCATCAGGTGCTTTGACATTGCCTATTTTCTCCACAGGATGTCTTGTGTCATCTCCTGTTTGTACCTCATGCTTATTCCTTGGATCTTCTAAATCTAATAGGAGTGCCACATTTCTTGCCACATGATTTGAACAACCTGAATCTATGTAGAAAACATGCTCATCAGATTTACCTTGTGGCATAGCCATGTTCATGATCAATAATGAATCCTCTTTGTTTAAGTCTTCTGTGTAGTTATTGTAGTTTCTCCTTATTTTGTAGCCTCCTTGATACTTTGAATGATTGTAGTTATTGTAGTTGCCATGATAATTGTTGAACCTTCCTCTTGAGTACCCATAACTTCCTCTACTGTATCCTCTGCCTCTTTGATTCCTGGAATTCCCAAAGCAATTTTCAGTTGTATGATTAGTTAATCCACAAATAGAACATGGGTTGGAGTCTTGTGATCTCCCCCTGCCTTGTCTACCTCCTCTTCCTCTACCTCTGCCATGTCTTCCTCTACCTGCATAGTTAGCTTGATATGTACCTGCTTCATCATCCACTTTCTTTGCCTTTCCTTTGTTATCTTTGGACTTGCTTTTATCAGTGTATAAAGCTGAAGATTGATTAGTAGCCCATTAGGGCAATAGGCGTATATACAAGCCGGGGGAAAAAAATCTCCTAAAGAGGGAAAAAAGTGCCCCGACAGTCCTAGAGTGTTCACACACATCACTACCTAAATATATCAACAAATCCCCCCTGGGAGTGATGCGGTGAACAAGGAGCTGGCACTCATGTATAAGAAAGTGCCAAGCTATGTGGAAATCACTCCACAAAAGGAAGTAAGCCCAAAGCTTTGCGGAAAGCTTCAAACTTCTCCCTAGGCAGAGCCTTTGTGAAAAGGTCTGCAATGTTCTCCTGCTTGGGCACATATGCCAAGCTGATCTCCCCAACAGAGAACCTCTCCATGACATAGTGATAATGCACCTCAATGTGGTTAGTGCGAGCATGGAACACAGGGTTCCTCGCAACTGCCAATGCACTCTGACTGTCAGTGAAGATGGTGGTGGCAGAAGACTGGCCAACACCCAAATCAGCCATAAGGCGTTTGAGCCACACACACTCAACAGTCGCTGTGAAAGCTGCCCTATACTCAGCCTCACAACTGGAAGTGGCCACAGTAGGCTGCTTCTTGCTCAACCAAGATATACCTGAGCTACCAAGCATGAAGCAAAAACCACTAGTGGACACACGAGTGCCATAGCAACCAGCCCAATCTGAGTTAGAAAAAGCATGCAAATCTGGCGGTAGTGATCCCCCCTTGGGATAAAACAACCCAAGTAGCCAAGTACCACTCAAGTAGCGAAAGATGCGCTTAACCGCTTTCCAATGCGTGACTCCTCGGCAATGCATAAACCTGCTCATCTGTGAGACAACAAACTAAATATCTTGCCGAGTAATGCATAAGTAAATCAAGCATCCAATAGCCTGCTGATAGAGAACACCATCAAATGCATCTCTAGCATCATGAAGACTCAATCGTAAACCTATCTCCATAGGAGTGGCAATAGGCTTACAGTCTTCAAGGCCAAAACGCTGCAATAATGTGTCAATATATTTCGTTTCACACAAACCCATTCTACCATCAACGTGCATAAACTGAATGCCCAAATAGTGATGCAAATGCCCCAAATCAGACATCTCAAATGAGGCATGCAAATCAGCCTTAAAATCAGCAATATGTGTCTCAATAGGACCAGTGAGCAGCATGTCGTCAACATAGACAACAATGATCAGAAGCACATCATTAGCACGCTTAACATATAAGGTGCTTTCAGTTGGACTGTTCTCAAAACCATGTGCAATCAGATAGGCATGTATCTTCTCATACCAAGCACGTGGTGCTTGCTTTAAACCATATAATTCCTTCTTTAACCTGCACACATCCTTTTCATGCCCTTTCTGCACAAAGCCACGGGGCTAAAAAACATACACTTCTTCATGCAAGTCACCATTCAAAAATGCTATTTTAATGTCCAACTGATGTACATTCCAACCATGATGGGCTGCAAGTGCACAAATGCTCTGAACAGTAGTCATACGGCATGTAGGTGCAAAGGTCTCATCAAAATCAATGCCTCTTTCCTATGCATAACCCTTTGCAACAAGCCTAGCCTTATACCTCTCAACTGTACCATCAGGTTTACGCTTCAGCTTGTATACCCACTTAGTGCCAATGGCCTTCTTGCGAGGAGGCAAGTCACATAAAGACCATGTACCATTCTTCATTATAGCATCATATTCAGATTGCATAGCAGCCATCCAATTTTTTGAATTCTGTGCTTCATCAAAAGAAACAGGCTCATTCTGATCACAGAGACTAGATGCAGCCATAGCATAGCAATCTGATGCAAAGGAGGCACTATGAGAGCCTAAACAAGTATGATATGACAAAGGTGCATCTAATTTGCTATCACGCAAAGTGTGCACCAGCCATTTTGGCATAGTTTTTGCCTACTCAATATCAGCTCTCTCATCAACAAGTGCATCATGTAAATCTGCATCAGAAATGGAATGATCTGCATCATCATATGAAACCTACAAAGGCTGATAAGTTGCCTCATTAGGACCAGCACTAGACTGTCCACCTGTAAAAAGAGGCATCAAAGTATCATACATGTCTTTGGAGCTAACAGATGTCTCCTTAGTACATGAAAGCAATGGCTGAATAGCATCTTCCACAAAGACAACATCACGGCTAACCAGAGTGCATTTAGTCTGTGGATGATACAGACGATAGCCTTTACTTTCAGAATTGTAACCAACAAAAATACATTTTACTTCCTTATCATCCAATTTTCTTGAATGTTGTTCAGGCACTAATGCATATGCCAAACAACCAAAAACACGCAAATGAGCAACAGATGGCTTGCGCTCATGCCAAGCCTCATATGGAGTGATAGACTGCAACGCTTTAGTGGGACACCCGTTCAGTACATATGCTGCACACATGACAGCCTCAAGCCAGAAACTATGTGGTAAAGCATGACTTTTGACCATGCACCTCGCCATCTCCATGAGTGACCTATTCTTTCTTTCAGCAACTCCATTCTGTTGAGGTGTATACGACACTATACACTGGTGTTTTATCCCATGTTCAGCCAGAAATGCATTAAAATCTGAAGACATATATTCCCCCCCTCGATCAGAACGGAGGGTGCCCATTTTACATGCTGACAGATTTTCAGCCAAAACCAAAAACTGTTTGAAGCACATGAACACTTCCGACTTTGCTTTGAGTGGATATACCCATGCATGCCTGGAAAAATCATCAATGAAAGTCACGAAGTAAAGGTAATTTCCAAAAGAGGGTTTCTGCATAGGACCACAGACATCACTATGTACAAGCTGCAATTTCTGCGTAGCCCGAACTGAACCATCTTTTGGAAAGGAAGAACGCTGCATTTTGCCCAAAATACAGCCTTCAAAAACATGTTTTCCAGGTGCCTCAAGTTTGGGCAAAGAGGACACCATTTCAGATTTTTGCAGGCGTAACAAACTAGTAAAATTCAGATGACCAAAGCATGCATGCCAAAGCTTTGCATCTGACATAGCCTAAGAACCATGAACTGCACATGCCGAATCATTCAGAGATCTTTCATAGTCTATGAGCTTATACAGCCCACGACATAAAATGCCAGAAGCAATAATCACATCGCCATTTGAGAGATCATGGATTGTACACCTGTCATCAACGAATTTCACAACCAAGCCAATCTTGGCTAATGCAGAAACTGATAACAGGTTCTTTTTGATCCCTGGCACAAATAAAGCATCTGACAAAGTGAAAGAACTACCATCAGCAGTAGTAAGAATGATCTTACCAACTCCCATAACAGGATAAGAGGAGTTATTGGCGCATGTGACAGTATTCCCTGTAGGGGCAGGCTCGAGTGAAGAGAAGAAACTGCACTGCGAGGTAATATGTTTGGTCGCCCCACTGTCAAAGTACCAAACATATGAGTCTACTGCAGACATGCACTGATCATGAGAAGATGGGTCAAAGCTGCAGACAGTAGTAAACACCCATTCTTCTTCCTACACAAGATTTGTAGACTCTGTTTTTGGTGTAGAGGTCTCTGCAACAACCATTCCAGCCTCTTTCTTCTTTGCCTCTTTAGCAGCCAGTTTTGGACAGTTCTTTATAATATGATCATTTCCTTTACAGTACTTGCAGAACAATTTCTGCTTTTCTGATTTCTTCTCATCTTTATCCTGGTTCTTTGATTGTGCAGCATTTGCAGATTTCTGCTTACTAGTAGAAGAGCTCCATTTTCCTTTGCCCTTCTGACTAGCCAGGAAATCTTGATCTACAAAACGCATAATGGACCTGTTCTGCTTGGACTGATCTTCTTGCAACAGAACAGAGACTAATTCCTCAAATGACAAGGCATTCGGATTGCCTTTCATCATCAACCAAAGAGTGGAGGCAAAACTCTAATATGAATCAGGAAGACCATTCAGAACGGTCTGCACAAGTGAGCTATCTGGTATAACCTCATTAGCAGAAATCAATTGTTCCTTCAGGTCTTTGATCTTTGTAAGAAAATTGTCGATAAAATCACCTTCATTCATGTGCACACTCTCCAACTATTTTCGGAGGTAAGCAACACGATCCTCATTCCTAGCCTGGTACAAAGTGGTAAGTGTATCCCGAGCATCCTTTGCTGTTCTGCAAGAGCGAATGTGAGGAATAATGGCACGTTTGACAGACAAAGCTATCAATGCATGTGCCTGGGCATCTCTGCCATCCCAACGAATCTGCTCTGCAGTAGGTGCAACAGAAACAGCAGCATGAACAGGAATCTGCAGAATATCATCTTCGACACCATCTTCATCAGCTCCGACACCTCCAGCACCTGTATTTGTAGTACTTATAGTCGTAGGTGTAACAGGACGTCTTTCAGCACCCTGCACAATGTTCCACAGTCCTTTTGCAACCAGTACATGTCGCATCATATAAGCCCATAATGGGTAGTTGGTACCATCTAACTTATCCTCAACAGCCAACATACGGAATACATCACTGCTTTCAGCCATGGCCGGTGACTAAAATACCTTGATGCAGAAAATTGACTGTATCTCAAAAAGTTGAACGAAACTCCTTAGACGAGTTCTGCTAGACCTGTAGCAGACTTCGAGACGCTTAAACTGACGAACAGAAATTGGTATATACATTTGGCACAAAAGGACGTAATAGCCTACACAAGCGCTGCGATAGTGCGTTCAGAGGCCGGAACGAGCTCAGATCGCGATTTCGGCACCACAGAGCGAAGCCATTTTGATCTCGGAAACACCCTGAGTATGCTCACCAAATTTTGTGTGAATCTGAGACTGCAAACGGAGGAGTGTCGACGGCACCCTAGAAGAAGCGAGGACCTGCTCTGATACCAATTGTTGGAGATAGACGTCTGCGGAAGCACGCGAACAGCAGAAGGAAGAAGAAGAAGCTTGGAGCACAAATACACAATACTGAATGTATTACTAGAGAATGTACAAAGATTAGTAGCCCATTAAGAAAATAAACATAAAGATCCATAATTATTTGTTTAATCCGGCTCCTCATGATCTTCATTGCCTGCAAGTACTAAGAGAGAAGAAAAAATTAGTCAATTTAAACCAATACATTAAGAAATCTTTGAGAGAGATATCAACTAATCGACTGTAAATCAAACAGTTTTTATTTTTCCATATGTTAACTCGAGTGAGAAAATCCTTCAGACAGCCTATGTGTGTGTGTATGCATGTAAGCATGTATGTATGCATACGCATGTGCATTATGTATGCATACGCATGTGCATTATGTATGTATACGCATGTGCATTATGTATGCATACGCATGTGCATTATGTATGCATATACATGTATGTGTGTGTATGTGTCTATATGTGTGTATCTATATATATGTGTCTGTATGCATGTGTATGTGTGTGTGTAAATGTGTATGGATATGTGTGTGTGTGTGTCTATGTGTGTGTGTATGTGTATGTGTGTCTATGTGTGTATATGTGCATGTCTATGTATGTATATAAGTGTGTATCTATATATATATGTGTGTGTGTGCATGTGTATGTGTGTGTAAAAATGTGTTTGGATATGTGTGTGTAAGTGTGTATGTGTCTACAAGTGTGTATGTGTCTATGAGTGTGTATGTGTTTATGTGTGTGTATGTGTCTATGTGTGTGTATGTGTCTATGTGTGTATGTGTATGCATGTATGTATGCATATGCATCTACATTATGTATGCATATGTATGCGTATATGTGTGTATGTGTGTGTATGCATTTAAGTATGTATATATGCATATGCATTATGTGTTTATGTGTATATGTGTGTATGTATGTGTGTGTGTATGTGTGTGTATGTGTGTGTGTGTGTCTATGTGTATGTATGCATGTGTATGTGTGTAAATCTCTGTGTATATGTGTGTGTGTCTATGTGTGTGTATCTGTCTATGTGTGTGTATGTGTATGCATGTATCTATGCATATGCATGTGCATTATGTAAGCATATGTGTGTATGCATGTAAGTATGTATGTATGCATATGCATATGCATTATGTATACATATGCATATGCATTATGTATGCATATGCATCTGGATTATGTATGCATATGTATGCATGTATGTGTGTGTGCTATGTCTCTGTATGTGTGTGTGTATGCATATATGTGTTTGTATGTGTGTATGTGTGTGTATGTGTGTATGTGTGTATGCATGTGTATGTGTGTGTATGCATCATTATGTGTGTATGTGTCTATGTGTGTATATGTGTGTGTGTGTATGTGTGTGTGTGTGTCTATGTTTGTATGCATGTGTATGTGTGTAAATCTTTGTGTATATGTGTGTGTGTGTCTATGTGTCTATGTGTGTGTATCTGTATGCATGTATCTATGCATATGCATGTGCATTATGTATGCATATGTGTGTGTATGCATGTAAGTATGTATGTATGCATATGCATATGCATTATGTATGCATATGCATATGCATTATGTATGCATATGCATATGCATTATGTATGCATATGCATATGCATTATGTATGCATATGCATATGCATTATGTATGCATATGCATATGCATTAAGTATGCATATGTATGCATGTATGTGTATGTGTGTATGTCTCTCTATGCGTGTGTGTATGCATATACGTGTGTGAATGTGTGTATGTGTGTGTGTATGTGTGTATGTGTATGTGTGTGTAGGCATGTAAGCATGTATGTATGCATATGCATGTGCATTATGTATGCATATGTATGCATGCATGTATATGTGTGTGTATGCATGTAATTATGTAAGTATGCATATGCATATGCATTATCTATGCATATGTATGCATGTATGGGTATGTATCTCTACGTGTGTGTGTATGCATATATATATATGTGAATATGCATATATATATGTGTGTATGTGTGTATGCATGTGTATGTGTGTGTGTTATGTCTCTTTACGTGTGTGTGTATGCATATATATATATATATATATATATATATATATATATATATATATATATATATATATATATATATATATATATATATATATATATATATATATATATATGTGTGTGTGTATTATGTGTATGCGTGTGTATGTGTGTGTTTGTGTGTGTATATGTGTCTGTGTCTATGTGTGTATATGTGTGTGTCTATTGTGTATGTGTATGTGTATGTGTGTATATACGTGTGTATCTATATATATGTGTCTATATGCATGTGTATGTGTGTGTGTAAATGTGTGTCGATGTGTGTGTGTGTATGTGTGCGTAACTGTGTATGTATCTATGTGTATGTGTATATGTGTGTGTATGTGTATGTGTGTGTGTCTTTGTGTGTATGTGTGTGTGTCTATGTGTGTATGCATGTGTCTATGTGTGTATATATGTGTGTGTATACATGTGTTTATGTGTAGGTAAATTAGTGTGTATATATGTGTGTGTGTATGTGTGTTTGTCTATGTGTATGAGTGTATATGTGTGTGTGTATGCATATGTATGTGTGTGTATGTGTGCATGTGTGTGCGTACCTGGCTTCACACTGTCAACCTCTCTCTCTCTCTCGCTCGGTCTCACTCTCTCTGTCTCTCTTTCTCTATCTCTCTCTCTCTCTCTGTGCATCCAAATCTTGGCACAAATATGCTCGTATCATAGAGATATTCATCTCTAGTTTCATTTTTTGATCAAATGATTTTTCTTGTGATATCGCTCGACAGTTGATAGCTCTTTTTAGCCATGGTGAAGGCCTATCCAGAAGTCAGTGGGGAGTACAAATATGCAATCGACAAGGCCAAGAAGAAGCTGCATGGGTTAGCCCGTCCGGAAGTCTCAATGGTGTTATCGATCGTCTGTCTTTCGGATCTATTATAGCAGAGCTATCGCTACGTCATTTGAACATCAATCCTTTTCACAGTTGTTCTTGTGTCCGCTATAGTTTGCATCAATCTTTTCTCAATAACATAAAGCTTTACTTTGAGCTAAGAGGACTAGATGAAAATTCATAAAATATATGCTCAAAGTGAACAAAAAGAATCGAAATGGGAGGCCAACGTTCGTGCAATCTGGTAAATACCAAACAGACATCAAATCTCTGAGGAGTGTAAGGATCCTATCTAAGGTCATTGAGTTATGTCGCTACCATGCCATTGAAGTGCCTAACCTTGGAGATAATAAATCTTCCTCAGTAGATGAAGAAATGACAACCACCAACAGATTAGATGCACGCAAAGGGAAGAAAGGCCAATGCATGTAACCATCGCTAGCTCATAGTAGTATATCTTTCTGTGATAGTGAATTTTGATGAAGATTATATCTAACAAGAATTTGCAGAGACATTTTATGATTATCACTAATGTTTACGATGTAGAAAAAAACAACAAAAAAGGGGTGAACTTATTGATCAAATCTGACACAACGGGATCTCCATGATGTGAGGCAGTTTAGAGGGGAGATAACGCATCAAAATCTGGAGCTAGGTAGTTCAACAGGCAGAGCGCAAGTAGAAAGGGCCAAACTATTTGAGAAAAGGGGAAAGAAGAAGAGAGGAGGAAGGCTTCATGTGCGCTAGGGGAAGACATACACACAGACACACAAGCATGATGCATCTGAAGACATGAGGAGATCAACGACAACTCTATGATTAGGTGATCTGATGCCTCTAATTTAATCTTTGACAAAACATTTCCTTCGCAGCGACGTCACATTGATTCAATTATGAAGTTTATACTTGAAGATCCTTAAACTATCTCTTCTGATGCGCGATCACAATGACAATGATGACGGAGTGTTGGAGACTAAAGGAGGATTAACGATTTCGTCTGCGATAAAAACTCTGCTCAAGTTTTGATCGAATGATGGTGATTATCTGGCGTAAAACTGTTGCCCATTCAAGAAAGATGGATTGCTGTAGATTATGGTGAAATGTGAAACTCAATGTTCAGCAATGAGTTAATAATAATGGAAAAATTCTTCAGTACTGTATATAGGTTGGTTGCTTAAATCAAGAGTTTCTTCATTATAGTTTGCAACGATTCCATACCTGATGACCGATGTCAATATACGTACTTGGTATCAAAATCTTAGTTTTAGTTGACTGTTATCCATCAAATTCTCAAATTGCTCAAACTTCATTACATCTGAATTTGATTTTTTTCTATCTTTATAATATCATTGTCTTAATATCGTCATATTTTCACACTATACTGTTGAGTTTTTGATAGTGAACTCCCCATGTTCTGTGAAACAAAAAGGATAATTAAATTTGTTATGACTGATTACTTAATTCCGATGCTCAAGTTTTGGTGATCCAAATAGTATACAATGACTGCTTGGTGTAATGGATAACTCACAACGGCAAAGATTTTGACATTGAATTTTGCAAGCTCGACTTCTACGCTATGCTCAGAAGATTTAATGATGGTCATGACTAGCGAATTTCGTTTGCGGAACTTTCTTAGTAGTTTGCTTTTTTTTAAATAAAAAATGTGCAGGAGAAAGATTCAAAGGCCTCTGACAGCCGAGAAGAAGAAGGAGAATTAAATGCAAATACAAATATGCTTCCAGTTTTGATCATAGTCCCTTGAATGCTGAAGTGAAAAGGTCTGATATGTGATATTTGCAAAAGTTAACTAATTTATTTTGTAGAGATATATGTTGAATAGAAACATGAAGCTACTTCGATATGAAAGGTAATGTGCGATATACATGCATCTCTAGAGCACTGTAAACAAAAATAATACATATGTATGAAAGTTGAATCAGCTTTTGTTCCATGAGAGAATGTCTTGAAGACGAAGGAAACTCTTCCGCATAATTCTGAAACAGACTTTGGGAGTATCACATTATTTTTCCTTAGAGCTATAACACTATGACTTGTCTCGTTTATACATTTGTGTTATTGTGTTGACTATTTAAAAGTCATAAGATCCCTGCCATGCTACTTGTCAATGATGAAAAAGGAACTCGAGGAGAGAGAAATGGACTGCTGTGCCATCTATTAGCCGCGGCCAAAAATTTAACTTTTATCAGACATCTTTTGCTATCCTTTATTCAATGATTTTGAGCTGAGCATGATTTGGGCTTTTGAAGCTCAGAAGTTGTAGATGACCGGTGTAAGATTGCAAAGTTGAAATAATAAAGTACAACGTAAAAAAGGGAAAAGTATTTTGAGGTAACCTTTTTGCATGGAAGTATTGCAATGGTTCTCATTATTACAAGTTTAGATAAAAAAAAATGATTCGTATTTCAATACCAATCAGTTTCAACTTTATAGAAAATTTAAGTAATTATGAATGCTTTGCATTTTCCTCTACATAAATATATATCTATCTATATATAAATAACAAAATCTCCCCTATTATTAACATACGAGTTTGCATTTTTTAGTATTACATTTTCTATGTTTCTTTTAAAGGGTAAATTTTGAAGGTCTATCAATACACATTCAATGACATTGTCAACAGACCTGATATGATGCTGACATGCGCATGACCTTAAATGTATTAAATTATGGTGCATTAAGGCGTTGTCCGTATTATTCCAAGTGTGAAACCGGTTTGGCACAATTTACCATTACTTTAGATTTATGCTATTGATTCCTTTTGCTCAATTTCGAGAATCTATTAGCATTGTTAAAAAAATAAAAGTAAAACATATGTAGATAAGCCTTGCTTCTTCTTCGGGAAAAATCTTGAGCTCCAAAGAGCTTTAATCAATACTTTTTGCATTTATTTGATTTACTTAAACAAGGAATGAGTGTTTTCATTTTCTAATCTTCATTGCACCTGAGATTGCTCCTATCACCCGACGTGCGCCGTAATACCAGCGGTTGGCTTGATCCACCAGTCGTCATTTTCGCTCTGACATTTGAACCCGACATGAAACACCACCGCTCGGCAATCTCAGGTAATGTATGTTTGAATTTTTGTTATAAAAATGAGTATGATCTTATGGGAGTTTTTTATTTTTCTCCCTCATAAAAACAAAATATGATATGAACCGGGAGTTTTTTATTTTTCTCGCTCATCAAAAAAAACATGATATGAATGGGAGTTTTTTATTTTTCTTCCTCATAAAAAAAAATATATGATACGAATGGAAGTTTTTTATTTTTCTCCCTCCTCAAAAAAATATGATATGAATGGGAGTTTTTTATTCTTCTCCCTCATTAAAAAAAATATGATATGAATGGGAGTTTTTTATTTGTCTCCCTCATAAAAAAAAAAATATGATATGAATGGGACTTTTTTATTTTTCTCCCTCATAAAAGAAATGATATGAATGAGAGTTTTTTATTTTTCTCTCTCATAAAAAAAAAGATATGAACGGGCTTTTTTATTTTTAAATTCTCTCTGATATGTAAGGAAAATTATTAAAATTAAATTTTTGATGCCTGTATTAAATGATTACAAAATAATCATCTTCTTAATAAGTAAATCCAAGGACTGATAATATAATTAATGGTCTTTCTCTCTCTCTTTATATATATATATGTATATATATATATATATATATATATATATATATATATATATATATATATATATATATATATATATATATATATATAGTCAAACTGTATGAAGTCAACGTACAATGATGTTCGCAAGGTTCACTGAATTAGTTCAATGAAAGAGGTATTTGGAGTGCTTTGAATCAAAAGAATATAGTCTACGTCTAACAAATCATGAGTTTATAGTGCATAGAGATTTCTATATGATGACCAAGTCCTCCACATCTTACTCAATGATTTGATGTCGAACACGATAGTTTTTCATATTGGCTACAAAAATACTCATGTAAGTGTAGGTAGTGCTGCAAAAAATCAAGTGCTTATTAATGCAAACTTTAATTCAAGGGCCGCAAAAACATGCAGAGTACTATATTTAAAAATAATTTTGATGCAGAGAAAAAAAATTGATAACAGAAACAGGTCCTTTACACTTTAGCTAATTCGTCAAAAGGATATTCCATGAATATATAGGATCATTAGAAATTGGAGATCTATAAACAATCACACTCTTTGACTTATGAAAAGTCCCACGTGACCTATACAACAATTAATAAATGATGCATACAAACAGAAGACCATTGACAACTTCGTGCAGTTACAAATATCAGCTCAAGGAATTAACATCAGGATTGTGAAGTCTGTGCGAACCACGGCCAATCTTGAAAGCAGCCTGCAAGGAGTTCTCGAAATCATTTTCAATCAATAATTAATGTGCCTCAGGAACCCCTTACTAACTGCTTTATTACAAAGTGTAAAGATGACAGAAGACACTTAAAATAGATAGTGCAAGATGGCACTCCTGTATATGACGAAGAATCAAACAATCGTTAGCTAGTTGATCAAATAGAATAGTCAAAGATTAGTACTCTTAAACTTATTGATCAATCCATGGTTGATGCAAGATTCAGTGTTGTAAAGGAACTGGTTTCATCAGACGAGTGTAGACGTTAATAGTCAGAGAAGATAAACAGATCGTGGATCGATGGTTAAAGTACAAGTTATTTGTTCTTGAGCACTATATGTGTAATTCACTAACAAGTTTAGCTCGTCCTCGATCAAAGCATCCAATGAGCAACACCGATCAGAATTCTTGATGGGAAACAGGGAGTGAACATCAGCGTAGGTGTTGTAATGGAACTCAGCCATAGAACGCAGATCAGATTATGCAGCAGAACCTCAAATATAGTTCATCGGAGAAGATTTAATTGAGTATGAATTAATGGTCACTCTCGGATTATGATTCCCCGCATAGAAGAATGCAAAAAAGATTTTATAATCAGAAAGAGTTTTCATGCCTCAAATTTCATAGCAACCCCCCTTCGCAAATCAGTTTTCCCTCTTTTTTTGAAGATCAGTCCTAATTAGCGCATCATCAATCCTACAGACTTTCGATTTACTAAGAACCTTTAATCAATGCTTACTTACGAATCCACATCCTAATCACCCTCCTCTTCATGCAGCAGATGTGGTAGTGTGGTGCAGTCATACCTGTACTAATACACCGAATCACATTAGAACTTCGTGGTTAAGCATGCTCAGGCGAAAACAATTCTCCCTCTCAGCATCTCCTCTTCCTTTTTTTAATCAGCAGACTTCCACCCTCAAAGTACCTCTGTCTCCAGTGCACCTCCTTCTTTCTGAATTGAGCTCCTTTGCACCCTTTCAGCCCTGATTCCTTTACATGCTTGACTCATGTTCACTGTGCGGAGAAAGCTTCGAGACATTCATCAAAGAGGAAGCCCATCCTTCCATGTCCCAGAACGCAGTCCTCTGATCATCTGCGTCAGCGAAATTGATTGAAGCCCCCCTTTCTTTACTGTCCGTCCCTCCCCGAGAGAACCCTCCAGCACTCAGAGCTGTCTTTTAATAAAAACAAAATGATAGATCTTCCACTCCATTCGTGGTGTGTATGCAGTTAGAGGCGTTCGTGTGATCTTTTGCATGCACCCCTCTTCTCTCCTCCCTCGTCATGCAAACAGTCAGTACTATAACTGCTAAAAGCATTATTTGTTTTTAAGAAACTGAAGAAATAGAATGTAATACCCCAATCATGGGAAGTTCCAGTCGTTCTGATATAGTGCTTATCCTTTGCATCAGAGAACATATAAAAAATATTGTAACACAACTAATATGCCCATCAATATGTGGATTCACCATACTCTTTTGAGGTGGTCGAAGCTTCTATGAAGATTTAAGTGCAAGTTGAAAATCCCCGATTTAGACTTCCGTCGATGAGGCCTTTCATCCTTTAATCTTATCACCAAGTGTTTGGTCAAGACATGAAAGTAGAGATGAATATCTCTATGACACCGGAAGAAATCGATTTGTTTTTAACATTCTATAGCGTCTCTTATGCGACGCTCTCGAACATAGGACGTTGCTTATGCAACACTAAAGCATCACAGCCAATTTGCCAATGTCACAAATAGCATCGCTAGTTAGTGATGCTATTTGCGACGCCTAGTGTTAGCATCGCATAAGCGACGCTAACATCGCTTATGCAACGACATCCCTTTAAAAAAAATAGGGCCGTCGCTTATGCGACGCTACCGTCGCATAAGTGATGGTTCCCATTTTTTTTCAATCTGGGGGTGTTGCTATGCCCCCTATGTCTTGTAGTGTTATCTATACTGAAATCATATATGTGTGTGTATATGTGTGCATGTGTGTTTGTATGCATTCATGTGTGTGTATGTATGCATGTGTGTATATGTGTGTGTATGTATGTGTGTGTGTATATGTGTGTCTATGTATGCACCTGTGTATATGTGTTATTGTATGTATGCATGTGTGTGTATGTATTCATGTGTGTATGTATGTGTGTGTGCATGCATGTGTGTATGTATGTGTGTGCATGTATGTATGTGTGTGTGTGTCTGTGTATGCATGCATGTGTGTATATGTGTGTGTATGTATGCATGCATGTGTGTATATGTGTATGTATGCATGTGTGTACATGTGTGTGTGTATGTATGCATGTGTGTACATGTGTGTGTATGTATGCATGTGTGTATATGTGTATGTGTGTGTATGTATGCAAGTGCGTACATGTGTGTGTGTATGTATGCATGTATGTACATGTATGTGTGTATGTATGCATGTGTGCATATGTGTGTGTATGTATGTGTGTGTGTATGTATGCATGTGTGTATATGTGTATGTGTGTGTATGTATGCATGTTTGTATATGTGTGTGTGTATGTATGCATGTGTGTACATGTGTGTGTGCATGTATGCATTTGTGTGTGTATGCACGCATGTGTGTATATGTGTGTGTATGTATGCATGCATGTGTATTTGTGTGTATGTATGTGTGTGTATGTATGTGTGTGTATGCATGTGTGGATATGTGTGTGTATGTATGTGTGTATGCATGTGAGTGTATGTGTGTGTATGCATGTGAGTGTATGTGTGTATGTATATGTGTATATGTGTGTGTATGTATGTGTGTATGCATGTGTGTGTGTATGTATGCATGTCTGTATATGTGTATGTGTGTGTATGCATGCATGTGTGTATATGTGTGTGTATGTATGCATGCATGTGTGTATATATGTGTATGTATGCATGTGTGTATATGTGTGTGTGTGTGTTTGTATGCATGTGTATATGTGTGTGCATATGTATATGTGTGTATGTATGCTCTATCTTCCTATCTCTATCTTCCTCTCTTTCATCTCTCTCCCTCTCTCTTTTTCTCCCTCTCTTTATCTTTCTCTCTCTCTCTTTGTCTCTCTCTTTATCTCTCTATCCAATTATGGATAACTCTTAATGATGTGATCATTTCCATTAGAGTAATTTCAAAATTATTTCAGCATTTTTGTTTCCTTCTCATCTTTGTCTTCCTTCTTTGACTCTACAACATTAGTAGATGTTTGCTTACTAGCGTTAGTGTCTACTAAATTACTATATAACATCATAGTTATGCCATTCGAACATACACTATAACTATGCTTAAATTATAGATAATTTTAAGGAAGAACTTAGTAATGTGTAGACATATCCTGGCTCATTCATTTATGTTGGAACATCAAGCTTTCATTATTCTTGAGGAGGACATGTTCTTCATCAAATTTGGCATTTGGATGGTTCCATATACATTCCTTGAAGAATATCACTTATGTGCTCATATTTTCTTTGTATTAATTGGTTGATCACTTATGATCATTTCTTGTAAAGTTCAAGGTATCTACCTTTGTAAATGCGAAGAGTTAAAGGCCTAAAAGCCATGAGTTAGAATTGGATCTTTGATTGATTCTCAATAAATCAATAAAAAATTAGATGTAATTTCAATGCTTTCTTTTCATTGATTGTAGGAAAAGATGCCAATCAATCCAAACTTGCAAACGCGCCTAATGTCGAGTTTGAATTCATGAAGAAAGGTGTCGATAGATGCTCAAGAGTCTATATAAAGACTCCATAATGTTTGAGATTGATGATTTTAAGCAATACATATACTCTTTGATCATTGCTTGGTGCCATCTCTATTCTCTACTTCTTGTTTCTTAGACTCAATCCACTTGCAGACATTGCTGCTCTCTCTACAAAGATCAAAATCTAGAGTTTAAGCATTCATTAAAAATCTTAGCATTTAGGTGATTGCTCATTCTATAGTTGCCATTAATTATGGCTTTTATGCATTTTAGCAAGAAAAACTTTTTTATGAAAATTCCTTAGGATGAGTGTTTGTAATTGGTAATGTGCAGGCTGCTCTCAGTGTTTGAAGTCAGAACTTCCATTAATATTTAGAAGGTTTTTGTGAGCAATTCAATATGCAACTTATTTGTTTTGCATCAACTTGTTCTTGTTGATGTTTCAAAGTACCCATTGGGTTTATTGAACTAAAAACAAGCCTACAAAATCAAATTGAAATATCCAAAGAGCTAGGGCTAGTCCTATGCTTGATTGTTGGAACAACTTCACCACTTGACAACTCAACTTTCCAAGCCTCTCCAAGCTCCTACAACTTCTTTAAGTGGTATAAAAGCAACTTCAAGATTGGAGACAACTTTCCATCAATGATTGAGAAGCTTGAGAGACAAAATTATGCTACTTGGAAAATTAGAATGGAGGCTTGTTTGCAAGGAAGAAATCTATATAGGATTGTATTCAGTGATGAAGCAATGCCTATTCCAAGATCCAAAGGAGGACCTACTCATGAGGAGAAAGATAAGCTCACACTTTGGTATGTAGGGGATGCTCATTGAAGCTCATACATACTCAAATCTCTCTCTGATTTTCTATTACCAAATATTAGAGGATACAAGATATCTCAAGAGACTTGGGATGCCCTAGAGAATTTCTTTTGTGCTAGTACATGCAAGGAAGAACCATCTTTGGAATGGATTTAGCTTGATGAAGAAAACTTTGAAACAAACCATCAGTGCATTTGTTACAAAGTTCAAGTAGGTTGTTGATCAGTTGAACACATGTATGATACTTTGATGCCTCTTTTTAGAGGTGGACAGTCTAGAGCTGGTCCTAATGAGGCAACTTCTCAACCTTTGCAAGTTTCATATGATGATGCAGATCATTCCATTTCTGATGCAGATTTACATGATGCACTTGTTGATGAGAGAGTTGATATTGAGCAGGCAAAAACTATGCCAAAATGGCTGGTGCAGACTTTGTGTGACAGCAAATTAGATGCATCTTTGTCATATCGTACTTGTTCCGGCTCTCATAGTGCCTCCTTTGCATCCGATTGCTATGTTATGGCTGCGTCTAGTCTTTGTGATGAGAATGAGCCTATTTCTTTTGATGAAGCACAAAATTCAGAAAATTGGATGGGTGCTATGCTATCTGAATATGATGCTATAATGAAGAATGGTACATGGTCTTTATGTGACTTGCCTCCTGGCAAGAAGGCCATTGGCACTAAGTGGGTATACAAGCTGAAGCGTAAACTTGATGGTACAGTTGAGAGGTATAAGGCTAGGCTTGTTGCAAAGGGTTATGCGCAGGAAAGAGGCATTGATTTTGATGAGATCTTTGCATCTACATGTCGTATGACTATTGTTCGGAGCATTTGTGCACTTGCAGCCCATCATGGTTGGAATGTACATCAGTTGGAGATTAAAACAACATTTGTGAATGGTGACTTGCATGAAGAAGTGTATGTTTTTCAGCCCTGTGGCTTTGTGCAAAAAGGGCATGAAAACTAGGTGTGCAGGTTAAAGAAGGCATTATATGGTTTAAAGGAAGCACCACGTGCTTGGTATGAAAAGATACATGCCTATCTGGTTGCACATGGTTTTGAGAACAGTCCAACTGAAAGCACCTTATATGTTAAGCGTGCTAATGATGTGCTTCTGGTTATTGTTGTCAATGTTGATGACATGCTACTCACTGGTCCTATTGAGAAGCATATTGCTGATTTCAAGGCTCATTTCCACGCCTCATTTGAGATGTCTGATTTGGGGCATTTGAATCACTATTTGGGTATTCAATTTATGCAAGTTGATGGTGGAATGGCTTTATGTCAAACAAAATATATTGACACATTATTGTAGAGTTTTGGCCTTGAAGACTGTAAGCCTATTGCCACTCCTATGGAGACAGGTTTACGATTGAGTCTTCATGATGCTGGAGATGCATTTGATGCTGTTCTCTATCAGCAGGCTGTTGGATGCTTGATTTACTTATGCATTACTCGGATAGATATTCAGTTTGTTGTCTCACAGATGAGCATATTTATGCATTGCCCAGGAGTCAAGCATTGGTAGGCGGTTAAGAGCATCTTTCGCTACTTGAGTGGTACTCGGCTACTTGGGTTGGTTTATCCCAAGGGGGGATCACTACCGCCACATTTGCATGCTTTTTCTGACTCTCATTGGGTTGGTTGCTATGACACTCGTGTGTCCACTAGTGGATTTTGCTTCATGCTTGGTAGCTCATGTATATCTTGGTTGAGCAAGAAGCAGCCTACTATGGCCACTTCCAGTTGAGGCTGAGTATAGGTCAGCTTTCACAGCTATTGTTGAGTGTGTGTGGCTCAGACGACTTATGGCTGATTTGGGTGTTGGTCAATCTTCTGCCACCACCATCTTCACTAACAGTGAGAGCGCATTGGCAATGGCCAAGAACCCTGTGTTCCATGCTCGCACTAAGCACATTGAGGTGCATTATCATTATGTCAGGGAGAGGTTCTCTGCTGGGGAGATCAGCTTGGCATGTGTGCCCATGCAGGAGAACATTGTAGACCTTTTCACGAAGGCTCTGCCTAGGGAGAAGTTTGAAGCTTTCTGCAAAGCTTTGGGCTTACTTCCTTTTGTGGAGTGATTTCCACATAGCTTGGCACTTCCTTATACATGAGTGCCAGCTCCTTGTTCACCACATCACTCCCAAGGGGGATTTGTTGATATATTTAGGTAGTAATGTGTGTGAGCACACTAGGACCGCCGGGGCACTTTTTTCCCTCTTTGGGAGGTTTTTTTCCCTCGGCTTGTATATACGCCTATTGCCCTAATGGGATACTTATGTTTGGACATTCTCTAGTAATACATTCAATATTGTGTGTTGTGCTCCAAGCTTCTTCTTCTTCCTTGTACTGTTCGCGTGCTTCTATAGACGTCTAACTCCAACACAAATGAGGCAATTTGTTAGCCTTTAAAAGTTTCACATTATGATGTAGATCATTCTATTTTGGATGTAGGTTTACATGATGCAATTGTTTATGGGATGGCTGATATAAAGAAGGGAAAAATTATACCTAAATGATTGGTGTAGACTGTGTGAGATAACAAATTAGATGCATCAATATCATACCATACTCTTTCAGGCTCTCATAGTGCTTCTTTTACATGAGATTGCTATGCTATGGCTGCTTCTAGTACTTGTGATGAAAATGAGCCTATTTCTTTTTATGAACCACAAATTTCAAAAATTGGATGGTTTCTATGCAATCAAAATATGATCCTATTATGAAGAATGTTAACTGTACTTTATGTGATGTGCCTTCTAGCAAAAAGGCCAATGGCATTAAATTGATATACAAGTTGAAGCATGAACTGAATGGAAATAATTGATAGATATAATTCTAGGCTTTTTGCAAAAGGTTATGATGAATAAAGAGTCATTGATTTTAATGATACCTTTGCACTCCCCATTTCTAGTGGTTGTGCACTTGGAGCTCATCATGGTCAGAATGTACATCAACTTGACGTTAAGACTACATTTTTGAATGGGGACTTACATGAAGAAGTGTATGTATTTCGGCCTCCTACTTTTGTGTAGAAAGAGAATGAAAACAGAGTAAGGAAGGTGAAAAGAAAAGCATTATATGGTTTGAAGCAAGCACCACGTGCTTCGTGTGAGGAGATACATGCCTATTTGATTGCATATGGTTTTGAGAATAGTCCAACTCAAAGAACCGTACATTTAAAGCATGTAAAAGATGTGCTTGTGTCTATGTTGATGACATGCAGATCATCGGTCTTATTGTGAAGCATACTGATAATTTTAAGGCTAATTTGCATGCCTCTTATGAGATGTTAGATTGAGGGTATTTCCATCATTATTTGGGCATTCAATTTATGCAAGTTGGTGGTGGAATAGCTCTATGTCAAAAAAAATATATTGAAACAATATTGCACTGTTTTTCCCTTCAATATTGCAAACCTATTGCCATTCCTATGGAAATAGGTCTACATTTGACTCTTCATGATGCTCGAGATGTATCTGATGTTGTTCTCTATCGATAGGTTGTTGGATGTTTGATTTACTTATGCATAATGTGGCCTCATATTTAGTTTATTATCTCACAAATGAGCACGTCCATGCATGGCCACATTGTCAGGCATTGGCATGCAGTTAAGTGCATCTTTCCCTACTTGAGTGGTACGCGGCTACTTGGATTGTTGTATACCAAGAGGGAATCATTATTTTCAGATTTATATGTTTTTTTCCCTATGATTGGGTTGGTTTTCATGACATTGGTGTGTCTCCTAGTGATTTTTTCTTCATGCTTGATAGCTCATGCATATCTTGGTTGAGCAAGAAGGAGCCTACTATGACCACTTGTAGTTGTAAGGCTAATTATAGGGTAGCTTTCACACCCAAAGTTTAGTGTGCATGGCTAAGATGCATTTTGATTGATTTGGGTGTTGGTCAATCTTTTGCCACTATCTTCTTCATTGACAATCAACGTGCATTGAGAGTTCTAAGGAACTCTGTGTTCCATGCTCGCACAAAGCTCATTGAGGTGCATTATCATTATGTCCAAAAGAGGTTCTTTTCTTTGAAGATCATTTTCATAGATGTGCAGACACAGGAGAATATTCAAGACATTTTAACAAAGGCTCTTGCTTAGGAGAAATTTGAAGACTTCCGGGAAGATTTGTGCTTACTTCCTTTTGTGGATTGATCTCTTTCCACATAGCTTGGAAGTTCCTTATACATGAATGACACCTCCTTGTTCACTACATCACTCCTAGGGGTACTTTGTTGATGTATTTTGGAAGTGATATGTGTGAACACACTTAGGACCCTCGGGGGCACTTTTTTCCCTGTTTAAGAAGTTTCTTTCTCCACCAGCTTGTATATATGCATATATCCATAATGGCTTACTTATCTTTGTACATTCACTTGGTAATACGTTCAACATTTTGTGTCATGCTCCAAGCTTCTTCTTCTTCCTCTTGTTGTTCTTCTGCTTTGGGAGACCTCAAAATTCAACATCTAACATAGTCTCTAATTATGCACCCAAATATAAACTAAGTTCTTTGCCTAATCTCAAGACGTCTTTGCCTAATGACTTGTTTAGTTTCCAAAGTGTGTTCTTCTAATGTGGATCCTGACACCCTAGTGGCCGAGACACGTGCCTCCTCCTTGAGGTGAATATTCAAAGATCTCTTTTAACATCTAACATGGAACGTTTCCACTTCATGTGAGATACTAGCATAAGTATGATGCAAATATTAGTCATTCAAAAAAAAAATAGTCTTAAGAATCGAAACCCTTCACTAGTGAATGTCCTTGTGATACCAATGTATCTTGATAGCATTCCAAGATTCCTTATTTCATGTCCTTCACCTTCCATATGCACTGGGTGCTACTGACCTCCCTCACATCATTCTTCATCAAGTTGTGATAATTGGATTTTGTAACCTCCTTCCATGGTTTATCTACATCTACTTCATCTTCAGTTATCAACTTTATTACTTCCTTCATAAAATTGACCATCATGGTTATGCTAACTATGTGAGTACAGGCCCATCTTTGCTCCTCTAATATTTGTGATTGCATTGGTCCTTTCTCCTTCTCTTCAATATTTCTTCACATAGGATTAATTTGACCATATAGCTTATTCACCCTTTGCAATGATAATCAATTTCTTTGGGTGATTTAAGGTTGGTAGAATCTCTTCTCACCACTTGATGATGATGCTTTCTCATATTCAGAGGTAATCCTAAGCTAGGTAGATTGTGAATTACTATTTTGCTTGATGATAGAAAGGAACCTCCTTTCTTTAACTCAACTACATGTGGGTACTCCATGGACGCCACCTCATGAATCCTTTTGTTACTCTTTGCAAGAAGGTCATATAATATGAAAGCACTTCATTTTCACAATGGACTAACAAGTTACATGTCTTACTTTCTCGTTCCAACTTGTTCTTCCGTTCACCTAGGACAAGACCATAATAGAAACTCTTAAAAACTCCAAAGTGTGAGACATTTCGATTCTTACCAATGTAAGCTTCATGGGGAATATTTGTATTTTTTATGAAATCACATGGATCCCCTCATACACATTACTATCTCTAGAATGGTGTGACTCTTGCATTCATGTACAATGTGTGGTCCATTTTCAGCTGCACAATGCTCAAGATCACTTACAAAGATGATTTATTAAAGATGATCTGGATATTTTCTAAGCCAATATTCTTTAACAGAATCACAACTTGGACGTATATAAAATAATCATATGCATGTAAATGATTGATGTAGATTATGGGAGACCAATGGATCTCAAGAAATTTGAGGAATAAAGATATCATTTATTTTTCATGGAGTTCCATGTTGTGATAATCGTCTCATTACGCATCTGTTTGAACCAATGCACATATTAAAAAAAATGGGGTATGTATGAAAGAAATCAAGGAAAATTTGGAGCCCAATGTGAAGATCGAAGATGAACTCATAGTTAGCCGAATTTGTGGCAAATAATGATAGAAATGGTCTTCCTCAATCTATGGGGTATTGCAAGAAGCTGGTTATTTCGGAATTCAAAACCCCAACTAGATTCATGTGTTTAATGAAAACAATATCCAATTGAGCATATGATTTGGATCCCCTTATGATTCATGATTGGAAAACTTCATACAACTCATCTTTCCCATTGAAATAGAAGTAAGTCCACATTCTCATATTTAAAACCTAATTTAAAAAGGAAATGAATTATTCAGCCCAATATCTTAAACAGATATGCATTAAGAATACTTAGAAGGTAATCAACTCAATTATATTGGAATTGTATGTTTGATGAGGAAATGTTTCCCCACCAACTTCATATTTATCCACATTTATTGTTCCTAAACATAGTGGAGGGGGTTTAATTTGTAGAAAATGTCCATTCTAGATGTATGATGTTCTTAGAGAGGTTTACGAGAACCTTACAGACCTTTGTTTATGAAGTGGATCGACCTAAAAGAAGCATGGTAGAAGATTCATTAGCACATGAAGCACTTGTTCTATCAACTATATTTACATGAAATTTAGATCCATACCTTGGATCAAAATGGACTTGTAAGAAATGATGTAACAAACGTCAAAGAGAATCTCTCTCCTTATCAAAGGATGATGATATTCATATCTTGAAATTGTACAGTTCATAAACCTACACTTTTGCATCAGAAACATATTGAGCATTTATATTATGCTTATTATAATATTTTCGTTGAAGAGGAGCTCATTATATTGCATCTTTAAAGTAAAAAAAAAAGAATATAACCTCATGTCATCCTATAATTATGTCTATCCTTCTAAGTACTACGTGGTTTGAAAGTGGGGGATGTGTGTTCTCCTCGCGATGATGTATGTTCATAATTTTGTCATGTGTGAATCTACCCCATCTATGCACTCGTGTTTATGTATGATTCACCCCATTGATCTATCATGCATACATATTTATATGTGCGTTAATGCATGTGTGAATGTGATATGTGCATATCTGGAACTATATGTATATATGTGAGGATTCATGTGCGTAAGCAAATTGAAAACAGTTCTAAAAAATCAAAATTAAAAACTTGAGGTAACAAACATTTTATAATAAAACAAAATGAAAAAGAAAATCAAAAGTATATAAAACAAGATGATTCCTTCTTGGTGGATATCCAGGAGGTACATGGCCTATTCTCTAGCAACCGTCTTCTTTGAATAATTTGAGAGTTGTAGATCCATCCTTGAACGTTTTACTTCGTTTACAAAGATGGGATTGTTCTTGGTAGGTGCATGTACACCCTTTTTATAGCCAGACTCTCATATGTGTGTAAAACTTCAAATGAGCTCATTGATGTTGCCATGAGATATTGTTTGTCAAGTTACCCATTTTGTTTGTCCATGAGTGTGTGCATGGTTGGTTTTAGAAAATATATCTTGAACACCAAGGATGTTGCAAAGTCTATTCCAAAAGCTAGATATGAGCTATGAATCTCAATCATTGACAAGATCATCACTCAATCCTTGAATCCTAAATATATAATTGAGAAAAATTCTAGTGGTGTCTACACGTGATTACATTGGTAGATGAAATTAAGTGTCCCATGTTTGTGAATCTTTACAGTATAAAACGAATGGCATCATACTCATAGGAACTTCGTTGATTTGTGGTGAAATGCATAGATAGTGGGGACCACGGCCATTATGGAATGGATCAAGGTTGCAAGAGCACATCATATCTATGCTAGGATACCTTATATCTATTACAAGCATCATAGCTTTGTATGTATTTATTGAACTTCTTCCTAATTTGAGGCCACCTAAAATCTCTTCATATGAGTTCTATTGTTTTATTCACTCCAAAATTTCATGTTCTAAGCTTATCATGACATTTCTCAAGTACTTGGCTTGAGGACATAACTACTAACTAGAGATTTTCGGCTTCAGTTATATCCATTCATGATCATCAAAAGCTTTGTCTCCTTTATATTGTGCAACGAAATTTATTCATGATAAGGTGATTGACATTCGTGACATCTTGGAGAGGATGGGATGAGAAAGTTGAACGTTGATAAAAACTTACTCCATAGAGATTGACTTGGTTGAGATACAACTGCTCATAAGTTGCTATAGATTCTTATGATTTATGTACACTATATATTTCTGGGTTGCTCTCTTTAAATGATGATGCCAAGTATCAAAAGCCTCCGCTATTGCAATAGTTTCCTTGAATTTCAAGCAACTAAATGTGGGTTTCCATTTCTCCCATGCAAAGATAGAATGGGTCTCAAGGGAAATTTCTATGCATTTCGCTCCAAGAAAAAGACTTAATAGGATGAAGGTGACCTAGATTTGAACCTATGGTGAATGTTCATTTTATGGTTTTAAAGGCTTTCCCTACTTATTTCTTCCAAGACAATTGTTCACGTCCTAAAGGCTTTGTATATTACCATATCTTGGAATAATGCATGATGGATATTCTATAGAAGTTGGCAGAAATTCAGATACATTAGAGATCTCTAACACATTAAATCATTTGCGACTTTGAAATGGTGGGATGCTAGATTTCTCTTTGTGCGATCTTGACGGAGATACTATGAGAGTAGGAAACTAGAATTGGGGCGAGATGCATGATACTTTGCATATGCCTCTAGAATGCACATAAACTACATAGAACATAGAGACATCAAACACTAGGGTTCAAAAAATGAGATCAAATATAGAGTTCGCGGATCATCAATCCACCATATGATTTATTAAATAACATATAAGAAAGTGTGTAGCTCTCATTTGGCCTTTCACATGGCCAATAATGGTAATAATCTTCCACTAAAGGAAACTATGACCAAAGTGAACTATGAGAGATAAAACAGAGAATCATAAACGATAACTTAGGCAAAGTATACAAAATATACCTCCCACGTGATGTTCATGCTACGCATTGTATAAGAAACTATGCAAAATGATGAATGACCTAGCCCCCATTGAGTGACAACAATGGCAGAAGCTATCCTATGATAGAGCTTTAGTCACATAGTCTACAAATTTAACTTGAGCAGAAAACTTCTTAATAATGATGCACTTGATGGCTAATCTTTCTCTAACGAAGTGATAAGTCCACGAATGTGCTTGGTATTTTTATGGTACAACAAACTATTAGCTAAATCAATGGCACTTTGACTGTCAATGAGAAAAGGAGAGTCATACGGTAGATCCAAATGCAAGATGAGAAAACCACAATTCTTCATTCCATTCGTTGTTAGTTGCAACATAATCTACTTCCCTGGTGGAAGCCACATAAGATTCTTGTAGACAAGATATCCAAGAGATAACACCTTCAACAAAGTGAAAAATAAACCCTAATGTAGACTTTTCATTGTCTATACAACTAGCATAAGGATAATTTGTGTAATCAATAGTGGGTTCATCTCCTCTACCCAAGCATAGACCTTTCTTGTTAGTGTCATTCATATATCTCAAAATCATATTGACCACTTCCCAATGCCTCTCTCCATGATTTTTCATAAATCTTCTCTCACTACAAATGCAATGCATCATAATAAAAAAATTAGAGTTATAAGGAATTTTGGTCATTAATTCCATTTCCTCATTTGATTTGGGGCTATCTTTGCTTAGTCTCACATAAATAGGTAAAGGTGTACTCAATGCCTTTCCACCTTGCATATTGATCTTATGAAGTACAACGAATCCATAATATCAAATGTCTTGCTCAACTTATTCTTAAGCAATGATAAGTCTTGAGAGGACTTCTTAGCAATCAACATATCAATCATATCAAGGTACCACCTAGGCATTTGTTGCTTTAGAGACAAAGATCATCATTTCTTTGAAAATTGTCTACAAGATTAATAAAAGCATCAAAGTTTTGGTATCATTGTCTAGGGGACTATTTAAGTCAATATAAATTCTTGTACACCTAACAACCTAGAAAACATTTCCTATGAACTACATAAAACTATAATTTTTTCGTATAGAACTCTTCTATAATATCTCAATGCAAGAAAGTATTTTTACATCCATTTGGGAAAAGCTCTAAGACCTCCATTGAAATGAAAAAAAAGCAACATTCATAATGGAGTCATCTTGACTATTGAGATCCACATGTTTTTGTCTAAAATCCTTTACAAAAAGTTGTGTTTTATACTCTATAGAAGCATTATTAAATGTGATTCTCAACTTATATGCCCATTTATATCGCAAAGCTTTTCTTACGTCTAGAAAAGCACAAATTCTCAAGTACAATCTTCTAAATAGAACCCAATTCACTCTTCATAGCACATAACTGCTTGACATAATCCCTTGTTTGCATAGCCTCTTTGTAGCAAGAGGTTATCATCCCACATCTATTGCATAAAAAAATCCAAGCCTTGAACGTATCTATAAGGTGGATGTGAGACACATGCAAAAAATCTCAATGGTTTTTTAATAGAAACATTTGCTTATTGGACATTCTCGTGAACATCCCTATGTGTAGCACTCTTATCATGTGAACCTCCTTAATGGGAGTTTTATGCATCTTAGAATCATAAAGAATGACATCTCTAATGATCATTAACCATGCTTTAGGATCCTATAAGGGATATTGAAATGCAACATCTTGACCATTTCCAAGAAAAATGAAGTTCTTTCTTTTCCTCTCATAGTTCAACTTTTGTGGAAGATTCCTTGGTACATGAACAAACACTACAACATATCGGGGGTATACCGAGGCTTCTACGGAGGAAAATGAACGGGCACAATTTTGCCCCGACATCGGTGTAAGGGTCGGTGTAGGCGTCGGAACCAAAGCGCCGGTATAAGCCTCGGTATTTTGCCCCGAGTCGGTGTAAGGGTCAGTGTAGGCGTCGGAACCAAAGCGCCGGGATAAGCTCGGTATAAGCCTCGATATAAGCGTCGGTATATGCATCGGTATATACATCGGTATAAGCATCGGTATAAGCGATGGTATGCCTCTGGGCAGAATAGTCGGTATAAGCATCAGTATCTGCCTGGGGATACCGACGCTTATACCGTCGCCTATACCGACGACCATATCTGCAAAAATTTTTTTGGGAGAGTATGATGTCTCTTGCTACAGCAACATTCCCATGCTGCGATGTAGCAAAAGACAATACACTCTACCCAAGAAAAACCGGAGAACATGTGACATGTATGACAGGCAACAGAAACATGATTTGTTAAAGCAAAACATACTGTCAAATACAAAAGACATGGGAGAAATCAATCATGAACCATGTACAAAGAAATGAGACACATTGACATGATATTTATAAACAACAACTAGAACACATGTATATGTGTGTATGCCTATGTATACATGTATATGTGTATATGTTTTGTATGTGTATATTTGTATATGTGTAAATATTTGTATGAATTTCTAAAAACCCTAGAACCCTAATCCTAATGACCTAGACCTAAAACATGTGTATGTGTGTATTTTTGTGTATATATATGTGTATGTGAATATATATATATATATATATATATATATATATATATATATATATATATATATATATATATATATATATATATATATATATATATATATATGTGTGTGTGTGTGTATGTGTGTCTGTGTATGTGTGTGTATGCATATGTGTATCTATGTAAAAACCCTAAAACCCTAATCCTGAAGACCTAGACCTAAAACATGTATATGTGTATGCATGTGTGTATATAAGTAAAAGCCAAAAACCCTAATCTTAAAACCCTAACCCTAAAGCATGAATATGTGTGTATGTATATGTCACATGTGTGTGTGTATGTATGCATGTGTGTATATATCTATGTGTGTGTGTATGTATGTATGTATGTATGTGTGTGTGTGTCTTTGTGTGTGTGTGTATGTGTATGTGTGTGTGTATGTGTATATGTATTATGTGTTTATTTGTGTATATGGGTGTATGCATGTGTGTATATATGTAAAAGCCCAAAACCCTAATCCTAAAACCCTAATCCTAAAACATGCATATGTGTGTATGTATATATGATGTGTGTGTATGTGTATGTATGTATGCATGTGTATATGTGTGCATGTGTGTATGTATTATGTGTGTATATGTGTAAACATCAAAAACCCTAACCCTAAAACATGTATATGTGTGTTTGTGTATGTATGCATATGCATATGCATATGCATGTGTATGAAATATGTGTGCATGTGTGTGTATGTATCTCTATGTCTCTCTCTTTCTACCTATCTATATCTCTCTCTTTATCTCTCTCTCTCTCTCTCTCTCTCTTTCATCTCTCTCTCCCTCTCTCTCTCTCTTTCTCTCTCTCTCTCTCTTATTATCTCTCTCTTTCATCTCTCTCTCTCATTCTCTCTCTCTTTCATATCTCTCTCTTTCATCTCTCTCTCTCATTCTCTCTCTCTTTCATCTCTCTCTCTCTCTCTCTCTCTCTCTCTCTCTCTCTCTCTCCCTCTCTCTCCCTCTCTCTCTCTCTATCTCTTTCATCTCTCTCTCTCTCTATCTCTCTCTCTCTCTATTTATAAAAAAGAACAAAACAATCATTTACATTGATGTAATTCTTTTTATCACTCTCTTCAAAGCCCAATCAATGTCGTCTCTTGTCAAATTCCAAAGAATCGATGCCAAAAAGCTCCTCCAAAACAAAAGAAAAAAGAAATTAAAAAATAGAAGACATAGAGAAAGAGAGACAGTGAAAGATTACACACATCATTTACCAAGATGTGTGTGTATGTATGTATGCATATGCATGTGTGTATGCACATATGTGCGTGTATACATATGTGAGTGTGTATTTATATGTGTGTGTGTGTATCCATGTAATGTTTTTGAGCGTTGTCGTCAAAGTCCACTTAATGTTTTCCTTCATCGAATTCCAAAGAATTGATGCCAAAAATCTCCTGCAAAACAAAAGAAAAGAGAAATTCATAAACCATAATCCTAAAACCCTAACCCTAAAACATGTATATGTGTGTATGTGTATATGTATATTTGATGTGTGTGTATGTGTATGTGTGTATACATATGTGAGTGTGTATACATATGTGAGTGTGTATATATATGTGTGTGTGCATGTAATATGCATGTGTGTACGTATGTATGTGTGTGTGTACATGCATATGTATGTATGCATATGCATGTGTGTATGCACATATGTGTGTGTATACATATGTGAGTGTGTATGTAATATGCATATGTTTATGTATGTATGTGTGTGTGAACATGCAAATATGTGTGTATGTACATATGCATGTGTATGTATACATGTGTGTGTGTACATGTGTGTATGTATATGTGTGTATACATGTATGTATGTATGTGAGTATGAGAATGAATATGTGTGTGTATGTATATGCATGTGCGTATCTAATATGCATGTGTGTATGTAATATGCATGTTTGTATGTAATATGCATGTATGTATGTATATGTGTGTATGCATGTGAGTATGTAATATGTATGTGTATGTATATGCATGTGTATAATATGTATGTGAGTGTGTATGTAATATGCATGTGTGCATGTAGTATGTTTGTGAGTATGTGTATGCATATGTGTGTGTATGTATGTATGCATCTGTCTCTCTATCTCATTCTCTTTCTATTTCATCTCTCTCTCTTTCATCTCTCTCTCTTTCACTCTCTCTCTATCTTTCTCTTTCATCTCTCTCTCATTCTTTCTCTCTCTCTCTCTCTTTATGTTTCTCTAGATCTCTCTCTTTCTTTCATCTCTCTCTATCTCACTCTATATCAATCGAAAACAAAACAATCACTTACATCGATGTAATTGTTTGGAGCATTGTCCTCAAGGTCCACTTAATGTTGCCCTTCGTCGAATTCCAAAGATTTGATGCCAAAAAGCTCCTGCAAAACGAAAGAGAAGAGAAATTAGAAAAGGGAAAACACAAAAAAAGAGAAAGGGTGCTACAGTATGTGCAACTCTTAAAAAAATTTCAGATCTAGAGAAATAGAGATGTAGAGAGAGAGAGAGAGAAAGAGACAGAAAGATTGAGGAAGAGAGAGATGTGTGTACACAATAGGCACAGAATGTAGTTCGCGTGCGCAGACTCGACAATAGCAAACTTTGGTTCAAAATGCAAGCAAATGTCGAATTTTTGCTCTCGGGCCCGATTAAAACATTGCCTCGGTATTGTTGAAAGTTTTTCAAGCTCAAGAGTGTGTGAACATGCCCCAAATTGAACCTTCCACATCATCCACAATCAAAGGAGGCTGATTTCCATGAGTTGGAGGCATCCAATTATGCCCATAATGGAAAGAAGTTGATTAGAGAAGATTTAGCTCACGTCTTGATGTGAATGGACCTTACTTTTGACATGTATATGCTTTTGATTGGTTAAAGAGGTTAGTATGTGGTCTTTAAAACCTCTAATGAGTTGTATTATGACTTAGAGTTGTTGAAATACGTGCCCAAGCTGCCCCCTTGCTTAAGCACACCCCCTACTAGCTGTTCTCTGCATATTTTGCAGAAATTTCACTTTTACACACTCTATCTATCTAGATGTTTTTGGCAGACCCCCCGATCTTGTAATTGTTGTTTCTCCTTCATCCAAAATCCATTTGCAATGATTTTTGTCTTGTTGGAAAGCTTATAAGTTCTACTTTGTCTGGTAGAAGTCTCAGGTTTAGTGCCTGCACATGCGCAGAGAAATGTCCAGAACAGTGTCTGTCTAGTTAGCTCATACTCTATGAAGAGATCAAGTTGTCTGTTTTGTTGCAGCTAGCTGAGGCATCATCCAGTATCCAAATGGAGTGATTTTACTCTCATTTTAAATCTCTTAACGTATAGTTTATGCCTGCAAAATTTCATTTTCAGTCTCTGCATATACGCAAAGAAACTTAGAAAATACAGAACCTATGTGTGAAAAATTTCAGGATCCTAGGAGGGTTCATTTGCTTTTGTTGTGCACATAGGAGTGTTTATCCTCCAACAGTGGTATTAGAGCTATAAGTGGAGTATCAAAGAGAGAAGAAGGAGCTACTGAAGTGAAATAAAGACTTCATCAAAGTTTGAAGGAAGGAGGCAAAGAACGGGCACATCAACAACAAGGGGAAGCAAATACATCATCAAATCAAAGACAAAGCTTCATCAAGAGGACTAGCTCTATTTTTTGAGGTAAAAGCCATCCTTTTCAACTTCATTGCATCAAGGGGAAGGTTCAAAAGAGTTAGGAGGCACCATGGCTGATATCAAGGCTCAGATTGAGAAGCTCGAGAAAGGAAACTACCAACCATGGCGATTTAGAATAAGCAATTTTTTGATGGGGAAATGTTTGTGGGGACTTGTGAGTGGTGGAGAGCGAAAACCCTACATAGATGAGCTAAATACAACCAATGACCAGAGAAGAGCAGTAAGAGAGTGGGATGAAAGGAACAAAAGGGTCATTTTCATTTTATCTCAGCATATTAGCAACTCTATGGTAGGGCATATTCAAGATTTGGATACATCGAAGAAGGTGTGGGAGTGCTTGGAGAGATTGTATTCAACCTCCACAAAAGCTAGAAAAATTCAGCTCAAGAATGAGCTAAATAATCTTAGGAAAAGCCCCTCTCAAGGTGCTAATGATTACATATTAAAGGTTAAAGAGCTTGCAGATGCACTAGGGTCAATCAGTTGTGCCCTAGATGATGACGATCTTGTCGCCCACACCCTAAATGGACTTAGGGATGATGAAAAATGGAGGGCTTTCACAACTTCAGTGTATGTAAGGGACTCTCTTCCTGATTTTGATCAACTAATCACTCTCATGGTGACAGAGGAGATGAACCTTGGTGGTCATAATGCCAAGGATAGCCAAGGGCAATTGTTGTATGCAGGTAGAGGAAGAGGAAGACACAACCGAGGTGCTAGAAGAGGAAGAGGAAGATATCAAAGCAACCAAGGAGGTCAAGGACAACAAGAAAATGCAGGTCAAAGAGGTGGAAGAGCCACAAATAGAGGAAGAGGTGGAAGATTTGGTGGAAGAGGACAAGCCACTTCAAATGGATGCTTTGTATGCGGTAAGCCCGGTCATTTTGCAAATGAATGCTATCATAGAGCTCAAAGACAAGGGAATCAAAGCAACAACAACAATTATAGAGGGCAAGGTAATTATGCAAACACATCATCCAGCCATGGGAATGATTATTTACTTGCCATGAGGTATGGTGAAGATACAACTCAAGCTAGTGAAGATGTATGGTGTGTAGACAGTGGATGTAGCAATCATATGTCATGTCGAAAGGAGTTTTTTAGTAGTTTGCAGGTCCCAAAGCATCAAGGGCATGTGGAAATAGGTGATAACTTAGAGCATATCATTCAACATGTGGGAGATATCAGTTTGGAAGGAAATCAAAGAGCAAAGTGCTTATCAGAGGTATTACATGTCCCTACTATTACCAAAAGCTTGATTTCGGTAGGCCAAATGGTAGAAAAAGGCTATCAAGTTAGGTTCAATGAAAGAGGATGTTTTGTTGAGGATCCAAGGGCAGGTTTCAAGCTCATAGCAAAAGGAAAAAAGCAAGGGAGAATGTTCACAATGGACATAAATCAGCCACACCATTCAATGTATGTCACATATGGAGACAAGAGTATAGCAGATTTGGATCTATGGCATAAACGAATAGGTCACAACAACCTACAAAAGCTCAAGGACATGCAAAGGAGGAGCTTGGTAAGAGGCCTACCAAATTTTACATCTAAAATGTTGCATGAAATTTGTGTAGCTTGCCAACAAGGAAAACAATCAAGGCTGCCCTTCAAGAAGAGTACCTATTTAAGTGAAAATGTTTTAGACCTCATTCACACGGATGTTTGGGGTCCATCAAGAGAAGCATCCCTTGCTAGAAATAGGTATTTTGTAACCTTCATTGATGACTTTTCAAGAAAAGTATGGTTGTATTGCATTAGAAACAAATCAAATGTGTTCCACTACTTCAAGAAATTCAAAGCACAGGTGGAGAAGGAATCTGGCAAGTTTATCAAAACTTTGAGATCCGATGGAGGGGGAGAGTACTTCTCCCATGAATTTTCTGAATTTTTGTAGGTCAATGGCATCAAAAGACAATTTACATGCAGGTATACCCCTCAACAAAATGGGGTAGCAGAGAGAAAGAACAGACACATAGCAGAGGTAGCAAGGTGTATGATCAACGAAATGAATATGCCGCATTGTTATTGGGGAGAGGTTACATATACATCCACATACATCATGAATAGATGTCCTACATCAGGTATACATCATCTTACCCCTGAGGAAGCATGGAGTGGAAGAAAACCTTGCATTTCACATCTTAGAGTCTTTGGTTGTATATGCTATGTACATGTACCTCAAGAGTTGAGGTCAAAGTTAGATGCCAAATCTGAAAGATGTATTTTTTTGGGATATTCTATGGAACAAAAGGGGTATAAATGCTATAACCCCATCACCAAGGAGCTGAAGGTAAGTAGGGATGTTTTCTTTGATGAGTTGAAGCCTTGGTATGCATGCACGAGTCCATTGCAGGTTGAAGACATAGGTGAGACAGATTTAAAGAATGATGATAGAGTTCAAGAAAGCATGGATTTAAGTGGTCCAAGCAACTCATGCAACACAAGGACACCCTCACCATGGAGTGGAAGGCTTAGGGAAAGAGAGACCAGCTCTGAAGAAAGCAAAGTCAAAGGCAAAGAGAAGATTTCAGTTGAAGAAGGAAGCTATGTGGACGAGAGCATGTTGGAAGATGAAGAGATAGAAGAAATTCAAACTCCAGGAGTGGCAAAACAAAGAAAGAAGATGGAACCCACACCAAAAGGAAGTGAAAGAAGGTCTTCAAGAGTAAGATATCCAGTACAAAGGTTAACATATGATAATTTCATTGCAAAGCATTATGCATACATGACTCAGGTAATCAAGGACAAAGAACCAACTAGTTATGAAGAAGCTAAGGATTGCAAGGAATGGCAAGAGGCAATGAAGGAAGAGCGCAAAGCACTTGATGAGAACCATAGTTGGAGCTTGGTACCAACTCAAGAAGGCATGAAGGTGATAGGTAATAAGTGGGTTTACAAAATTAAAAGAAATACACATGGTTCCATTGCTAGGTACAAAGCAAGGTTGGTGGCGAAAGGCTTCTCCTAAAGCTATGGGATAGATTATGATGAAACTTTCAGCCCCGTAGCCAAGATGCCAAAAATTAGGACTTTGATTGCAGTGGCCACATCAAGGAAATGGAGCTTATATCAGTTGGATGTGAAGAATGCCTTCCTCAATGGAGAGCTTGAAGAAGTAGTCTACATGAGCCAACCTCAAGGATTTGCTAGTATGAGGTACCCAAATCATGTTTGCAAGCTAAGGAAAGCATTATATGGACTAAAGCAAGCCCCAAGGGCCTAGAATCAGAGGTTAGTGGATTATTTATCAAGTTGTGGATACAAAGAAAGTGTTGCAGATCCATCACTTTACATGAAGAAGCAAGGAGACAAGACGGTATACATATGCATCTATGTGGACGATTTGATCATCACAAGAAGTGATATTGCAGGTATTAAAGATATCAAATCAAAGCTAGGGAAGGAGTTCAAGATATCTGATCTTGGAACACTAAAGTACTTCTTGGGAATAGAGGTAATCTATGCACACAATGGCATCTTCTTGATTCAAAGAAAATACTTGTTGGATGTGCTATACAGGTTTGGTATGAGTGGTTGTAAGCCACGTTCTCAGCCCATCGAGCCCAATACAAAGTTGGTTGCAGGTCAAGGAGAGGCTATACAAGATATTACACTATATAGAAGCATAATTGGTTCATTAATTTATGCTACATTCACTAGATCTGATCTTGCATATGTAGTAGGTGTTCTCTCTCAATTTTTGCATGCACCTACTCATGATCATCTTATGGTGGCTAGAAAGGTGCTTTGTTACATCAAGCACACCATCAACCAAGGTCTATTTCACTCATATGATGCTAATCTAAGTGTCAAAGGATATAGTGATGTTGATTGGGCAAGTAGCAAGGATGATCGAAGGAGTACATCGGGTTATGTTTTCATGATAGGTACAAAAGTGATCTCTTGGAGCTCTAAGAAGCAACCCACGGTTGCTCTTTCATCCTTAGAGGCTGAGTACAGAGGTTTAGCATTGGCTACATGTGAGCTTTTATGGCTTAAGAAGCTACTTAAGGACTTGGAAGTAGAAGTGGATGAGTTTCCTGTTTATGGAGACAACATTTCAAGCATCTATCTAGCTAACAATCCCATGTTTGATGCAATGAGCAAGCACATAGAGGTTCATTACCACGTCGTTAGAGAAAAGGTGATGGCAAAAGAGCTAGATATAGGGTATGTGAACACTAAAATGCAGGTTGCAGACATGATGACAAAGTTTCTTGAAGGTACAAAGCTTGGAGGATTCAAGGAAGCTATCAACATAAGAGACATAGGATGAAGCAGCGAAAGGAAAAGACTTGAGCTTGAGGGGGAGTGTTGAAAGTTTTTCAAGCTCAAGAGTGTGGGAACATGCCCCAAATTGAACCTTCCACATCATCCACAATCAAAGAAGGCTGATTTCCACGAGTTGGAGGCATCCAATTATGCCGATAATGGAAAGAAGTTGATTAGAGAAGATTTAGCTCACCTCTTGATGTGATTGGACCTCACTTTTGACATGTATATGCTTTTGATTGGTTAAAGAGGTTAGTATGTGGTCTTTAAAACCTCTAATGAGTTGTATTATGACTTAGAGTCATGGAAATACGTGCCCAAGCTGCCCCCTTTCTTAAGCACACCCCCTACTAGCTGTTCTCTGCATATTTTGCAGAAATTTCACTTTTACACACTCTATCTATCTAGATGTTTTTGGCAGACCCCCCGGTCTTGTAATTGTTGTTTCTCCTTCATCCGGAATCCATTTGCAATGATTTTTGTCTTGTTGGAAAGCTTATAAGTTCTACTTTGTCTGGTATAAGTCTCAAGCTCAGTGCCTGCACATATGCAGAGAAATGTCCAGAACAGTGTCTGTCTAGTTAGCTCATACTCTGTGAAGAGATTAAGTTATCTGTTTTGTTGCAGCTAGTTGAGGCATCATATAGTACCCAAATGGAGTGATTTTACCCTCATTTGAAAGCTCTTAAAGTCTAGTTTATGCATGCAAATTTGCATTTTCAGTCTTTGCATATACTCAGAGAAACTTGGAAAATACAGAACCTATGTCTAAAAAATTTCAGGATCCTAGGAGGGTTCATTTGCTTTTGTTGTGCACATAGGAGTGTTTATCCTCCAACTGGTATAAGCATCGGTATGAGCATTGGTATAAGCCTCGGTATAAGCGTCCATAATTTACAGTAAAGTACCGACGCCTATACTGGCGCTCATACCGATGCACGTATACCGACGTTTAAATGACCGTCGGTATTGCAACCATGGTTTTTCAAGCATTTTCAACGGTCATACCGACGCCGAGGCGTGACCGTCGGTATGGGCAATGTCGGTATGCCCCTGATATGTTGTAGTGAAATGCTTAAAACCCAAAACCTCAAACATAATCATAATATGGTAGCTTCCATGTCCATAAGTGTTGCACCAGACTCAAGTCTTTGACAAGACTAGGTGAAAGGTTAATCACATGAATTCTAGTTTGCACAATGCAACATAGAAACAAGTCTACCTTAAATACTTCCATTCATCCTCTTAGATTTGTCGTTTTGTATTGGGGTATGAGGAATCACTAGAACAATTTCTCTAGATAATGGAAAAGGTTGAATTCATGTTACCTATAATCATCTCCATTATCTAATTGTGAAGCCTTGCACTTAGTTCCTTTTTCAATCTAAACTCAGTCAAGATATTTTCTAAAAATATGGAATATCGTATCCATTGACTTGATAGCATATGGCCAAAAATGCTAATAGCATCATCTATGGAAGTGATGAAGTAAGGAGAACCACCTAATGACCTTATGGGCTTGTGACCCTCACATCTATATGAATGAGATATAAAGGCTCAACTAAAGAGTCAATGTGTCTTTTATGCACAAATCTAGTTGAATTTCAAGATTGAAAATTCTCACAAAATGAAAAATCAAAGAAAGATAAGACAGGTAAGTAACCAATAAGAGAAACATTTTCCATTCCACTACTAGATATGTGACCCAAAAGACTATTCAATATACAAGCAATAGGTTGTTTAGTGAGAACTAAAAAGTGTTTTTTATGTGATACAAATAAAGGATAAAGAAAGTAAACTTCTGTTCCTTTTTCAATAACCATATTTCCCTTTGATTTGCAAAAGAAATGACCATATAAAACCACTTTGTACCCACAAACATCGAGTTCCCCAATTGACATCGAAATGCTTGATAATGAAGGCATATGGGGTGAAGAAATCATAGTAATTATTGAACCATTGGTGAACTTCGCAACACATCTCTCGTTCCAACAACATCACAATCATAAGAATCACCAAATCTTAGGATACCAAAAAACTTTGCAGCAAAAGTAGAGAATGGATCTCTATGTTGTTTCACATGGAAAGAGGCACCAAAATGTGGAAATCAATGTGGAAAAGCTAATCAACCATAAGACCTATTGGAGAGTGCTAATCCCCAAAAGAACAAGTTATTCTTCATGTTAGAGCACCTCTTTATCAAGAAAAACTCAAAACCTCAACCAATTTTGGAGGACCAATGCCAAATTATCAAACTTTGAACTAACTATGAATAAAGCCATTACAAAGAAAAGTATGTTGCACAGAATTCAATCATTGACTGATCAAATGTGTAATGTTTTCTATGAAAAATTATATAAGGTTTCTGCTAAAGTCTATGCACGTCTCCAAGTCAAATCTTTCGAAAAGCTTCAATAGATCTTCAGATTTGCTGCAAACAATATACTTATGTCTGAAACTTTACTTCTATATAGTTGACTTTGACACCTGCAACTTTAAATACATGGTTCTCCCAAACTAGACCCTATTTATTCCAATGGTTTTAGCCACAATTAGCTTACCTCTCAGATTAAAGAATGAGTGCTTACTTGCTCAAAACTTTACACTTTGGAGGGAGATCTAATCAAAACATTGACCACCGGGATCGGTGCATACCTTTATACTCTTATCATCTTTTGAAGATTGAAAAGGTTCTTGTACATAACATCTATCTAGGATGTTCAAGTTACTTATCTAATTCTAACCGGCTAACTCTAGTCTTTTGAAAAAGGAATCAGATACCATGTCTGAGCCAATTCCAAAAGATTTGGAAAGCGGAAAGAAATAACTAAAACTCTGTACAACCAATTCAAACTTCAAACATACATAAACCTATGAGTCAAAGTCTAGTTGACTCAGGACTTTAACTTCTCAATGATCTATTTCAAAAAAGTATTGAAGCATTGTCTTTATCTTTAAGAGAAATAAGCTGGATTCTCAAAAAGATTCAAAACAAATCAAAAACATCATCCAACCACAAGATACTGGTGTGGTAACCAACATCAGTGTGTCGACCCGCTGAAGTTCTATTGATGAGGTTTATATTACAATAATGATTCACTTGAGACTAAGTTCATGTCAGATTTAGACTTTTTGACTCCTAATCGTGAATGCAATTCTTGTGCATTTCTTTGAGTCAAAAGAGTGAATTTACCAAGTTACACTAGGAACTTGATGCTTGACTTAGTGAATTAAATCTTTAGTTGAAAAGATCAACTCAAAATCAAAGTCCAACTTCTTTCAAAAATTTATCAAATATTTCTGATCGATAACACTTAAGCTTACCAATGCAAGAGAACAAGGACTACAACCACCACATGCTTGAGAGATGACTCTCCTCCCAACCAAATGCCTCTATATATAGCTCTCTCCAAGGGTCTGCCTTCTTGGGCAGGAGGATACTAACCATCCAAGTGTCAGCGATGTAACTAGATGTGCGCCAAGTGTCCCAGTTAACTCGAGTTAACTCAAGTAGATGCTTCTAGAAGGTTCTAGATCTCTTTGGGAAAAATACTCTCCCCATGTCCCTCATGGGGATTGAACCCAAGACCTCCTCCTTCACATCCTTGAGACTTAACCACTAAGCTAAGTGGGTCACTTGTTCAGAAGAGCACAAGACCTCCTAGTAAGTCTAAAACTCGAGATCTTTGGTCATACACACGGATGACCAAACGATGTCTGATTTCAGATCCGTCTGAACCGGCTAGACCCTTCAATCATAGACTTACTTTATTACACTAAAGTCCTTTGATGGTCCTCATACATCTATATGCACCAATTCAAGCTTCTCTGAATACATGAAACCATTCTTATTATATGATTGCTTATGAGCCTTACCTAATTGACATGGGTCACATCTGTATGTCATATGTTGACCTGTAACATTAGGTAATTCAAGCACTTAACCATTGTTCATCATATTCTTAATAACCTTTCATTGAAACATCCAAGTCTTTTATGCCAAAGATCTAACTGAGAGATCTTATGTCTTCCATAAGTCAACAAGGCATGAACAACATTGCCTTAAATTTTCAATGTGAATAGCCCCTTCTTTCCTAAAACAACTTTTTAATACCCATTGATAGGGTCTTCCACATAAACTCCATCATTAGTGAACCTTACTTCATAACCTTTCTCTACAATTTGCCCTACACTTATCATATTTTTTGGGATTGTAGGAACATACAAAACCTTACTTAGAAGAGTGCTTCCATCCCTGGCCTTTAGTGATCCAATGGACTTCACATTATGCTTTGTAATATCAAGTGTTTGAACTACATGATTACTCACCTTATTCGCCAAATCACTCATCAAAGCTATGTTGCCACTCAGGTGATTGCTACAACGTGAGTCTATGTAGAAGACTCTTTGATCTTGTCTTTGTCTTTCACAAGTTGCATTCATAATTAAGGTTGAATCCTCTTTCTGTTTTGAAGCATAGTTGTAGTAGGTATTATTGTTGGATTGACTTTGAGAACCTCTACCTACATTTCTTCCAAAGTAGGCTCTACTACCTCTACCTATGAAATTACCTCTTTGATTTTTATTACCTCTTCCTCTTGATGTAAAGTTTTGATTGTATCTTCCACCATTCTAATTATTATGCTAACATTCATGAGCTAAATAATTAGTCTTACCAAAAACCTAGCAAGCCTTGACACTATCTTTATTTCTTCTGCCTCTTCCCCTTTCTTTTTCACCTTCTCTTCCTCTTAGGAAGTTAGCTTGACTAGTATTACCTTCATCTTTGTTCAACTGTTGCGTGCCTTTGTTAATCTTCTTCTTTTCCTTTGAAATTGTAGCTTGGATGTCAACATTCACCCTCAAGCTTCAAGATCCAATTCTTCAACCTAGTTTCACCAATCCAATGCCTTTCTTGAACAATGTAAGCTTCATATAATCTGAAGATTTTTTGATCATGTCAGCACATTGGCCGTCAGTACTAATATGTTGCGGTTGAACTTGTTTGGCCAACAACTTCTCTCTCCTATACTTATAGTGTACCCCAATATGTTTTATACAAGTATGGAACATGGGATGGGTAAATAGGTACACATTACTCATGTTGTCACAAATTATTGGAAATTGATTAAATTTCAAAATCAATTCAATCATTAGCTTCTTGAGCCAAATAAGATTACAAGATACATGTGTTGAAGAGCTATGCTCAACTTGAGTAGAGAATATAGCATATGCCGGTTGCTTCTTTGCCATCCAAGAGATGAACATCTTGCAAGTATCAATGCATATCCACTTGTAATCCTCCTATCTTCTTTTGATTAAGCCCAATTAGCATATGTATATGATTTTATCTACAATCCATCTTCCAAGGGACATAATAGAATGGTTTTCAACCATTCATTGGCAAGTACTAGAGGAAGGAATACATATGATTTTTAGAGTTAAAATTTGGACATGCCTAGCCCAAGTAATGGTGCATATACTCAATATATTTATCTGAAAAAAATCATGTGTAGAGGGTTCATGAAGGAATGATGGTCCTCATCTCCTTCTCCATTTTTTTCGGCATAATCTGAATTGCATGCAGTAGCATATTAAATGTGTATGTGCTATCATAGAGACGTGTTTATCGTATAGAATGCATGCACGATAAAGCTTCATTGGTGTAGCAAAGAGAAAGAGAGGGGAGAGAGAGAGAGAGAGAGAGAGAGAGAGGGAGAGAGAGAGAGAGAGAGAGAGAGAGAGAGAGAGGTAGAGTTATTTCCTCTCATCCCCTCCTTGGCATAAGGGTGTCAACCCATGGAGGAGTTGGACCCTACTCAAGAGTGAAGAAGAAACTGCTTACCTCTCTATTCTTGTTGTTGGAGATAGACGTTTGCGGAAGCACGTAAACAGCACAAGGAAGGAGAAGAAGCTTGGAGCACAACACACAATACTAAACGTATTACTAACGAATGTACAAAGATAAGTAGCCCATTAGGGCAATAGTCATATATACAAGCCGGGAGGAAAAAGCTCCGAAAGAGGCAAATAGTGCCCTGATGGTCCTACTATGTTCACACCCATCACTACCTAAATATATAAACAAATCCCCCTTACGAGTGATGCACCGAACAAGGAGTTGGTACTCATGTATAAGGAAGTGCCAAGCTATGTGGAAATCACTCCACAAAAGGAAGTAAGCCCAAAGCTTTGCCGAAAGCTTTAAAATTCTCCCTAGGGAGAGCCTTCATGAAAAGGTCTCAATGTTCTCCTACGTGGGCACATATGCCAAGTTGATCTCCCCATCAGAGAACCTCTCCCTGACATAGTGATAATGCATCTCAATGTGCTTAGTGCGAGCATGGAACACAGGGTTCCTCACAACTGCCAATGTGCTCTCACTGTCAATGAAGATGGTGGTGGTAGAAGACTGACCAACTCCCAAATCAGCCATAAGGCATATGAGCCAGTCACACTCAACAATCGCTGTGAAAGCTGCTCTATACTCAGCCTCACAATTGGAAGTGGTCAAAGTAGGCTGCTTCTTGCTCAACCAAGATATACATGAGCTACCAAGCATGAAGCAAAAGCCACTAGTGGACACACGAGGATAAAACAACCCAATTAACCGAGTACCACTCTAGTAGCGAAAGATGCGCTTAACTGCCTGCCAATGCTTGACTCCTAGGCAATGCATAAACCTACTCATCTGTGAGATAGCAAATTGAATATCTAGTCGAGTGATGCATAAATAAATCAATCATCCAACGACTTGCTGATAGAGAACAACATCAAATGCATCTCAAGCATCATGAAGAGTCAATTGTAAACCTGTCTCCATAGGAGTGGCAATAGGCTTACAGTCTTCAAGGCAAAAATGCTGCAATAACGTGTCAATATATTTCGTTTGACACAAAGCCATTCCACCATCAACTTGCATAAATTGAATGCTCAAATACTGATGTAAATGCCCCAAATCAGACATCCCAAATGAGGCATGCAAATGAGCCTTAAAATCAGCAATATGCTTCTTAATAAGACCAGTAAGGAGCATGTCGTCAACATAGACAACAATGATCAGAAGCACATCATTAGCACGCTAAACATATAAGGTGCTTTCAGTTGGACTGTTCTCAAAACCATGTTCTCATACTAAGCACGAGGTGCTTATTTTAAACGATATAATGCCTTCTTTAACCTGCACACCTGGTTTTCATGCCCTTTTTTCACAAAGCCACGAGGCTGAAAAACATACACTTCTTCATGTAAGTCACCATTTAGAAATGTTGTTTTAATGTCCAACTGATGTCCATGATGAGCTGCAAGGGCACAGATGCTAGGAACTATAGTCCTTCGGCATGTATGTGCAAAGGTCTCATCAAAATCAGTGCCTCTTTCCTGCGCATAACCCATTGCAACAACTCTCGCCTTATACCTGTCAACTATACCATCAGGCTTCGATTCAGCTTGTATACTCACCTACTCTAAATGGCCTTCTTGCCAGGCGGCAAGTCACATAAATACCAAGTACCATTCTTCATTATAGCATCATATTTGGATTGCATAGCAGCCATCCAATTTTCTGAATTTTGTGCTTCATCAAACAAAACATGCTCATTCTTATCACAGAGACTACATGCAGCCATAGCATAGCAATCTGATGCAAAAGAGGCACTATGAGAGCCTGAACGAGTACGATATGACAGAGGTGCATCTAATTTGCTATCACGCAAAGTCTGCACCAACCATTTTGGCATGGTTTTTGCCTACTCAATATCAGCTCTCTCATCAACTAGTGCATCATGTAAATCTGCATCACAAATGGAATGATCTGCATCATCACATGAAACCTGCAAAGCTTGAGAAGTTGTCTCATTGAGACCAGCACTAGACTGTTCACCTGTAAAAAGAGGCAAAAAAGTATCATACATGTCTTTGGAGCTAACAGATGCCTCCTTAGTACATGAAAGCAATGGCTGAATAGCATCTTCCACAAAAACAATATCACGGCTAACCAGAATGCGTTTAGTTTGTGGATGATACAGACAATAGCCTTTACTTCTAGAACTGTATCCAACAAAAATACATTTTACTACTTTATCATGGAATTTTCTACAATGTTCTTCAATCACTAATGCATAAGCCAAACAACCAAAAACCCCCAGATGAGCAACCGATGGGTTGCGATCATGCCAAGGCTCATATGGAGTGATAGACTGTAGTGCTTTAGTGGGACACCTGTTGAGTACATATGCTACACACATGACAGCCTCAAGCCAGAAAACTATATGGTAAAGCGGGATTCTTGACCATACACCTCACCATCTCCATGAGTGACCTGTTCTTTTGTTCAGCAACTCCATTTTGTTGTGGTGTATACGACACTGTACACTGGTGTTTTATCCCACATTCAGCAAAAAATGCATTTAAATCAAAAGACATATATTCCGCCCCTTGATTTAAAGGGAGGGTGCCCATTTTACATGCTGAGAGATTTTCAACGAAAACCAAAAATTGTTTGAAGCACATGAACACTTCAGATTTTGCCTTCATTGGATATACCCATGGATGCCCGGAGAAACCATCAATGAAAGTCACGCAGCAAAGATTATTTCCAAAAGAAGGTGTCTCCATAGGACCACATACATCACTATGTACAAGCTTCAACTTCTGAGTAGCCCGAACTGAACCATCTTTTGGACATGAGGAATGCTGCATTTTGCCCAAAATACAGCCTTCACAAACATGTTTTCCAAGTTCCTCAAGTTTAGGCAAAGAGGACACCATTTTAGATTTTTGCAGGCGTATCAAACTAGCATAATTTAGATGACCAGAACGTGCATGCCAAAGCTTTGCATCTCATATAGCCTAAGAATCATGTGTTGCACATGCTAAATCATTTTGAGATCTTTCATAGTCTAGGAGCTTATACAGCCCAAGACATAAAATGCTAGAAGCAATTATCACATCGCCATTTGACAGATCATGAACTCTACACCTATCATCAACAAATTTCACAACCAAGCCAATCTTGGCTAATGAAGAAACTAATAACAGGTTCTTCTTGATCCCGACACAAATAAAGCATCTCACAAAGTGAAAGAACTACCATCAACAGTAGTAAAAATGATCTTACCAACTCCCATAAGAGGATAAGAGGAGTTGTTGGCACATGTAGTAGTATTCCCTGTAGGGGCAGGCTCGAGTGAAGAGAAGAAACTATGCTATGAGGTAATATGTTTGGTCACCCTAGTGTCAAAATACCAAACATCTGAATCTACTGCAGACATGCACTGCTCATGAGAAGATGGGTCGAAATTGGAGACAGTAGTAAACACACATTCTTCTTCGTGCACAAAATTAGCAGACTCTCTTTTTTTGTGTAGAGGCATCTGCAACACCCATTCCATCCTCTTTCATCTTTGCCTCTTTAGCAGCCAGTTTTGGATAGTTCTTTATGATATGATCATTCCCTTTATAGTACTTGTAGATCAATTTCTACTTTTTTGATTTTTTCTCATCTTTATCATCCTTCTTCGAATGTGCAACATTTGTAGACTTCTGCTTACTAGTTGAAGAGCTCCATTTTCCTTTGCCCTTTTGGCTAGCCAGAAAAGCTTGATCTGAAATACGCATAATGGACCTGTTCTGCCTGGACTAATCTTCCTGCAACAGAACAGAGACTAACTCCTCAAATGACAAGGCTTTTGGATTTCCTTTCATCATTAACCAAAGAGTAAAAGGAAAACTCTAATATGAATCAGGAAGACCATTCAGAACGGCCTACAAAAGTGACCTATCTGGTATAACCTCATCGGTAGAAATCAATTGTTGCTTCAAGACTTTGATATTTTTTAGAAAATTGTCCATAGAGTCACCTTCATTCATGTTCTCACTCTCCAACAGTTTTTGGAGGTAACCAACACGAGCCTCATTCCTAGCTTGGTACAATGTGCTAAGTGTATGCCAAGCATCCTTAGCTATTCTACAAGAGTGAATGTGAGGAATAATGGCACATTTGATAGCCAAAGCTATCAATGCATGTGTCTGGGCATCTCGGCCATCCCAACGAACTTGCTCTGCAGCATGTGCAACAAAAACTCTAGCACAAAGAGGAATATGCAGAATATCATCATCTTCGACACCGTCTGCCTTAGCTTCTTTACCTATAGTTGTAACAGTTGCAGGTGTAATAGGACATTTTTCAACACCGTGCACAATGTTCCACAGTCCCTTTGCAATGAATACATGTCACATCATATAAGCCCATAACGGGTAGTTAGTACCATCCAATTTATCCTCAACAGCCAACATACGGAATACATCACTACTTTCAACAATGGCTGGTGACTATAATACCTTGATACAAAAAATTGATTGTATCTCAAAAAGTTGAACAAAAATGCCTCGATGAATTCCGCTAGACCTGTAGCAGACTTCAAGACACTTATACTGGTGAAAAAAAACTGGTATATACCTTTGGCATAAAAAGATGAAATAGCCTGCACAAGCACTGTGATAGTGCATTCGGAGATCGAGACGAGCTCAGATCGTGATTTTGGCACACCAAACGAAGCTCTTTTGATCTCGAAAACACACTGAGTATGCTCATCAAAATTCTTGTGATTTTGAGACTACAACCGGAGGAGTGTCAATGGCACCCTAGATGAAGCAACAACCTGCTCTCATACCAATTGTTGGAGATAGACGTCTTTGGAAGCATGCAAACAACACAAGGAAGGAGAAGAAGCTTGGAGCACAACACACACAATACTGAATGTATTACTAGAGAATGTACAAAGATAAGTAGCCCATTAGGGCAATATGGGTATATACAAGCCAGGGGAAAAAAACCTGATAAAGAGGGAAAAAAGTGCCCCGACAGTCCTAGTCTGTTCACACACATCACTACCTAAATATATCAACACTTGTGTGTAGGATGCTGCCTCACATAACTGCTCTTTCCCTTCATAATTCCAATTGTAGGAACTCCTAATTCAAAGAGACACACTTGGGAGGAAGGAAATTTATTCCATCTTATCTTTTATCAAGAATACCACACACAAAAGCCTCAAACTTCTCGTGAAGGGAATGATTTGGTTCTCCTCTACAAGACATTGCATCTCTCTCACACAAGATTCGATACAAAATATGAGATCTCAATTACCTACCAGTCACTCTCCTCCCAACCTCAAATACAAGTTTCTCTTATGGACATCTAGATTCCTCTCTAAGGTCCAGATACCCTTCATATGGCCACTCTATGAAGATCGAATAATGTCATAGACTCACACTAGAGCCTCGGCTCCCTTGAGATCTAGATTTTGACCCATCTAGGTCCTTGACCAACACACGTAGACCAATGCTAGAGGATGCTGGTCTAAATAAATCTTGAAATAATGGGGTTATGTAAACAGACAAAGAGCTTTATAATGCCCCAGTGCAACACATTGTAGCTCATGTAACACAATGAGCCACACATAGATTCAACAACGAACCTTATAATAACCAATATAATTTTCTTTTTTCATGGACCAACATATATCAGAGACATTAAATAATCCATCACTAAAAAGTGATAGTTGAGCCTCTTCTAGAGACCCCAGAAAATGATAAGTCATTGCATATCCAAATATGCATTACAGATTTCTCAATGACCTGATTTAGTCACCTTCTGAGTTCACTTGCACTATTCACTCTTGGGACTAGGTTCATGGGAATACATTATCGGTGCATGGATATACATTTGAAGGGAACAAGAATGCATCATCGGCAAGAAAACTGTGTTCTTTTCAAAATTTCTAAGTCATGTCCATAGCACATTAAGTTGAAGATGAATTACTTCCAAAACCTTCATAGAGATGAAAATTCATTTTTTATGAAGTTTCTAGCTTGTTTGGGTGCATTCATATAGATCACGTAAGCCTTTAGATTTTGACATAAGAATATCAAAAGTGTCCCATTGCAGCAATTTCAAATAAGTATGAGTCACATTTTCGATGCTGGAGAAATTTAGGAGAAATTTAGGATTGTTTTCGATGCTGGAAAAGTTTAGGTTCATATGATTGCTAAGAATGATGTATGCTTTAAATGATTGTGTATTCCATTATGTATTAAAGCCTTCACTCTTGACTATGCTTCCTTACAGAAACGTTAGATCGTGTCGGAAGGTTCGAGTTTGAAGACTGTTCACCATTAAGGTGACCACGAGATATCCCTTTGCGCCCCGGAAGCTTCCTGAGCCGCCAGTTATGCATAACTCCGTGAGCGACTCCTGCACAAGTCCCTGCAGCTGAAGAGTTCCATTGTACTGACCGTCGTTGTACTCTACAAAAGCGACTTCCAGAATCCATGAGTCCGGATAACCCAAGTAGCTGGTCTGGACTGTGTAGCCTCGCAAGGAGCCGAGAAGCTTGGAGGTTGGTGACACCTCCTCTGTGATGTTCAAAGCAAAAAGTGTTCCGGCACCGAATCTGGCCGAGAGCGTTGTATTGATCGGTGGCAGAAACGCCGTTGATACGCCCGGCAAACGCACATCCAGCTGCGCGTATACTCCAGATGGCTGCCTTTGAATGGAAGAGGGCTGCTCGCTGCACTGATAACATTCGTTGATAGTCCAGAAAGAACTGCGGCGACGAAGACTGCCATCACAACCTGATTAATTCTCTTCATGCTCAGCATTTTCTCCCTTATCCGAGGGTTTCTTATTGCTCAGGAAAGAAGTAGAAATGAGATGGTAATAGGAGTGGTTAGAAGATGGTGATAGGAGGGAATGTCCTCGCTTCTTTTTGTCGTTATGCAGCTCCTTATATTCAAAATCTCGTTCCCTCTTTGCTGGCAAGCTATGAAGCTTTTGAGCCAGTCAGCAAGACCATCGTTGCAGCATCGTGTACGCGAGCCAGCATTTGCCTAAAACTCGGCGTCCAAGCAGATGCTGATGGCTACTGGTATACGCGCAATATGATTCATTTAATATGTTTTTTCTACTGGTAAAACCTAATGGAATAATAAAGTTCGTAAAGAGGGACTTTTGTTGATGCGCTTTGAAACCGTAATTCATGTAACTAAGAGAGATTTTGCAATCTTAAACAGAATCACGGAAAAGGAACAAACCAAACAACAGGCCGCTTAACCAACCATTATCACACACAAATATGGTTCTTTATTACTGAATGCTGTAGTTTCGACTTCTGCTTTTCTTAATAAGGGAGATCGACGCTTGAACTAATGGAGACTAGAATGAAAAATGAAAGGGGGCATATTACACAAAGGAGGGGTAGCAAGTATAAAGATACAAATCCTGAAAATTTACTAAGGTAGACACTGAAGAGGGACAGCTTTGAGAATCAAGAGTCACACTAAGAGAATCAAGAATTTTAAATGGGTCGTCTGGAGGATCAAGAATCCCCCGAAGAGGCGGCTTAAGTGTCACCCGAGGAGGCGGCTTAAGTGTCACCCGAGGAGGCTCAAGAATCTAAAATGGGTAGTTTCGAGGATCAAGAACCCCCCGAAGAGGCTCACTACTCACGTGGTGATGGGTATGTGACCACACGCAGTAGGGGTTGCGCCCCTGCCGCAGCTAACGTGCAAGGATTTCTTTATGAAATTTAGGAGCTAACTTACACGGATTTCTTTATGAACTTTAGAAGGTACAATATATTTTTTGGGTTGTCAATTAATAGTTTCAAAGTTAAAGCCTTGAAAGACTTACATAATAAGGCCCAATTTTAGGCCAAACACATGGAGGCACTTGCTTTTTGAATAGTCTCCCTCCTAAACTAGTAAGGGTCGTTCGGATAGTGTGGTAATAAATCTACCTCTAGTTTATAAGACACAAAATATCTCATGGAAGACGTAGATAATAAGATCATGTTCTTTGCAAACCCTGGAATGCTTCGAAAGGATGCCTGTCATTTGCAACGATACTTTTAAAGAAAGAGACCTTGATTATTTCCTCTACCAAGGCAGAGAGAAGGGCTTTAGTATTACTTGCAGGCATGAAATATCCCAAAAGCTACGCTAAAGGGTATTAAAGAAAATCCTATATTAACAAAAGACTGAACAGAGAAACTTCACGAAAACGGGTAAATGATGCAATGGACATGATTCCCCCGATGCAATCGAGATGAGTTTGTCTCGTTCAGTTCATTGGATATATGAAACAACACAGAATGGTAGGTTGTTATTATAAATCTTATCCTCTTTTATATGATTTTATATATCTCTAATGTCTAAGCCCTACTCATACTTGAAGACTCATTATTCAAGTGCTTGGATCTTCTAAAGAATGTATATGCGCAAAACGCACATGTCACTCATAGATACACACATGTGTGAACACATAGTAATGGACATATACAAATATGCAGTGAATATTGATGCTATGTCATGGCGTTCAGATTGTAACAAATTCTTTTTGCATGTGTACATGAAGAATATTGGGGAGAGAAATGAAGACATGAACTTCACACAAGGTATACAAGGCGAACCCAAACGTATGTGAATCCAAATCATATGATTCATGATGGAAGTAACCAAACATAAATAGAAATGCATAATCTCATGCATTTTTCATGATGCACTATACAAGAGTTTCAACGAAAGAGATCAGCAAAACTAGACCATTCATCATCAATATATTTCATTCATTGGTTCTTTGATACCTTCCATATGCAACCTATAATTCTAGCAGATATAATCATGTCATTCTGCTAGTATTCACTTTTTTATTGGACTTTTCAATTGGTGTTTCCTAATGTATAACGAGCATGCCACATGAAGGCGGGCACAATGTGCAAAATCGCACAACTTTCTGATCTTGGTGTATGTAATACCAATTAGCAAAGAGTATATGTAGCGATCCCAAATAGCAAAATGTAGAATATAGGAAGTTCAAGAAGTAGCACAAAATGGAAGCATTGAGGGAAGTACAAAATCCCATGGACTGCGAAGATGATAGAGCAGAGTAGACGCACAAGATTAGATAAAAGAAGAGAAGTTCTCTATACAAAAAATATCTCTATAATCACAATGATGGAGTATCAACAACTCTCTACAAAAATGAATTCCTAAGCTCTCTATATGGAGTTTTGGAAATGAATATGTACTAATGATTTTCTTGTACAAAAGTAGTGAAGAATATTTAAAGTACTAAAGGAATGCATAATAACTAGAATGTTGCTCAACAACTTTTTCACAAAAATAATGGATGCTATTTTAAAGCACTAAAAGAATGGGTAATATGTAAAGCTGTAAAAATTTTCCTAAAATGAATGCACAACATTCTCCCCCTCAAGCTTTGCTTGAATATTCTAGCAATCCAACCATTTGTTTGAATCTTTGTATCTTTGTTCCGTCAAGAGCTTTGGTCATCATATCTGCAAGCTGATCTTTTAAAGATATTAAAAAAATGTTGATCTCTTTGGAAACTACCTTCTCATGAACATAATGGTAATGAACTTCGATATGCTTGGTACGTGCATGGAAAACTCGATCAGCTGCCAAATGTATACTACTCATATTGTCACCATAAGTTTGTGGAATTATGTAAAGAAGATGTAAATCTTCAAATAACTTTTTGAACCACATTACTTCAAATGTCAATTCCGCAAGCGCACAATACTTTGCTTCATTTAGATGAAAGCACCACTGTTGGTTGTTTCTTTGAACTCCAAGATACAAGCCGATTTCCCATCATTAATATGTAGCCACTTGTGCTACATCGATCATCTTTATTTCCTGCCCAATATGTATCACTTAAAGCTTTAATATCATGATTAGTATCATGTGAATGAAATAAACCTTCGCTCAAAGTGTCTTTCAAATAGCGTAGCACACGCTTAGCCGCATTCCAATGTATGTCTATAGGCTTCTGCATGAACTGTGAAAATACTCCAACTGCATAACCAATATCACGTCATGTACTTATAGTGTACAACAATGATCCAATCAGTGATCTATACATGTCTACATTTTCAAACTAAACACCATCATGTATACTCAATTTTACATTAGGCTCCAAAGGATTTGCAACTACTTTACTTTCTGACAATCCAAACTTTTGAACTAAATGACATATGTACTTCTTTTGACTCAACCATATACCATGCTCATCCTAAATAACGTGAATTCCCAATGGATAACATAAAATCCCAAGATCCAAAATCTTAAACTCCTTACAAAGTTTCTTCTTAGTTTCATCAATCTCATTAATAATACTTCGCGTAATAATAAAATCATCAACATAAATGCAAATATACACACATTGATCTATTACCAACTTAACAAATAAAGAAGGATCTATAACACTTGGTTTATATCCTTGAGCTTTCAAATAGCTTACTAGTCGATGACTGCAAGCTCTAGGTGCCTCTTTCAAACCATATAGCACTTTCATTAGCGTGCAAACAAAATTTGGATACTTTTTATCTTTAAATCCTTTTGATTGCTCTATATAAACCTGTTCTTGTAACTGCCCATTCAAAAATGCATTTTTAACATCAAGTTGAAATATATTCCAACATTTGCTTGCTGTAATACTTAAAATTGTTTGTATAGTTGACATACTTTAAGCTACAGAGGGACAGCTTTAAGAACCAAGTGTCACCCAAAGAGGTTGAAGAATTTAAAATGGATAGTGTGGAGGATCAAGATCCGCCCCAAGAGGCTCACTACTCACGTGGTGATGGGTATGTTGAGCCCCTGCCGCAGCTAACGTGCAAGGATTTCTTAATGAAATTTAGGAGCTAACGTGCACGGACTTCTTTATGAATTTTAGGAAAAACACACATACTTGATTAGTTAGTCAGGAATTTTCAAAATGAATAATGTGTATTTTTAAAAATATTCTCATTCATCAACCTGTGTTTTATAAGATACAATATATTTTTTGGGTTATCGATTAATAGTTTCAAAGTTAACGCCTTGAAAGACATACATAATAAGGCCCAATTTTAGGCCAAAAACATGTAGGCACTTGCTTTTTGAATAGGGCTCCCTCTTAACTAGTAAGGTTCGTTCGGATAGTGTGCCAATAAATCTATCTCTAGTTTATAAGACACAAAATATCTCATTGATAGAATGCCTTTCACTTCTAGAATTATAATTTATAAACTAAAGTCTTGAAAGACGTAGATAATAAGACCATCTTCTTTGCAAACCGTGGAATACTTTGAAAGGATGCCTGTTATTTGCAACGGTACTTTTAAAGAAACAAACCTTAATTATTTCCTCTACCAAGGCAGAGAGAAGGGCATTAATATTACTTGCAGGCATGAAATATCCCAAAAGCTACGCTAAAGGGTATTGAGGAAAATCATAATTAAACCAAAGACTCAAGAGGAAAACTTCACAAAAACTTACCCCGAAACGCACTCGACATGGTTTTCTCTCGTTGAGTTCATTGGATATATGAAACAATATTTATCTATATCCAAGAGATTAAACTTGATGGAGCAGACCTCAAGAAATGTCGTAGACAAGTCTCCTCGACTCCTATTTGGATTTCGACGTCGCACCCTCGAGGGTCCAGTGGGACAATACTTAGAATAAATCAACTCTAGTTTCAAAAGCTTGAGAACTACATTGAAGATCTGAGCCATCGATGGATTGCCATTTCCTTCGGTGCTCACTTTCGTTTCACATTAGTTTCTATGTATGCCCCAAACGCGGAGTTAGAGAGACTAAACACCTATGCCTCCTTGGATTCACTCCCCCACAATGTGATTATTTGGGCTGACTTCAATACGGTGGAGGACCCTGCGGATAGATGGAACAACAAGCGTTGGGTCATCGATAGTCGTGAGAAAGAAACTTGGGACAAAACCAAACTGCTCTTGGAGCTGGTAGATTCAAAGACATGAATGGCTGTTCTTAGTCAAATCTCAAAGTGGGTGAGGACTTGAGGAAAACTAGACTGGATAGAAGTTACATAGCTTAGAGCATTATTCATGAGTGGGGCCCTCCTTCCAACTCGCAACACATGGACCTCACCATCTCTAATCACTACCCTATCATTATCTAATTCCAACCCCTCACCAAAACCTTTAAGGCTCGTTGGTTTCATGCATGCTCAAATTCTTTCTCTCTTCCCTCCATCCATCACGAAATTTCCAAAGTGTGGAAGGAGGCATTAGCCACCTCTTTATCCCTAGCTAGGAGCTGGAGATGTGGAATCCATAAGTCGCGATAGATCATGATAAGAACCAGGAAGATGCTTCAGAGTATTTGAGGTGGGCATAGAGAAACTCTATATCATAGGCTCTGGAGACTTCAGGAGGAAGTGAACAAAGGAAAAGCTCAATCCCAAGAGGGTCTACGAAGAATTAGAGCATTGCTAAGATACGAGGAAGAAATACAAAGGAAAACTTTGCAAATATTCTTTAAGGAGTGGTGGGTTCGCAAAGCCAATAAGCCCACCAAGGAGATGTGCAACATCCTTAAAAGGAAACAAAATAGAGAATCAATCCCCTTACTGCTAGACTCAAATGGTGATGTATACAAACCAGAAGAAGAAAATATAGAAACCATGGAAGAACATTTCACAAGACTCTTGGGGATGTGGACTCCCTTTCACCTAATAGACAAGAGTGCATGATGGCCATCTCTACGGTATCCTCTTAGAGGATCCCACTCAACCTTCATTCCCTGCTTGATGCCCCTAATTTAGAAATAGAAATCATTGAAGTCATTGATGCCCTTCCTAGTGGGAAAAGCCTGGGGCTTGACGGGCTCACTAATGAGCTCTTTAAGTCCTTCAAGTTGGTCATGGCCATCCATCTTCCTTTGGTCTGGCAAGAGGCACTCGAGTGGTGTGCTTCTGACTTGTCTTAATAATGGCATCATCAAGCTAATCCCCAAGGAGGGGAAAAGAAGAGAATTGAGAATTGGCATCCGACTACAATGCTTCAAATGGGATAATAGATAATTTCTAAAGTCATAGCCAATAGAATTTTGGGCCATCTATGAGCTTGGTTAAGTGAGGAATAATAAGGTTTCTTCAAAGGCAAGTCAAGTTAAGAAGCAATAATTGATATTTGGGAAGGTCTCAACTTCGTAGATGAGTCAAGACAAGATGTAGTTTTCCTCAAGATCAACTTTGACAAAGCTTATGATAGGCTAGAATGGGACTATATTTTGCAATCTCTTAAAGATCTAGGTTGCAACCAAAAATTCACCAAGATGATCTCAATCCTTTTGGGAAAGGAATCAACTCAAATTCATGTTAATGGCCATCTTTCGAAGGCAACCAAATTAAAAAGAACGATTAGACAAGGGTGCCCATTATCTCCCCTTCTCTTAGCCATCACCACTAAAGGGCTTAGCCGGTTGATGAAACAACAGATGGAAGTTGGTAATATCAAAGGCCTCTTGTTGGCTCATAACCATGGCTAGATCATCATGATAATTTTTGTCGAGGATATGAATGCGTTTTTCCACAAGGACAGTACCAACCTCGAGATGTTGTGGAGGTGCCTCGATACTTTTTGCAAAGCCTCTAGATCCAAAATCAACCACTCAAAGACCACTGTCAGAGCTATTGTCAGGATCCAACCCAACCCTATCTTCAAGCATTATCAAAGGATTCTGCTAGGCTAGAGTTTTTAGCTTCTCGAGATTCCCTTGGGCTTTTGTATCTCATTCGAGCAGGGGTGGAACTGGGTGCTGGCCAAACTCAAAAGCAAGCGTAAGTATTGGAGAGATATGCAAATCAATCTTGGGGGTCCCACAATGGTTATCAACACATTCCTCATTTCGTCGACCATTTATTTCCTCTCTTGTTGGAGACCTAAAGAGCAAGAGATGTCCAAAGTGGAACGAATTTGCACAAACTTCCTTTGGATGGGAGACTACAATAGGAGGGGGTTGTCCAAAATCAAATGGTCCATCTTCACTAGCATAAGGGATAGTGGGGGCCTTGGTATTCTGGACATTGTGTGCATGGCTAACAAACTTGCGACAAAATGGTTGATTAAGCCGTAGTGCAATAGGGAGACGTCATGGGTCAAGTTGATCTTAAAAAACAAAGACGCATTGACTTTTGTGGGATCCGGAATTGGAGGAATCTTGACGTTCTGACCCTTTTGTTTTCCCCAATCCTAGTTTTCTCGAAAGGCTCAAATTTGGTGTGCTTCCTATGGATGGGTTGAGATAAAATCAAAAGCTTCATAAAAATTAATGAAGATTTGAACTGGGAAGCCAATATCACACAAAATGACTCTATCTAGTTTTCGATCCATGGAATCAGGAATGTGGAGTCTTGAAACATTCGATGTACCAAGAGGCTATGGAACAAGGGCTTCAAAACATGGAAACACCTCTAGAAACAAGACACCAACCAATGGATCAAGTTCAAGGATATTGTCCCTAGTTTTAGCATTACCTATGAATATTGGAATATTCTACAAAGCACACATCTTTCTTGGGACCACACTAAATTCCATCTTCTCATGGGCCTAACCAAAATCCTAAATATCAAAGGAAAAGTTGATTATGAGATCAACCTCAACAAGTAGTGGTGCTTGTCATGCGCCGGCTGTGGTGGGAGATGCAGCTCATGACTATCTAACACCCTCTCATAGAAAACTAAAAGTCTCTCCTCTTACAGCAAATTCTTTATCAGGGAATCTGAACCAACCTAAAGGCTAGCAAAACTTATGGGGTGAATCCCTAGTCCAAGCACTCTCACCAATCCATTCAAGATATTGGCCTCATATATGAAGTCATTGATAACCTCCCTAGTGGTAAAAGCGTGGGGCTGGATGGCCTCACTAACAAGTTCTTTAGGTCCTTCAAGTTGGTGATTGCCACCCCTCTTTGTTTGGTCAGGCAAGAGGCACTCGAGTTTGGTGTGCTTCCGACTTGTCTCAAAAATAGCGTCATCAAGTTCATCCACAAAAAAGGGGAAAAGAACAGAATTGAGAACTCGTGTCCGATTACGATGCTTCGAAATGGGATATAAGATCATTGTCAAAGGCATAGCCAACAAAATTTCTAGCCATCTTAGAACATGATTAAGTGAGGACCAAAAAGGTTTCATCAAAGGCAAGTCAATATTGGAAGCCATTATAAATATTTGGGAAGGTCTCAACTTCGCAAATGAGTCAAGAGAAGATGTGGTCTTCCTCAAGATTGACTTTGAGAAAGCTTACAAAAGGCTAGAATGGGACTATATTCTACAGTCACTTAAGGATCTCTGATGCAGTTAGAAATTCATAGAAGATGATCTCGACCCTTCTAGGAAACGCATGGACTCAAAATAATTTTAATGTCCAACTTTTGAAGGTAATCAAACTAAAAATATTGATTAGACAAGGGTGCCCATTGGCTTCCCTTCTCTTTGCCATTGCCATGGAAGGGCTTAGCCGGCTAGTGGAAACACAAGTGGAAACAGGTATTATCAAAGGCGTCTGATTGCCCCATGACCATGGATAGATCACCAACCTATGATATGAACGCATTTTTCCACAATGATAGTACCATCCTAATGACGTTTTGGACATGCCTAGATACTTTATGTGAAGCCTGTGGATCCAAAATCAATCACTCAATGACCACTTTCAAAGCTATTGTTAGGATCCGGCGTGACCTTCCCTTTCATCATGGTTGTCAAAGCATTACTCACGGCCACATTATCCAACTTCTTGGGATTCACTTGGGCTTAGGTATCTTATTTGAGTAGCAGTGGAATTGGATCCTTGCTAGACTCCAAAGCAAGTTAAACTATTGGAGAGGTATGCAAATCAATCTTGCTGGTCACACAACGGTATCAACACGTTCCTCATTTTATTGACCATTTACTTCCTCTCTGGTTGGAGACCAAAGGAGAAAGACATATCCAAAGTAGAAAGTATTTGTTGAAAATTCCTTTGGATGGACAACCACAACAGAAGAGGGATACCTAAAATCAAGTGGTGCATCTGCACTAACCTAAGAGATAGTGGGGCCTTGGCATTCTAGACATTGGGTGCATTGCTAGCAAACTTGCAACAAAATGGATGATTAAGGCATGGTGCAATGGGGAGGCCTCATGGACTAAGTTGATCTTTAGAAATAAGAATGCCTTGACTTTCCTAGGATACGTGAATTGGAAGAATGAAGAATCTTGACATTCTAACCCTTTTGTTTTGCTCGATCTGGATATTCCCAAAAGGCTCGAAATCTTATGTGCTCCCTATGGAAGAGTTGGAATAAAGTCAAAAGCTTCACAAGGATCACTAAAGATCGGAAGTGGGTGGCTAGTATCAAACAAAATGACTCTATCTGGTTTCTGATCCATGGTTCAAAAGGTGGAATCTTGGATTATTCAAAAGGCCAAGAGGCTATAGAACAAAGGCTTCAAAAAATGGAAACATCTCTAGAAACGACACCAACTAGTATATCAAATTCGAGAATATAGACCCTACTATCAACATTACCTATGAAGAAGGGAATACTTTGCAAAGCAAACATCTTGCCTGTAGGGACCACTCTAAAGTTCCTCTTCTCATGGGGCACTATCCATCGAGCCTGCTTGGTCTCAGATGGCACAATTTGTAATTGCCGAAGAAAAATCCCAAAAATCAATGATACCATTGATTATCAAGTCAACCTCAACAAAAAGTGGTGCTTTTCATGGATGCGGTTGTGGTGGGACATGAAGTTCATGGCTATCTGGCACCCTCAAAAATCAGCTACTCTATCCTCTTATGGAAAATTCTTTATCGTGGAATCTGGATCAACCTAAAAGCTAGCAAAATTTGTGGGGTGCCTCTATGGTGCAAGCGCTACTACTGGTCCATTGAAGATGTTGCTCACATCTTCTTTACTTGTCCCAATTCGAACAGGCTCTCGCAGATTGTGGGAAAGAAAATAAGACTTCAAAAACATATCAATTGGAAACAAGCTCTACTAGGAGAAGCGATTGGTTGCTCTGTGACTCTTTGGAACCCCATCAGAGGGGATGTCCTATGGAGGATCTGGCGGGAAAGATGTGCTTATAACTTTGGTGACTCCACTAAAGAGTGGTCGTCCGAGATATGATCGTTCCTCCTCGACAAAAGAATCGCTAACTATAAGAAATCCACCCCCCCCATCAGGCATCATCAAGTGCTCCTTCTGATCAACAACAAGCTTAAACTCAGTGGTCCCCACATGAGGGTGATTAACCTTGTTTGTAATGCTATCTAAACTATGTAAAATCTACCCTTGCTCTATGGGATTCCTAGGGTCCCGTGGGCACTAGTCATCTTCACTTATACTTTTCTATTAATTTATACAAGTGGGGAGAGTAGGCTAAGGCCAAAATTCCTTTTTTTTAAATAAAAGCTCCTGAGATCTTAATACTGAATGCATGCTACTCGTGCTTTTGACTTAGATTTTATCTTTCATTTAAATGAGTAAACAAACGACCAAAATTAATTTAGAATCCCTTGATAAATAGAGCAGTATTTTCTTTGAAATGTTCGAGCACGCATCTTTTAAAAAGGCTAAAAACAAAGAGCTAACCATAATAGTAACATAATGTTGTTTAGCTTAATAAAGATGAAATAAAATACGTTCCTTTTGACCTAGTACTTTCTGAGTATTGACCATACAACACATCGTTAAACACAATTGGAGACCCTCCCAATATCTGCGTTAAATACCACTTAAAAAAATTCCCAAGGTGTCATTGTTTCTTGTTGTGGTCCACCGAAGTCCTCACACACAAAATTCATTACAGGAGAACAGCAGTAAAACATATGCAGCTTCATCACAAACCCATACAAAATATAACAATGAAGAATTACATTTGTGATGAGAATATCTCTATAAAGGAAGTGTTTTTTTTTTGTTCCAAACCAGCCAATAATCACTCTTGCAACTAAGAATATCATGCCATCGTATAGGACAAAAAAATATATGCCTTGTCGATAAACTAAAGGGTAGGATCTGATCTAAATCGGTATGATAAATCTTCAATGGATAATTTAAATCACGAAATTGTCAAAAGCCTAAGTTCCTTAATTCATCAACACTATATTAAGTGCATTACACAATACAAAATAAACATCACTTCCTGTTGCAACCAAGCAAACCCGCAAACCATCCCTTCTCACGAATCCTTAATCTGTTTTATTGAAGTTACATCTTTTCGCTTCAGTAGATACCTAAACACTTAACTGTTTAAAATCGAGATTTGATTATAAACCACTTACCTGTTTAAGTGTATTGAGAACTTCATGCTCCAATATTGAAGTTGAAGCTCCAACTAAAAGCATGTAATTTGAAAAATAGTAATAAGCGGCATTCGTCAAAGTTTCGTCAAAGCTCCAACTAAACGGAGATAGAACCCCAAGGAGCATACAATCATAGTACGCTCTCGGCTTATTAACTGTCTAGAGAGACTGGTAACATCTAAGCGCTCAATAGCCATGGATTCTCTTTGTTGTATTAAAAAAAAAATTTAGACTTAGAAAAAACCTTTAACAATTAAGTCCGCATAAAGGAAGATCATTCATGTAGCAATTTCTCTCACAACAACATTCCTCTGCCCACAGGTCGCAAGAGGAATATCACACTTTCTAGTTGGGTTGTCTCTCCCAGGATCTCGAATATCACACTTTCTAACTGTGTTATGATGTGATAGCCGTGAAACCAATTCTACTTACAAAGGTCCAAAATCATAATAGGCCTGAGCCATATCTCGTGAATATCTCCTCCAGCGAGTTGCCAATAACCTTTCACAAACAAGGAAGGCAGAAACAACGATTAATGAATGAGCTTTATGGCTTAAAAATGTTGGTGAAAGACAACCCAAGCGCACATACTTGGATGATTAGTATATTTCGCATGGGACCTTACATGATCAATCCCTTGTAAAATCAACTACATTTACCTTTATAAAAGAATCTTACTTCCCTCAGGAGTTAGAAAGCACCAAATCTGGATTCATTTGGTAGTTGATTGATGAAAGAATGTATCCTACAATTTAGGAACTACTTTTAGGTGAATGTTTGAATTTGGATTCAAAAGATTGGCTCCAACTCAACTATAAAAGAGGATCAAATGACTCACATGATGTACCCACTTTGGGAGAAAAATTGAGAGGGATCCTATGTGATTTGAGAGCTCACTTCATAGCTCAATCACTCCCCTCACGTTGTGGAATTGATTATTTCCAATGACATTGTATGATTATGTGATCTAATACATACATTTTCATTACATCATTACTTCACTTCTTTGCCATGACTACAATAGTACAGTGATCTGCTCACTCTATGATTGATCATTTATCGTGATTTAAAGCATCAAATCTTTATTATATTGTCTATTATATAGCTACAAAATTTCATTATGATTTGTTTTCTCAATCCTGAGATATTATCATATCTTTACTCTCTGGACTACACTCTCATGCATCCCAAAAATGTGAAGACACTCCTATGATTTGCTAAAAGTCATACTTAGCATATAGTTCATCTTTTTTATTGAAATCACTCATGATTGGTGGGTTTCTTACACAATTAGACATCACCAAAAGGAATTAGGCTAATTGCTATCATACTCAGAGCATTGTTCATTATATTGAATATGTGTAGAGACTAAAATAGCAAGTCTATGACCTTGGATCAATTTCCTACCTCTCTGTTTTTATCTTATGATTAGTGGATCGTGTTCCAAACAACATAGCGGTGATTACTTAGGATTAATAGCAGGCTAAAGAGGCTCACTACACTCTCAAGCAATTGTTCTTGGTTGGTGTGGACTAGGTTTAAGCAACACCACTTCATCTCTGAAGACTATCCACCATCTCCTCCAACATTGGTATCAGATCAACAACAAGCAAGATAAGACATGGATTTCCATCATTCATTGACAAATTGGACAGAAATAACTACCCATCATGGTCACTAAGATGCAAGCCTAGCTTAAAGGGAGAAGTCTATATGGATATATCTCGGGAGATGAAGAGATGTCAACATTCAGGAGCAAACATCAACCTACAAGGGAAGAGCAAGAAAGGTTGACCACATGGTGTGCAAAGGATGCTCTTGCCAGGTCTTATCTACTAAACTCAATATCTGATTTCTTATTGCGGCACATTGGGAATTGCAAGACCTCCCAAAAGACTTGGAAAGTACTCTCATCGTATTTCTCATCAAATACCAGAGCTAGGAAGAACCAGCTATGGACGGAGTTTACAACCCAAAAAAAAGCAACCAATGAATAGTGTGGTTGATAATGTGACCAAGATGAAGGATGCGGTTTACCAACTTGCAAGCATTGGAGAGGAGATAGAAGAAGAACACATAGTAAGGTAGATCATCAATCGTATCAAGGCTGATGATAAGTGGGAGTCCTTTACTATAACAATGGACCTACATGGATATGCAGATACCTAACCTCAACACCTTGACGGGGCAACTCTTCACCCATGAACCAAAGCTCAACAAGAATGGTGACAACTCTAGAGGTAACCAATGTTCTTCCCTTTATATAGATAAGAATAAAAGTAAGGATAAGGACAAAAGCAAAAAGAATTAAGAAGAGGCTCAAGTTAACTACATAGGTAGAGGAACAAGTACTAGAGGAAGGGGTAGAGGAGGAAAGTAAGGCAAGAGGAGATCTTGCAATACTCCACCTTGCAGCATATGTGGCCGTACCAATGCATGGAACCAAAGGGGAAAAGGCCGCCACACAAGGAGCTATGGATAGTCCAAAGGTAGATTAACCAATGATGGAAGCAATTATGATCTCAACTATGACCAACGCTACAACAACAATAATTATCAACAAGGTTTTAGGGGTGGAACATATTATAACAACTACACAAAAGACCTAGAGGATTCTCTACTCATCATGTACATGAAATCCAAGCAAGGTACAGATAATGAACATCTTTTCAATATTGATTCTTGTTGTTCCAATCATGTGGCTCGAAATGTAGCATTGTTATCTGATCTTAAAGAACCCAAAAGGAAGCATGAAGTGGAGACAAGTGATGACACAAAACACTCTATCAAAAAACTTGGAAATGCCAAAGCTTCTGATTGTAATATGAACCTCTTAAGTAAGGTTTTATATGTACCAACCATACCAAAAAACCTAATCAGTGTTGGAAAGAGATTCACAAAGCATGGAGCATATGTGGAAGACCCTCAACAATGCTTCAAGAGGATTGCAAAAGGTGAGATATCTGGTACACTCTTAACATTTGAGATTGAAGACACCAAAAACATAGCACTCTTCAATTACAAAGATCAAAATTTATTTGAGGTAGAGATATGAAAAAAAAGGCTAGGTCATATAGGAGAAAGAACACTCAAGCATATATGCAAGGATAAGAGTGTGCTTGGCATTCCAAATGTGTCTAAGCAACACATGATATACAAGTGTGCAGCATGCAAATTTGGCAAAGCTCATAGGAAAACATTCAATAGAAATGGGTACATGTATGAAGACTACTTGCGGCTTGTACACATTAATGTGTGGGGTCCTAGCAAAGATTCATCAATCTCACGTTCAAGGTACTATGTTTCATTTATAGATGATTCCAGTAGATGGACAATTCTTTACTTCATGAAGCATAAGGATGAAGTATTTACATGTTTCAAAAAGTATTTGGCATTAGTTGAGAACCAAACATGTAGAAGCTTGAAGAGAACTAGATATGATGGAGGTGGTGAGTATTTCTCACATGAATTTGATTCAATATTATAGGACAGAGGTATAAAAAAGAGAGGTCACAACAAGATATACTCCTAAACTAAATGGATTGTAGAGAGAAGGATAAGGTTGATAGTAGAAGCTACAACATCAATGTTGAATGAGAAGAAACTACCCAATTAGCTTTGGCCACAGGTTGTTTCCATAGCTACATACTTTGTTAACAAGCTCCCATCCAAATCCTTGGATGGAATGACCCCGTATGAATAACGGAATGGTAGGAGACCCTCATTGGATCATTGCAAAATCTTTGCATGCATAGCTTATGCACATATACCCTCACAAATTAGAGGGAAGCTTGAACCTAAAGCTCAAAAGTGTATATTTATTGCCTATGATCAAAACCAGAAGGGTTATAGGCTATATAATCCCACTAATAAAAGGATTTATAGTTAGTACGAATGTAGTGTTTGATGAAAGCAATTCATGGTTTGAAGATGATTGGAGGAAGATGAAGTTACCTTACGATTCGGAAAATGACTTTCCAACTCTCACTCAAGAAAATAACCAATTACCAGAACATACCAATTCAAAGGATTAAGAGCAGATTGACCTCAAGGCTTGGAAGTCAAGAAGCAAGAACAAGTTCAAGAAATTGGAAGACATTCGAGAGTCCTCCAATCAAGCACTTAGGAGATCTCAAAGGCAGAGTAAAAAGCCCCTAAGGTATGGCTAGGGCACATCACTAGTTACCAAGAATTTTGTGTATATCACCAAAGACTCAATGATAGAAGAACCTTCTTCATATGAAGAGGTCAATAAGAAGAAAGAATGGAGAGAAGCCATGCAGGAAGAAGTTGAAGTTCAGGAGAACAATACTTGGAAGTTGGTTCCCAAGAAGCCAAGCATGAAGGTAATAAGATCCAGGTGGATATATAAAATCAAGAAAAGTCTAGATGGTTCTATAAATAGGTACAAGGCAAGGTTAGTGGCAAAGGGATTTGCTCAAAGCCATGGAGTGGACTATGAAGAAACCTTTTCACCTATGGCTAAGATGCCAACAATTAGGGTTTTGGCAAGTATTGTTGCTTCTAAGAATTGGAACATATAAGAGTTAGATGGTAAGAATGCATTCCTAAATGGATGGATGTCAGAAGAATTGTACATGGCTCAACTACCAGGGTATGAAGATAAGGATAAATAAGGGTTTGTATGCAAGATAAGGAAGGCACTCTATGGCCTAAAGCAAACTCCTATATATCCTATAATTTGGAATTTACTTTAAGGTGAACTTTTGAATTTGAGTTCAAAAGAGTGGCTCCAAACTCAACTATAAAAGAGGATCAAATGACTCACGTGATGTACCAACATTGGGAAAAGAATTGAGAGGGATCCTATGTGATTTGAGAGCTCACTTCATAGCTCAATCACTCCCCCACCATTTTCCAATAGATTATTGCCAATGAAATTTTAATTTTATGTGATCTAGTACATACATTTTCGTTACATCATTACGTCACTTCTCTCCCATGACTACAATAGTACACTGATCTTATCAGACCTTGTTCTTAGCCCATGATTGATCATCTTTCATGCTTTAAAGCATCATAGCTTCAATATATTGTCTTTTATATAGCCACAAAATCGCGTTATCATTGGTTTTCTCAATCTTGAGATATTATCATATCTTTACTCTCTAGTCTGCACTCTGATGCATCTCCAAAATATCAAGACACTCGTATGATTTACTAAAGATCATACTGAGTGTATAGTTCAATTTTTTTATTGAAATCACTCATGATTGGTAGCTATCTAAGTCAATTAGACATCACAAAAAGGAATTAGGCTAATTGCTAGCATACTGAGAGCATTTTTCATTATACTGAATAGGTATAGAGATTAAATTGCCAAATGTATGACCTTGGATCAATTTCCTACCTATCTGCTTTTATCGTTTGATTAGTGGATCATGTTCTAGACAACATAGGTGATTATTTATGATCAATAGCAAGCTAAGGAGTCCCCCTACACTCTTCAGGAATTGCTCTTGGCTGGTGTGAGGCAGGTTTAAGCAACACCACTTTGTTTCAAATGACTATCCACCATCTCCTCCAACAAAACACCTTATTAATATTATTCCCAATTTTCTTTTAGTTTTGGGTGGAACAAAATATTACATAGAAAATCTTTACAAACGGATAGTAAAGAAACTTCTCAATCGCCTCGAGAAGAGTGCCAAACAATCCGCGAACAAGTATCCTTAAGACGCCTCCCCCTATTTAAGAAAATATGTTGCATTGCTATCCAAAACATGTCCTTAGCGCAAGTTTAGCTAGATCCATTCAAAACCAATGCCTCGATAAGAAAAAACATGAGAGTAGTTTTGGGAGTATGTATATTTTCTAGTAAGAAATCAAGTTGATGAAAATACACTTATTCTCCTTGATATATGAGTCACCCTTTATGTATGACAGAACATAAAGTAAAGTATGAAACATATCTTTACCTCCCACCATGAAGTATTATATCATAAAGCAGAAATAAAAACAGAATAATTCTTGAACGAAATACGTAAAACTGAAACGTTTGATTGATAGGAAATTATTTATTTTAAGGAAAACAGTTGGTCACCTTGAAAGGAGATAGTTGGGTACCATTTTAGGAAAATAAGTATGTATGTATGTATGTATTTACGTACGTATGTAAGTATATATGTATTAATGTTTCAATGTATATATGTATTTATCTATCGTTTTTGTGTTTATGTATGCATGTATCTAAGCATGGATGTAATTTATGTATCGATGTATATATGTATCTATTTATCTATATAGTTTATGTATGTATCCATTCATTGATCTATGTATGTATGTACTTACGTATGTATATATGTATTAATGTATCGATGTATGTGTCTAAGTATGTACCTGTTTTTGTAGGCCTGTATCTATGTTTTATATATGTGTGTATGTGTGTGTATGTAGGTATGAATGTATGTATTAAATATATATGTAATCAACGTTTTTATCCATGTATCTACCTATCAATGTATGTATATACGTACGACATGTGTTTATCTATTCACATATGTATGTGTAAGTATATGTGTATTTGTTATCCATGTGAATTATATATGTATGTAATTGTGTATGTCTGTGTGTATTTATGTATGTATCTATGTATTAATGTATGCATGTATGTATGTATTTATGTATGTTTTTATGTATACATCTATACATGTATTTATGTATGTTTGTGTGTATGTATGCATATATGTAATTAAGTACGTATGTGTGTGTATTTATGTAGGTATGCGTGTATGTATGTATGTATGTAAGTAAGTATGTATGATTTATTTATGCATATATGTATGTTTTGATGTATGCGTTTATGTGTATGTATGTAGGTATGTTGTGTATGTAGATATTAATGTACTTATGTATTTAAGTACGTATATATGCATATCGATAAAATTAAATAATTACATTTGTGCATATTTAGTGTTTATATGTGTGTATATGAGTGTATTTTTAAATTTTCTTAAGGTACATTTTTTGTATTTTACAAAGCATAACCATGATGGTCGTATGTAAGCCATAAGAAAAAAAGGCTTGTGAGTGATAACAAAAAAAGGGCACCCATGCCATGTATGAAAAACATACTTTCTATTTCTGTCACACGTTCTACTTGAAAAAAACACATTGAACGAGCATATATATATATATATATATATATATATATATATATATATATATATATATATATATATATATATATATATATATACATGTATATATATATATATATACATATATATATATATATATATATATATATACATATATATATATATATATATATATATATATATACATATATATATATATATATATATATATATATTGTATGTGTGTGTGTCTGTGTATGTATGATTATGTGTATGTGTTTATGTAAACATGTATGTATGTTCCTGTGTTTATCTTTAAATGTATGTATAGATATCTTTTCTAGGTTTTAATGTATGTTTGGTTGTATTTTTGTATGTAATTGTGTATGAATGTGATTATTTATGTGTGTATATATGTGCATGATCATGTATGTATGCATATTTGTGCATACATGTGTGTATATGTGTATATATGTGTCTATGCATCTGTGAGTGTAAAAATGTGTGTGAATGCGTCATGAGTCCCTTAACAAAAATATTTACATACCAAAATATGTATTCACGATCCAAATAAGCATTTCACGTGAGAATTGTGTATGACAAAAAAACTCCAATGCCCATCATTTTTGCTGCAATTCGCATCCTTCAATTATTCATGTATTACTTATCGTGAATGACATCCCATTCTATTCTATCACAAGCTTTTTTCAGAATCAATTATTGTTGATATATTTAGGTAGTGATGTGTGTGAACACACTAGGACCACCGGGGCACTCTTTCCCTCTTTAGGAGGTTTTTTTCCCTCGGCTTGTATATACGCCTATTGCCCTAATGGGCTACTTATCTTTGTACATTCTCTAGTAATACATTCAGTATTGTGTGTTGTGCTCCAAGCTTCTTCTTCTTCCTTGTGTTGTTCGCGTGCTTCTGTAGAAGTCTAACTCCAACAATTGGTATCAGAGAAGGTCGTCGCTTCATCTAGGGCGCCATCGACACTCCTCCGTTTGCAGTCTCAGAATCGTACGAATTTTGGTGAGCATACTCAGGTTGTTTCCGAGATCAAAATAGCTTCACTGTGTGGTGCGGAAATCGCGACGTGAGCTCGTTTCAGCCTCCAAACGCACTATCGTAGTGCTTGTGTAGGCTATTTCATCTTTTTATGCCAAAGGTATATACCAATTTGTGTTCTCTAGTTTAAGCGTCTCAAAGTCTGCTACAGGTCTAGCAGAACTCGTCTGGGCATTTCTGTTCAACTTTTTGAGATACAGTCAATTTTCTGCATCAAGGTATTTTAGTCATCGGCCATGGCTGAAAGCAGTGATGTATTCTGTATGTTGGCTGTTGAGGATAAGTTGGATGGTACCAACTACCCATTATGGGCTTATATGATGCGACATGTATTGGTTGCAAAAGGATTGTGGAACATTATGCAGGGTGTTGAAAGACGTCCTGTTACACCTATAACAACAGGTACTACGAATATAGGTGTTGGAGCTGATGAAGATGGTGTCAAAGATGATATTGTGCAGATTCCTATTCATGCTACTATTTCTGCTGCACCTACTGCAAAGCAAATTCATTGGGATGGTAGAGATGCCCAGGCACATGCATTGATAGCTTTGTCTCTCAAACATGCCATTATTCCTCACATTCGCTCTTAAAGAACAACTAAGGATGCTTGGGATACACTTACCACATTGTACCAAGCTAGGAATGAGGCTCGTGTTGCTTACCTCCGAAAACAGTTGGAGAGTGAGCACATGAATGAAGGTGATTCTATGGACATTTTCCTAACGAAGATCAAAGATTTGAAGGAACCAGTTGATTTCTACTGATGAGGTTATACCAGATAGCTCACTTGTGCAGACCGTTCAGAGTTTTGCTTCTACTCTTTGGTTGATAATGAAAGGCAATCCGAATGCCTTATCATTTGAGAAGTTAGTTTCTGTTTTGTTGCAAGAAGATGAGTCCAGACTGAAGAGGTCCATTATGCGTGTTGCAGATCAAGCTTTCGTGGCTAGTTAGAAGGGCAAAGGAAAATGGAACTCTTCTACTAGTAAGCAGAAATCTGCAAATGTTGCACATTTGAAGAACCAGGATAAAGATGAGAAGAAATCAAAAAATCAGAAATCGTTTTGCAAGTACTGTAAAGGGAATGACCATATCATAAAGAACTGTCCAGAACTGGCTACAAAAGAGGCAAAGAAAAAGGAGGTTGTAATGGTTGTTGCAGAAGCCTCTACACCAAAAACAGAGTCTGCTAATCTTGTGTAGGAAGAAGAATGGGCGTTTACTACTGTTTGCAATTTTGACCCATCTTCTCATGAGCAGTGCATGCCTGCAGTGGACTCAGATGTTTGGTGCTTTGACAGTGGGGCGACCAAACATATTACCTCGCAGCGTAGTTTCTTCTCTTCACTCGAGCCTGCCCCTACAAGGAATACTATCACATGTGCCAACAACTCCTCTTATCCTGTTATGGGAGTTGGTAAGATCATTCTTACTACTACTGATGGTAGTTCTTTCACCTTGTTAGATGCTTTATTTGTGCCAGGGATCAAGAAGAATCTGTTATCAGTTTTTGCATTAGCCAAGATTGGCTTGGTTGTGAAATTTGTTGATGACAGATGTACAGTTCATGATCTGTCAAATGGCAATGTTATTATTGCTTCTGGCATTTTATGTCGTGGGCTGTATAAGCTCATAGACTATGAAAGATCTGTGAATGATTCCGCATGTGCAGTTCATGATTCTCAGGCTATGTCAGATGCAAAGCTTTGGCATGCACGCTTTGGTCATCTGAATTTTGCTAGTTTGCTATGCCTAAAAGAATATGATATGGTGTCTTCTTTGCCCAAGCTTGACTACAGCATTCCTCCTTTCCAAAAGATGGTTCAGTTCGGGCTACGCAGAAATTGCAGCTTGTACATAGTGATGTTTGTGGTCCTATGCAGACACCTTCTTTTGGAAACTATCTTTACTTCGTGACTTTCATTGATGATTTTTCCAGGCATGCATGGCTATATCCATTGAAGGCAAAGTCCGAAGTGTTTTTGTGCTTCAAACACTTTTTGGTTTTGGCTGAAAATCTATCAGCATGTAAAATGGGCACCCTCCATTCTGATTGAGGGGGGGAATATATGTCTTCTGATTTTAATGCATTTCTGGCTGAACGTGGGATAAAACACCAATGTACAGTTCCGTATACACATCAACAGAACGGAGTTGCTGAACGGAAGAACACGTCACTCATGGAGATGGCGAGGTGTATGGTCACGAGTCAGGCTTTGCCACATAGTTTCTGGCTTGAGGCTCTCATGTGTGCATCATATGTACTTAATGGGTGTCCCACTAAAGGGCTACAGTCTATCACTCCATATGAGGCTTGGCATGACCGCAAGCCATCTGTGGCTCATCTACGTGTTTTTGGTTGTTTCGCATATGCATTAGTGCCTGAACAAGATCGCAGAAAATTGGATGATAAGGCAATAAAATTTATTTTTGTTGGGTATAGTTCTGAAAGTAAAGGCTATCGTCTGTATCATCCATAGACTAAACGCATTCTAGTTAACCGTGATGTTTTCTTTGTGGAAGATGCTATTCAGCCATTGCTTTCATGTACTAAGGAGACATCTGTTAACTCCAAAGACATGTAGCGTACTTTGATTACTTAATCCTAAACTTATACTTATCTCTTAACGTGATCTTTTTTATTTATAATTTAGATTTCTCTTTTACTTTATGATTTTTCTTATTTTTAAGAACTTACTTTAATTTTTAAACCTTTGAATTTTCAATTCCAAAGATTTCTCTAATCATGTTTATAGGCATAGATAAATTTTATAAAATATATTTTCTTAATTTAGATCTTTTGGTTTTTTAATGTAATAAATAGAACAAAAATTACCACTAATTTCCTTAATAATATTTTCTTAAATTGATTTTGGATAAAGCAAGAAAGAAATAAAAGCAACAACTCTAAATCAAAAGAACTTTAAACCTAAAACTCTTTTTGTGCTATAAAATTCTTTTTGTTCAACAAAATAAATATGAAGCAAACAAACAATCTTTCTATTTAAAAATAAAATCTTTCTTGTTATAAAATAAACCTTTTCAAGTATTTTATAAAACTTTAATATGGAGTTGTCTACAATAGTTAAACAAAACTAATCTTTCTTAATGCAAAAAAAATTCAATGTTTTGAAAAAAGTGTAATGTGCCTAATTTCTAGTGCAAATGGAAACAACGTTCTTATTTAGTGATATGTTTGAATTAAAAATAAAGGAACTTGAAAAACACCTTATTTGAAGTTTGCTCAATGCAGAGGTTCTAAAGTGCATGTGATATTTTTTTACAAAGCTAAAAGTGAATGTGTATGAGTCTTCTTCTTGTATGTTGCTGAGGGGGGAGAGGGGGGGGGGAGTGAAGTGACGAAGCTCCTCCGATTAGATAATTCTTCTTCATGTGGAGGTGCTCATGTCATAAGACCATCCCTCAACACCGAGGGAAAAATAGTAGCAGCAGAATCTTCACGTTTCGTTGTAGCTCCTTCCTTCTCTTTCCGGCATACAAGAAGAAGATAAAGTTAATTTTTTAAATAAAAACTGAAAATACAACAAAAACTCTAAGCACACTATTTTCACGCTTCACGTCAGGTTCATCAAATTGTTGTAGAGGTGTGTCAAGAGAGGCAGCCGGTCATCCAAACAGATTCACGCTAACCTCTCTGTGTGACTACACAGTGGGTGTTTGTTAGTATGCTTCAGGATTCAGGTTGAGTTTTCAGTGTTTGGGTGATAAAAGCTAGAGTTTTTTAATTTATTTAAGTTTAGTCTAAAAAACTAAGATTCATATGAAAGTGCGTATCTAGCGTTTTGATATGCTGTAAAGATAAGTTCTTCTTTACTAATTTTATTAGAATTCTCTCAATAATACAATTTTTAATAATAGCTACCTCGTCGTTTTGAGATTGATTTTTCCTTCTAGGGGAAGGTGGAAACAAGATTTCTCTTTCGTCAAAATCAAGAAAAGCAATTGCACAAAAAGTTCTAAATCTAAACACTCTATAATCGTAAGGTGAAGAGTATAAAGTTTCGGTTACAATATGATGTTTCACTTTTTCTACTTCTTCTATACTATCCTCGATTTTGTTGATATATCAACTACAATGTTTTCTTTTTGTTGTGGAAGAGTATTTCTTTTTAAGATTGGTGGAAACATATCTTCTCTATTTTCTAGTTCAGGTAAGATAATTGAGAGTAATGGCAAAACTCTAGATAAGTTATGATCATATTCTATAGAATGTAAAGTTTCATCTACAACTTACTCTTTAACTATTTCTATTACTTCAATTTCATTACTAATCTCGTTTTTACTGATTTGAGTAAACATACTTTCAATAGGTGTGTGTAAAAGCATTCCTAAAACAAAAGAACTATCTATTTCTTTATTTTCAGTAACGGATTTGCTTGTCGATGCTAAATTCTTAGACACAAGAAAGTGCAATATAGAAAATTTACTTAAACTGTAAAGTGAAAGTGTGAAAAACTTTAGAATCGAATCTAGACCTATACAAATCTTGTAAAGAGATCTAATACAGGTCTTAGAAAATATTCCTATACAAAAGCTTAATAATTCAAAATATCATATAATGAACTAAAATCAGCGGCTTAAAAGAAGCTTCAATTTTGTAAAATCTCATCAAATCCTCTTCAGTGCTTGTCAAGTTTTCTTCACAATTATCTACAAAAAGAAACATTAGGAAAACGTAAATATGCTTTTATTAATATAAAAAACTCATTTACTAATATTACATTCAAAACTGAACATAATTTAAACCTATGCTAACACGTGTTAATTAACCCTCTTATGTATATATATCTACACACTCACATACATTCTCATATAAATATATTTATTTCATATGCTTACATACAAATATTAACTTTAACATGCATACTCATACACTAACATGTACTCCTAATGCAATCCTATTCATACTTATTATGCATTTATGTACAAGTAAACACATGTATTAAACTCATACACACATCTACTTCAAATAGGCATATGCACATACTTTTCACATGCATATACACTCAATCATATCACCTACCTGCTTCATTTATGCACATGCACAACATATGAGGGGCATACCGATGCCGCATATACCGACGGTCATAGTCGGCGTCGGTATAGCCCACGGAAAATCTCACTAAGAGATACCGACGGTCAAGTGACCGTCAGTATGACCGTTTTAAACGGATCCTTGGTGTGTCCCGCAACCGTCGGATAAGTGTCGGTATAGGCATCGCTATAGGCATAGGTATGAGCGTCGGTATAAGCATCGGTATAAGCATCGGTAATTTACTGGCAACTACCAACGCGTATACGGACGTCCATACCGGCAGCTATACCGGCGGTGAGTTTTAAACATACCGCGAACCCCAGAGCAAAACTTCACATTTCTGCACGTGTTTGAGTACTGTCGGTCTACTGTCGAACTTGCGCGCACTGTCGTCATGATTTTCTCTCCTCTCTCACTTGTGAAGGCCTATAAAAAACATATTTGGTGAAGGTAGCCAGAATTCCCCAAGAAGTCCAGGATGCATCAAGGATGTCAAAGGAAGGTCACATACAAAGTTTCAAAGAAATCAAGAAAGTCCATGGTAGCGGTCAAAGCTGGTCAAAGTTGGGAAATTAGGGCAAAATTGTCATTGTCACCAAATTAGATGAAAATCCATATACTTATAAAGATTGTCAAAGGCACTCTATAGCCAAAATTTCAGCAGAAAATGGATTTTTTAGCACATTGATATGCTATGTTCATTTTGTAAAAATGTAATTTTTCTAGTTTGACACTACAAATTCTTGTATAGAAATTTATGTTAGCCATATGGTTTGGCATGTATAAAGATCATATGTGGCTACATATTTGTACAAATTTTCAAGGCCATCAGAGCTTCCTAGAGACCTTAATGCCACCTTGCAAGCTTCCAAATGTAGTCAAACTTGTACAAGGGAGATTCAGATGGGAGTTATTTCTGCATATTCCTGAAGGAGATCTTTGGAAACATAGTCCTACAAAGTTTCATCTTCACCAAAGCCTATTTGGAGGGTCAAAGAGCACAAAGTCCAGTTTTCAGGATCACCGCAGTTTTCTAGTTTAAGCAAATTGAAGGGTTGAAGGGCCACCACATGGCGAAAGCTGATTGAGCCATGTTGTATGATCAAGATGAGCTCATATTCAAGGGTGGAGATGCACTTATGCTTAAAGCAAGGAGGATCCACGAGTTTTTCCATAAAAGAAGATAATTTTTGACAATCAAAGATCAATAATGCAGCTTTTCTCCAAAAAATAGTGGCTTATCTTATCCGAATTGATGTCAGCACTGATCGAATGGTCCAGATCATCCCCAGATCCAATGGTGGAGAATGAGGGCGCCTAAATTTCACTCCTTTACACTAGATTTGATAGAAATTTCATGAGTCTGAGTACGAAGATGAATGGAGAGACATAGGGAAGTATCTCAGTACACTACAACCATTACCTAGCTGGACTACGAATAGATTCCGTAACATTAGAAAACGAGCTTATAACTTTTTCCTATGTAATGGTTATCTTTGGAGACATGCTAAGGGTAAGGTTAAGAATCCACAACAAGTCCTAAGAAAACGAGGTCTTCAATTGCAAGTAATGAAGGAAATGCATGAGACATTATGGGCCAGTCATAAAGGATTTTTTGGAACATATGAAAAAATTAGAAGTACCTATTATTGGCCTAGGATGTATGTTGACATTAGTAGCTATGTTTCTACATGTTCTACTTGTCAACTTCATTCATCAGTCAAACATAGAGATCCGTTGCATCCTACTTATCCACCTTGTATTCACTACAAGTGGGTAGTAGATCTTGTAACTATGCCTAAAGGTATTGACAAAATGCGTTACATTGTACTTGCAAGAGAAGATTTAACTAATCATGTAGAGGGACGTGCATTACGATCTAAGACCACTTACAATGTTTGCAAATTCTTGCTTGAAGATGTCATAAGTCGCTTTGGGTACATAGAGAAAGTAGTTGCCGATCGTGGAGAGTTAAATGCGAGAGAAGCTAAAGAGTTCTTTGAGCGTCACCGTATTCGTTTGTCTCTCACTACTGCATATAATCCAGAGGCCAATGGTAAAATAGAGAGAGGGCATCCACCTATTGTGAAAGCCATATCTAAAGCATGTAACGGTGACATCAAACAATGGCCTAAATTCTTACCTTTTGCACGTTGGGCAGATAAAATGACATGCACACGTACTACTGGATATATGCCTGCTGAACTCATGTACTGTCAAAAACCATTGTTTCCAATTCAGTCTCATATTTCTGCATGGTCAAATTTGCCTTGGTCTGAAAACATGTCTACTGATGATTTTTTGAGTTTGCGTATTAAACAGTTAGAACAAGGTAAATTAAGACTTGATGATGCTGTTGAAAAATTAAGAGAATCTAGAATGAAGAACAAGCATTATTTTGATAAAACTCATCGATTGCGTCCTAAGCCAATTGACGTAGGAGATTGGGTGCTCATTTATGATAGTACATTTGACTCTCAATATGATGCACGCAAAAAGCTCACTCAACGGTGGTTTGGGCCATACATTGTATCAAAAGTCAACAACAATGGTACGTTTGCTCTTTGTGAATTAAATGGTGTTGCACTAAAAACTTTGATTGCAGGTAAAAGGATAAAGCTATTCAAGAAACGTGATAATGACCAGTACATTTTGGATGAGGACATTGAAGAAGATGACAACAATGAGGCCGATTCATAAACAAGAGTATCCATGTTATAAAAAATAAAAATATAAATAAAAAAAGGAAAAGAAAATAAAAAAACATATAAAAATATCATTAATTTTTCAAGTTCATGTTGCTTTGTTTTTTTTCAAGTTCATTCTATTTTTTTTTCCATGCTTGTTTCATGCATGTTTTTTTTTCAGTCTTTGCATTGCATTGCATATCCACATCACTTGAGTCAAAAAGGGCAAATGATGATTTCTCTACTTGTGTAAAATTGTATCTTAAGTAGTAACTTATCTACTAAGGAATTGATTATAATCTAGGATTGTTGAAAGATAGGGCATGTAGATTTGGAGGTTTATTTTGGTGACATGACTTTCATATATAAACATGCATATGTATCCTATATCGAAAGCATAATTGTTGAAATCCTAGCTCCTGCTATTGCATGTTTCTACATCCTTAGTCCATCTCACAGCACTTGTATCGGAGTTTAAACGTCTGTTCTCCGTCATCAAAAATGGTACATGTTACCAAGAAGTTTACACTTTCTTCCACCCCAAAAAAGTGATCGTAACCATAAAGTTGCCGAATCATCATCAAAAAAAAAAAAAAAAAAAAAGAAGAGCAAGCCAAAGGAGGATAAAGAGGCATAGTAGAATAAATCACGGGCAATATAGGCAGATTTATGCATTAGTGGAGTTTAGTTAGATTTCCTTGCATGTTATTAGACAAAGAGCATATTCATATTTATGTAGGAAAGGAGTTGATCTAAAATAAGCTAAAGATGGAAGATGTCTCTTGAAAATCCTAAATCTTTGTTTATAATCATATTTAAGGTAGATTGCTTTATGAAAAAGGTAAAAAATTTTCTTCAAGATGAGAGGAACTAATGCTTAAAACGACTCAATACATCCACTTCCACTTCATATTGATGCTTGTTTTCTTTCTTTCTTGTTGCCAATGTTGCTTGTTCATTTGCATATATGTTGCCTATTTGTTCATGCATATTCATGTTGCCTGTTTCAATTCTTTCTTTCATGCAAATTTTGCTTCATGTCACGTTACCTACTGATTCATGCATATAATCAATTTTCCTTCCATGTTTCTTATGTTTCCTATAAAAGAATTTGATGCCTGGAATGTTTTGTTTCTCACAGATGCTAGAGTGGTGCTTCTCGAGGAATCGCAGGTTTAGTGGGGGCGAATGTCGTCGAGATTTTCTCTCCTCTTTCACTTGTGAAGGCCTACAAAAAACATATTTGGTGAAGGTAGCCAGAATTCCCCAAGAAGTCCACGATGCATCAAGGATGTCAAAGGAAGGTCACATACAAAGTTTCAAAGAAATCAAGAAACTCCATGGTAGCGGTCAAAGCTGGTCAAAGTTGGGAAATTAGGGCAAAAATTTCATTGTCACCAAATTAGATGAAAATCCATATACTTGTAAAGATTGTCAAAGGCAGTCTATAGCCCAAATTTCAGCAGAAATGGATTTTGTAGCACATTGATATGCTATGTTCATTTTGTAAAAATGTAATTTTTCTAGTTTGACCCTACAAATTCGTGTATAGAAATTTACGTTAGCCATATGGTTTGGCATGTATAAAGATCATATGTGGCTACATATTTGTACAAATTTTCAAGGCCATCAGAGCTTCCTAGAGACCTTAATGCCACCTTGCAAGCTTCCAAATGTAGTCAAACTTGTACAAGGGAGATTCAGATGGGAGTTATTTCTCCATATTCGTGAAGGAGATCTTTGGAAACATAGTCCTACAAAGTTTCATCTTCACCAAAGCCTATTTGGAGGGTCAAAGAGCACAAAGTCCAGTTTTCACGATCACCGCAGTTTTCTAGTTTAAGCAAATTGAAGGGTTGAAGGGCCACCACATGGCGAAAGCTGATTGAGCCATGTTGTACGATCAAGATGAGCTCATATTCAAGGGTGGAGATGCACTTATGCTTAAAGCAAGGAGGATCCACGAGTTTTTCCATAAAAGAAGATAATTTTTGACAATCAAAGATCAATAATGCAGCTTTTCTCAAAAAATAGTGGCTTATCTTATCCGAATTGATGTCAGCACTGATCGGATGGTCCAGATCATCCCCAGATCCAATGGTGGAGAATGAGGGCGCCTAAATTTCACTCCTTTACACTAGATTTGATAGAAATTTCATGAGTCTGAGTACGAATATGAATGGAGAGACATAGGGAAGTATCTCAGTACACTACAACCATTACCTAGCTGGACTTGATTTCTCTAGATCCAAGGGCCCAAATTCATTCAAAAAACTATATAGACCCCCCTCCAAACTCCTAGAGCATCATTGTTAGGCATCCATAGGGCTCATGCTAGCTTACGGTTTCCTTGAGACGATCACCCTCGGTTGAGCGAGTGAGGATCCAAGGTGAGCTAGTATGAGTGTAGTACCTAGTTTCATATTTAAGTTAGAACTCCAATGTAGGATAGGCTCTTGAAACCAGCATCTCTATCTTGACTCACCCTCGGTGGAGCGTGTGAGTGAGTTAGAGCTGATTTTAATGAGTCTTAGACTTCTTTAGTTAGACGTTAGGAGCCTAGACATACATAGGGTCACTGGAGTGGAACTGACCTTCTTACGTGTGAGATTCGGTTGAACTGTCATGGTTTGAGGGTCCGAACCACCTTTGATCAGTAGACTGCCTAGCTTGACGTACCACGACGATCTTATACATGTATCTTAATTCAAATCCTTTTAATTCATGTCACTTGTCACTTGTCTCTTGTCTCCTCTCTCAGTCTCTTAAGTATTTTTACATGTCTTCTATTTCTTCTATGTGTGAGAAGGCTCCGTAGTATTGCGTTGAACCAGTGAGGATGTTTCTTTGAGCTTGTGAGTAAACTCTATCATCATAATTCACTTGCATGCATATAATCCATACATACCCATACATATTGATGAGTTTCTGAAAGTGTATAAGAAGCTCCAATATTGGACCATTCTTCCTTTTGAAACTGGTTTATGTGTAAGGATTCCATCTATTCACGTCATGCATACATATCATCCAAAGAAGACTATGCATATGAATTAGAATTAGGAAGTGTTTAAGAAGCTCCTTCAATGGACCATTCTTCCTTCCAAATTTGATTCGTGTGTATGGTTCTCTTTCATTCTTATCATTCATGTTCATAAATCTAACTTGCACTCCTACTTTCCCATTCCCATAATCATTTCAACATCTCTCTCTTCTCCATCCTCAACATTAATTTCACTTTCATGTCCTTAAACCATCCAACATTCATTAGCTTCATACACCCTGTGTGTGCCACGACCGGACCCGATCCACCCGGATTACGATCACCTCCACAGCGCGAACCTGCATTGTCTTGCGCGCACACACACACACACGGATCTCTCTCTCTACACACACACACTCTCTCTCCGCTTAGATCTCACATCTTGGTAAGTGTTGCACGTACTGTTAGCATTTGTGTGGAACAAATCGTTATAGGCGAAGCAATCCCCGCAAAGGTTCTTCGCCACTTTCCTATCATTCCACGAATTAAGAACATGTTTAAATGAAAATCTATAGCTGAGCTAATGTCATGGCATACAAAGAGCAGGTCTACAGATAATGTAATGCGAGTGCCAGCTGACTCTGATGCTTGGAAGCACATAGATAGTAAGTGGCCAGAGTTTGCTAGTGAGCCTCGGTCCATACGTCTAGGCCTAGCTATGGATGGAGTGAATTCATTTGGATTACGTAGTTCTTCATGGAGCACATGACCTGTATGTTTGGTCAATTGTAATATCCCACCATGGTTGGCCACAAAGAAAGGTCATTTATTATTAGCTCTTATTGTACCAGGTAAGTATAAGGTAAAAAACATGGATGTATATCTTGCACCACTTGTGGAAGAACTACGCATTTTATGGGATGGGATCACTGTGCGTGACATGTCTCAACCTATAAGAAGACGAGACGTGGGAGTGCAAGGCATACTTATGTGGACAATGCATGATTCGCCTGGTTATGGTGAATGTCAGGTTTATCGATTTCGGGTTACCATGCTTGTCCTTTATTCCGACCAGGACTCGAAGCACGCTATTCCAAAGCACTACGTAAAACTGTCTATGAAGGACATCATAGATATTTTCCTGAAGGGCATATTTTATGTGAAGGACAAATTGGTTGACAAGCGCAACACCAAATGAAAGGTAGCGATTGGAAACAACTGTGGGATTCAGAAAATCCAATTGCTGGCATGAAACGGTTGTCCATTTTTCATGAACTCCCTTATTTGAGTGAATTGGTGATCAATCATTTGGTAGACCCGATGCATATTTTCAAGAATGTGGGAGAGATGCTTTGGAAAACTTTGATCGGAAAGAAAGAAAGCAAAGCACAAAGGGACGACCTAGAAGAGTGAGGTCGTATGCGAGAGTTGTGGGCAAGTACTAAGCCCAACAGAACAGTATCGTTACCAAGAGCTCCTTGGGTGCTTCGTAGGATGGAAGAGCAACAAGTGAAGAAAACAATTTCAGAGTTTTGTACACCTACTAGATGCATGAGATGTCTAAAGACTACTTTCACACAAAACAACGATCTTCCAGGACTCAAGTCTCATGATTGACACAAGTTTTAACAGTTTTTGCTCCGTGTAGCCCTAAAAGATTGTCTTTCAGAGGATGTACAAAAAACCATTTATAAAATTAGTTCTTTAGTACGGTGAATATCTTCTAAAGAGATAAATAGAGATAGCATAGAGAGTGCGAAACTCAATGCTATCGAGGTTGTTTGTATGGTAGAGAAATACTTTCCCACAAGTATTCTCACTATTCAACTTCATTTACTGGTTCATGTAGTAGATGAATTTGCAATAGTCGATCGATGTTCTTCTTAGGGTGCTTTATGAAGACATTAAAAGGGTTTGTCCGACAGAGAGCACGTCTAGAGGGTAGCATGGCAGAGGGATGGCTTGTACAAGAATCTCTTGTATTCATTACTGAGTTTCTATGTATATCGGATCCCGAAATGCCTCGCTTATGGAGCGATGATGAAGATGTTCGTCTCGTAGGCGATGAGCCACAAGGTAAAGAATTGCAAAGAAAAATGGATGCAGCTTTCAGAGAGAAGGCAATGAAGTTTTGCATAGTTAACTCTGAGCCTATGCAAAAGTGGTTAGAAAGGTATGAACTTGCCAAGGAAACTAATGCAAAGGAAAGAGCTCAGTTTTGAAGAAATCGTTCCACTCGATTTTTGCCTCTTCCAGAAAATCTTCGACCTCTCCCACCTTTTCCAACGAGCAGATGGCTAGATGGAGCAATTTCACAAGAAAAAACAGCGGGTGAAGATATCTCTGAAGAAGAAGAAGAACTCGCAAAAGGATGTGATTGGGAGTATATTAAATACGGTGCACTATGGTATCATGGACGACACTTTCAAATCGCACGAATCGATCAAAACCGGTCTACTTTTGATAGTGGAGTGATGGTGAATTTTTTGCAAAAAAGTAGAGCGAGTGCAAGAAATGATAATGCTCTAGAAGGCGAGTTAGATTATTGTGGTGTGATTCAAGACATCTTGAAACTATCTTTCAGAAAGTTTGATTACTTTGTTTTTCACGTGAAATGGTTCAAAGTAGTCACCTCTGGAAGAAACGCAACAGTGAGACTAGATAAGAGTGGTTTGCTTCAAGTCGACTCCACAAGATTGTGGACAGATGAAAGGGATACATTTGTACTTCCCGAACACTGTGAGCAAATTGTTTTTATACCAGATTCAAAAGACCCAGAGTGGCTATTTGTTTTACAAGTTGCTCCACGTAGTAGACAAATTTTTGAAAACATAGATGTAGAAGAAAGTCCATCTCTAGTGGATTCAGAGATTCATTCGATAGTTGAGGAGGAAGAGATCATTGTTCGAGAAGAAGAGGTCATTGAAGAAGAGGTCATTGTTCGAGAAGATGAAGCAATAGACGATGATCAGGAGGAAACCAGCATAGCAAGCGATTTAGAAGCCATCAATTTAGAGATAGATATTCTCGATGCATCGGATCTTCAAGAGGATGCTAGAATAGAGGACTTTTAAATAAAAGACTTTTACGTACTAATTTTTGGTTTTTTTTGTTTATTTCCTATATTATTTTTCTTATCGCATGCTAATTATTTGAGTTCTTTTATTACAGAGCACGATGGGAGACAGTCCTCCAGTCACTCCACAATCCATGACAGAGGAGCAGTTTTTGGAGTTCATCTCTCAAGTTCCTCCTACGTATATGGCCGTTGCATCACAGTATTAGATCGCTCGTGGTAGCACTCCTCCCGGCCTCACTCTTTGCGGCCTTAATCCTGCCGGCCTCACTCCCACTGGCCTCACTCCCACCGGTGTCACTCCCGCCACTGTCACTCCTGTCGGTGTCACTCCTAAGGGTGGTGCTACTCCCATAGGAGGTATGTCTCTTAGCTATGTGACTCCACCACGAACATCTTTGCAGCCATCTCCTACTGGGTCTACTAGTAGACATGTGCGTTCGACACCTTAGTGCGATACAGGGTCTGGCCCATCTCATAGATCAAGGTCACGCTCTGGAGCAGGAGGTTCTAGGAGTGGATCTACAGGTAGGTGTGGAGGCGGAGGAGGCAGTTGTTGTGGAGGTAGTGCGACGGACATTGTGTCGCCCGATTCTACTCCTAGGACGAGTACCTCAGATGTAGGTACGCCACACAGTACACCACGCAGTACACCACGTACACCTTGGGGTGCTCATGACCATGATGACTCCAAGCTGTATAGTATCCGAGATGGAGCTCCGGTGATGGATGCGGCTGGAAAATCAATGCGTGCACGCATACGACAACTTTGCTCCATCCAGTTTGGACACTCCATCATGCTAAAATGTAGTGAACAAGATAAAGATCGAAAGAATTATATCACACAGACGATTTACCCGGAGTTTCGACCAGTCGATGGACAGTCGATTGTCAGTTCAGAGTGGATTCTACACACCGCACATGAGGTCATGTAGCATCGACGATCCGAGGCTCGTGATGCATTCAGAGAAGGCTTACCAAAGCCTGTGTGGTTAGATGCTGAGGAGTGGGACATGATTCGTGATGAGCAGTAGCAGACTCCTAATCGATATCGCCAGCAACAAAATGCCGCACCACACGTCTAGACACGATTGGATCGTCACATTTTGGCAGCGGCGGATATGACACGATGCGTCATGAGTTTGTAAGTACCTGTTCATTTATTGAATTTATTTGTGTTAAATTTCTCATATATATTTCTCTAATCTTTTTATATTTGTTTCAGGAGTTGGCAATGGGTCCTCCTCCAACACGAACGGAGGAGTATTATGGATATAGTCATGGGTTGACTGCACTATTGCACGACTTGGAGGGATGCGGTGCGGTAGTTTCATGGGAGCGTTTGCGATGAGGTAATTAATTTATAAACTTGGTTTTTACTTGTTTGTAATTTTCATGTGAATTAATATCATTCCATTAATGTTCTTGTTGTAGGATTGTTGATATGGAACGCTCTTTGCATGTGTATGGCAGTGGCAGACCAATATTTTGTATTTGATTTCCATATGGCAATACATTGCTTTGCCACATTTTGTAAAAGCATCAATATGACAGTGGTTTGCCACACTCTTGTACATGCTTCATTATTGAAATATATAACTTCTTTTGTACATGGTTCATTGTTCATTCTGATTATCGATCTCTTTTGTGTACAATAATACTCTTTTTCATGAAATCATATTTCTGTTGTCATTAGAGTATTCATCACATGTACTCAGTTTGTTCTAGTCAGAGTGTATTGTCTTTTGTTCACCAACATCATGGTAATGTTGCTGTAGCAAAAGACAAAACACTCTGCCCAAAAAAAATTTTGCAGGTATGGTCGTCGGTATACGCGACGGTACTCCCAGTAGTGTCATCGGAATAACCATTGGTACACTCAAGAGGCGATGCAGCAGAAGCCGATTAACGACGCATATACCGACATTTATATCGACGCATATACCGACGCTTATACGGACATATATATCGACGCATATACCGACACCTATATCGACTCTTTGGTACCGACGCGCAAACCGACCTTTACACCGGCGTCGCGGCAAATAAATCCGCGTTCATTTTCCTCAGTAAAAACCTCGGTATACCATCGATCTATTGTAGTGGTATTAATAGTAAAGCCTAGGGTTTGGTAAAGCCAACATTCCTAGCTTTATCATCTAGGGATAGGTTTAGGAAGCTAAGGGAACAATTAGAACCTAACATTAGAGATCTTCTACTCTATTCAAAGCATTATCAAGAATGCAAGATGGAAGAGATGTTAAAAAATATGATGGTAGAGAAGCAAGGAACACGCATAGTTCAAGCCATTTTAAGAGATAAAGGAAAATTCACTGGCTGAAAGATTACAGAGTACGTGGATGCATTTTAAGAGCAAGTGAAAATCCAAGGTTTACCTGATGATGTTTTAGTGAAATATTTTGGTTGTGTTGTTTCTAGTTTAATACTAAGAAGTATTCAGATTCAAGCCAATAATCCTTAAGAGGAATTTACAAAAGAATTACATAAGATGTTCTATCTTGAGGACTTTACCCAGCAGAGTCTGGAAGGATTTTTGTGATGGATAAACTCTTTAAAAAGTAATGAGTCCCTAACTCATCTTCATGGTGAGTTTATGAGACAATTAGCCCAACTCCACGAAAAGGATAGAAACACTTTAAATCCAGAACTGATTATACATTTCCTCAAGATATTAAGTCCTAAGGATAGGGCTGAGGTTGAGGGACGTATAAAAGAGCCAGGCAAAAGATATGGCCTGAGTGAGGATTGGGAAAAAGTAAAAAGAGAAATAGAGGTTGCTGCCCAAATGAAACAAAGGCAATCAGTTTTGTATGCAAACTCAAATGCTTCTCAGCCTAAGGAGATTCCTGCTGCAAGGCAAACTCACATGCGAATGCCAGCGACTATGGATATGGCTAACAATACAGTTGCCTCTAAAGCTCCGATAGAAGTTCAACTAGATATTCTATGTAAACAAATGGAGAATGTTATGAACATGTAGGCATCTCTTTCCAAAGAGGTTGCCCAATTGAATAACAAAGTGTACTCCATGAGTTTTAATGATCCTCGAGCTAGAAGTAGTGGTGTAGGGCAAGCACCACCCATACAGCCACTTATGCCATAATACATTCCTCCTCAGCCAGTTTTCCAGCCAGCTCAACCTACTTAGTTTGCTACTCAGCCAGCCTTTCAAAAAAAATACTGAAAGAAAAGGGACTGGTGGAAAACGATCTGTGTGGTGTGATAGCTAGGAGCATGCAAATTACGCATGTGACAAATTAAAAAGTGCAAAGGAAAATCATGTAGAAATTGATAGAAGATTGTGTGACTTTAGGTCACAACTTCCTTTATCCATCAATTGGGGCAAAGGAGGAATGGAAAAGTTATATGAAAATTTAATGATCTCTAATGCAACTGCCCGTACCTCGGCTCCTAGATTAGAGCCAATAGAGAATAGGCCTCTTTCCACGCAAAGCCAAAATCCTTATTCAATTGAGGCACTGGTAAGGGTTAGAGAGGAAATAATGTGAAAAACATCATGAAGATCTCCTGTAGATCAAGCCTCTATTTATTCCCACATTGCCAATGTTGAGGAAAAACATAGACGAGATGATATGCAGGATGATATAGAGGAATGAGATAGGAGCGTGACTAGGAGACAAACAAGAGAGGATGAGAAGAAAACTGATAAAAAAGTACAATTTGAGAATACAAATTTATCTCAAGAGGAGAAAAGAAAGATGATAAAGGAAGGAAAAACGCCAACAGATGAAAATATTCAATCACAAGATGAAAAAAAGAAATCTGAAAATGAAAATACTAAAGCTGAACATAATGATGACCAAAAACAAAACGAAGAGAAGGGAAAAAAGAAGGGAAGAAGAGCTCCACATGCAATAATGATTTTGGAGCTCGAGAAGAAGAAAGATGCTAGGGAAATCTTAAATGATATACTTCTAAAGAGTCAAGTAACAATGTCTCTTGAACAAGTGTTTTCAATAGCAAAATCGGAGTTCAAGGATAGTTTTATTCGACTGATTACAAGGAAATGTTTTCCATTGCCACAAGATGAAGATGTGGTGAAAGAAACTCTAGCTATGAATGATGCACTCACATTAAGTGAGAGTGATTATGAAGATGATGAAGAATTTACAAATCTCAGTGTAAATAGAATTTTTTTAAAATCGATACAGCCTGATGATAAGAAATTTTAGATCTTAATGGATGATCATCAGGCAAGAATCATCAATGTTGAAGATAAATATTTTTGTTGAGATTCTTACTACAGATTGATCTCAACCAATCACCACAATATGGACAAGCTTTATTACCCTTAGTAGATATTCTTGCATCATGAAAACGATAAAAATATAATTAGATTAAATCATATTTATTTATTTGCATATTGAATAAAAAAATTACATGAATACCTAAACAAACACCATATCTTAGAAAATCCTGAATATTCCAAGCCACAATACCATGAACCATAATATGTATTTCATTGATACTTTTCGATACATCAATGACACTAATACCTCTCCATAACTCTTGGAGATCGTCAATGAGAGGATCAAAATATATATTCATATCTTTAACTTGTCTTTTGCTTGGGATTAAAAGTGAAAGCATTAAATGTTCGTTTTTAATGCTAAGATATGGCGGAAGATTATAGTTTATGACTACCACTGGCCATGTTGACCATTTATTGGATTTCATGGAGAATGGATTAACCCCATCTAATGCAACTCCTAACTTTAGATTCTATGGATTTTATGCAAATTCAGACCATGTAGAATCAATATGCTCAAAAGCAACACTATCATGAAGAATCCTGATTATTCCATCAGTACTTCTATGATCATGCTCCCATGTCAAAAGCTTTGATAATTTGGGGCTTTGAAATATATGTCTAGTCCGTGGAGCCAATGGACAATGTCTCAATATCTTTTTTGGGATTTTATCTTCTTCGTCCTTATATTGAGGAGATTGAAATTTGGGACATGTCAAAGAGTCTGCATATTCACCTCTATATAAAATACAATCCTTAGTACATGCATGTATACATTGATAATCTATACCAAGATTGTTGATTATCTTCTTCATTTCATCATGTGAGGTAGGAAGAATATTGTGACTTGGTAAAAGCTCTTCAGATAATAACCTGTAAGGTCATCAAAAAAAGATATATTAAAATAAATAAATAAATAAATAAATAAATAAATATATATATATATATATATATATATATATATATATATATATATATATATATATATATATATATATATATATATATATATATATATATATATATATATATATATATATATAGATGCATATAATTTTATATGTGTATGCTTATGTGTATGTGTATGTGGATGTGTATATGCATGTGCATGTGTATACATATGTCTATGTGTATATGTATATATGTATGTATATGTGTTTTATAGGTGTATATGTATGTATATATATGTAGGTGTATGTGTATGCATATGTGTACACATGTGTATGTATGTATGTATGTATGTGTATATATGTATGAATGTGTATGTATGTATGTATATGTATGTATGCATGTGTAGCTGTGTATATTTGATTTTGTTTTTAATTGTTTTTTTGTATATTATGGTTTCCAGATTTTCATATCTAGACCACTAAATGTTCTAGCAGTTTCCCATTTTAAAGTCAATCTATTACCTTTCTTGCTAAGCTGTTTACAAATAGTAAGTATTAGTTAGCTATGAAGGTTTTTAAGTCATCTATTAAATGGGAGGATCAAATTTATCGTGAATATTTTGAAAGATGCATGAATAATTTTAAAGGATGGGCGGATAAAAAGTGTCCATTCAATGCAAGTTCTTGTTCTTACCTTAGCTAAAGTAAGAATAAAACCCTGCAATACTTATTTATGTTTGTTATATGTAATACACGAGTATTATGGAGAGGCAGATATGGATGAGGTGAAGAGACAGACACAGGAGGGACGATCTCGATCGTCACAAGGTGATTATGATGATGAGGATGAGGATGATGAGAATGATCATGATGCTCATGATGATGATGATGATCATTAGGATTCTTGATTATGACATTGCATTATATGTATTTACATTGATATATACACACACACACACACACATATATATATATATATATATATATATATATATTATCTATATATTTTTCATTTCAGTTATCTTTGAATTGTGTGTATGGTATTAAGTAATGAAAAGTTTTGTTCTATTGATTGTTATTATTGTTTAAACTAATCATGTGTTTTAGTACTTTCATTATATAATTCATTCATATGTGTGTACGTATGTGCATGTATATGTGTGAAAATTTTATGTGTATATGAATGTATGTACATATGTATATGTGTATATGCATGTGTAACTGTATATGTGTATGTATGTGTATGTGCATGTGCATGTGTATGTGTGTATATACGTATGTATATGCATGTGCATGTGTAAGTATATATGTGTGTATATGAGTGCATGTGTGTGCATGTGTATATGTGTGTGTACGTATGTGCATATATATGTGTGTATATGTGTATGTGTGTGTATATATACATATATGCATATGTATGTGTATGTGTATAAAGATATAAAAATGTATGTATTTGCATGTGTATATGTATGAAACATGCATGTGCATGTGGATGCATTTCCATTTGCGTCCATGTGCATGCATGTGGATATGCATATACATGTATTTAAGTATATGTTAATGTGTGTATGTGTACACACACACACACATATATATATATATATATATATATATATATATATATATATATATATATATATATATATATATATATATATATATATATATATATATATATATATATATATATATATATATATATATATAAATATATATATATATATATATATGCAATAATGCATGCATGCAAGTCTTTTTATGTGGTTGTAGAAATGTTTGTGCATATGCATGTGTATGTGTGTGTATGTGCATGTGTATATGTGTATATGTGTGAACGTGCATCTTCATCATGTATAAGTGTATATGTGTGTATCAATAAGTGTGAATGCTATATAATGAAAATAACACAATTCAAATGATATAAAAAGAATGGAAATTGTACTTACAGTAGTTAGACATACTTTTTGCTTGGTTAGCTTCTTGAATAACCTGCAATAAAGAGAGAGAGAGAGAGAGAGAGAGAGAGAGAGAGAGAGAGAGAAAAGAGAGAGGGAAAAGAGAGAGAGAGAGAGAGAGAGAGAGAGAGAGAAAACAAAGAGAGAAAGACGTAGAAAGAGAGATAGACAGAGACAATAAGATAGAGCTTAGGCAAAACAACAATTCTGCATATAATTGTTTTAGCTCGTAAGCACAACACAATTGCAAATGTTGGAGAGCTCTTTGACCAAATGTGTGAACATGCCGATCTAAGAGCCTCCAATGTTTTAATGTTTTTTCTTCAACAGACTGTCGTGTAAGCAATGATACCACATCATTAAAACCATTGGGATTGGTGTCGCATAAGCAAGGTTTTTAGCATCACTTATGCGATGCAAGAAAGCATCACTTATGCGATGCAAAAAAGCATCACTTATGCAAAGCTTTTTTAAACCATCACGTTAGCGATGCTCTATGCGAGCGTCACACATCCCGTCATGACACACGTCAAAAAAACATCGTTTGGCTCGTCCTTTAATCGATGGACCACGATCGATGCTTCTTGCAATGCATTTTCTAATTTTATAGCGATGAAATTGTGTCGCCTTAACCGTCGATATGCGCTCGTATTCCTTGTAGTATAAATAAATATAAAAAAAGTTAGTGTTTTAATTAAATATATATAATTAAATATATAAAATTATGATTCTAAGGTTTGTTTTACATCAAATATATAAAAATAGGATTAGGGAATTTAGGCTATATGCACATGCATACACATATACTTATACACACATATATATACACATATATACTTACACATATATATACACATGCATACACATATATACATGTTCTAGGTCTAGGTCTTTACGATTAGGGTTTTAGGGTTTTTACACATGCATAACATATATACACACATACATATACACATATAATACATATATACATGTATATGCATATGGATACACAAATATACATAGTTTAGGTCTAGATCTTTAGGATTAGGGTTTTTACATAGATATAGGTCAATTAAATTTATATAAAGAAAAAATAAAGAAAAAATAAAGAAAAACTTATGAAAAAAAGTTTGAATATATAATACTATATATATATATATATATATATATATATATATATATATATATATATATATATATATAATAGGATAATTGTATAGATATATAAATACAAAAAGATCTAGTGTTTTAATTAAATATATGTAACTAAATATATAAAATTATAATTTTAATGTTTTTTTATATCAAATATATAAAAATAGGATGAGTATTTTTAGGCTATTTACACATGCATACACATATACTTATACACATATATACATACACATATATATACACATGCATACACATATATACATGTTTTAGGTTTAGGTCTTTAGGATTAGGGTTTTAGGGTTTTTACACATGCATAACATATCTACAGACATACACATACATATATAGTACATATGTATATCTATATACACATGGACACAAAAGTATACATATTTTAGGTCTAGATCTTTTGGATTAGGGTTTTTAGAGTTTTTACATACATATAATTCAGTTAAATTTATAAAAAGAAAAAATAAAGAACAAAATATGAACAAAACCTTAATATATAAAGAAATAAATAAATATATATATAATAGGATAACTGTATAGATAAATAAATATGAAAAGGGCTACTGTTTTAATTAAATATGTATAATTAAAAATATAACATTACAATTTTAAAGTTTTTTTTACATCAAATATATAAAAATAGGATTATGGTTTCTAGGCTATTTACACATGCATACACATATACTTATACGCATATATATATACACATATATATACACATGCATACACATATATACATGTTTTAGATCTAGGTCTTTACGATTAGGGTTTTAGGGGTTTTACACATGCATAACATATATACACACATAGACACAATCATATAATACATATATACATATATATACACATGGATACACAAGTATACATATTTTAGGTCTAGAGCTTTAGGATTAGGGTTTTAGGGTTTTTACATACATATAATTCAATTGAATTTATATAAAGAAAGAAAAGAAAAAATTATGGAAAAAAATCTGAATATATAAAAAAATATATATATACAAAAGGATAATTGTATAAGTAAATAAATATGAAAAGAGCTAGTGTTTTAAATAAATAAATTAATTATATATAATTAAATCTATAAAAAAAGGATTAATTTTGAGGTTTTTTATCAAAGTAAATATAGATACACATACACACACACACACATACAGACACAGACACACACACACACACACATATATATATATATATATATATATATATATATATATATATATATATATATATATATATATATATATATATATATATATATATATATATATATATATATATATATATATATATATATATATATATATATATATATATATATATATATACACATACACATATATATACACATGCATAGACAAATATACATATTTTAGGTCTAGATCTTTAGGATTAGGATTTTAGGGTTTTTACATACATATAATTGAATTAAATTTATATAAAGATAAAAATTGAATATATAAAAAAATATATATATTTATATATAAAATAGGATAATTGTATAGATAAATAAATATTTAAAGAGCTATTGTTTTAAATTAAAAAATTAAATATATATAATTAAATATATAAAAATAGGATTAATTTTAAGGTTTTTTATCATAGTAAATATATATACACATACACATATACACATATATATATACACATACACATAAGCATATATATACACATGCATACACAAATATACATATTTTAGGTTTAGATCTTTAGGAATAGGGTTTTAGGGTTCTTACATACATATACTTCAAAAGAAAAAAATATAGAAAAAAAAAGAAAAAAATCTGAAAATATATAGATATATATAATAGCATTAGGGTTTTAAGGTTTTTAGGCTTTTTATGATATATATAAAAATAGTCTTTATGATTTTTAGTATATATATAAATATATGATTTTAGGATTAGGTCTTTAGGATTAGGTTTTTAGGTTTTTACACATGCAAAAGTGGTTAGAAAAGTATGAGCTTGCCAAGGAGACCAATGCAAAAGAAATAGCTTAGTTTCAAAGGAATCGTTCCACTCGATTTTTGTCTCTTCCAGAAAGTCTTCTACCTCTTCCGCCTTTTCCAACGAGTACTTGGCTAGATACAACAATTTCACAAGAAAGGTAGCATGTGAAGATATCTCTGAAGAAGAAGAACTCGCAAAGGGATGTGATTGTGATTATACTAAATACAGTGTAGGACAGTCTTATGGATGACACTTTCGGATCGCACGAATCGATAAAAAGGTCTACTTTTGATAGTGGTGATGGTGAACGTTTTTCAAAAAACTAGAGCGAGTGCAAGAAATGATAATGCTCAAAAAGGCGAGCTAGATTATTGTGGAGTGATTCAAGAGTTATTTAAACTATTCTTTACGAAGTTTGATTACTTTGTTTTTTATGTGAAATGGTTCAATGTAGTCACCTATAAAAGAAACGCAATAGTGAGGCGGGATAAAAGTGGTTTGCTTCAAGTCGACTCCAAGAAATTATGGATGGATGAAAGAGATACATTTATACTTCCCAAATAGTGTCAGCAAGTTGTCTTTATACCAGATTCAAAAGAACGAGAGCGGCTATTTGTTTTACAAGTCACCCCACATAGTAGACAAATGTGTGAGAACATAGATGTAGAAGGAATTCCATCTGTAGTGGACTCTGAGATTCATTTGATAGTCGAGGAGGAAGAGATCATTGTTTGAGAAGAAGAGGTCCCTCAAGAAGAGGAAATGGAGGATGAAGCAATAGATGATGATCAAGAAGAAACTACGTACCAAGTGATTAAGAAGTTGTCAATATAGAGATAGATATTCTCTCTCCATCGGACCTCTAAGAGGATGATAGAATAGACAAGTTTTGAATCAAACACTTGTACATACTAATTTATGTTTTTTCTTTGCTAGGTTCCTTTATACACTACCATTTATCTATATTACCTTTATTATCATATGCTAATTATTTGAGTTCTTTTGTTAAAAAGGACGATGGGAGACAGTCCTCCATTCACTCCACATTCCATTAAAGAGGAGTAGTTCTTAGAGTTCATCTCTCTGGTACCTCCCACGTATATGGCACTTGCATCACACTACTGGATCGCTCGTGGTAGCACTCCCCTTGGCCTCACTCCTATCCGACTCACTCCTGTCGGCCTCACTACCGCTGGTGTCACTCCTGCCAGTGTCATTCCTACTGGCATCACTCCTGCGGGTGGTGCTACTTGCACCAGAGGTATGTCTCCTAGCTTTATGACTCCACCACGACCATCTTTTCAGCCATCCCCTACTAGCTCTAGCAGTAGACATGTGTGCTGGACACCTCAACACGATATAGGTGCTAGCCCGTCTCGTAGATCGAGGTCAAGCTCTAGAGCAGGAGGTTCTAGGAGTGGATCTACAGGTAGGTCTAAAGGAGGCGGCTATTGTGGAGGCATTATGATAGATGTGTCGCCCACCTTTACCCCTAGAAGAAGTACCTCAGATATAGGTATTCCATGTGGTACACCACATGGAGCACCACGTACACCTTGGGGTGCTCATGACCATGATGACTTCAAGGTGTATAGTATCTGAGATGGAGCTCCATAGATGGATGAAGCCGCAAAAGCAATGCATCAGCATACACGACAACTTTGCTCCATACATTTGGGACACTCTATCATGTTGAAATGGAGTGAACAAGATAAAGATCAAAAGGAGTATATCAAAGAGACAATTTAGCAGGAGTTCTGGCCAGCACATGGGTAGCCTCTTGTCATTTTAGAGTGGATTTTGCACACTGCATGTGAAGTTATGTCCCATCGATGATCCAAGGCTGATGATGCTTTCAGAGTAGGCTTACCAAAGCCTATATTGTTAGATGCTGAGGAGTGGGATATGATTGGCGACGAGCAGCACCAGATGCATGACCGATATCGCTAGTAGCAAGATGTAACAACCACACGTTTAGATACGGTTGGGCCATCACATTTGGGAAGCAGCGGATATGACACGATGCATCACGAGTTTATAAGTACCATTTGTGTTATTGAATTTGTTTGTGTTAATCTTGTCATGTATGTTCCTCTAATGTTTTGTATAGTTTTTGCAGGAGATGGCAGTGGATTGTCCTTGATCATGAACAGAGGAGGATTATGGATATCGTGATGGATTGACTACACTATTGGAGGACTTGAAGGGATGTGATGCGGTCATTTCATGGGAGCATTTGCGATGAGGTGATGAATTCATAAACTTGGTTTTTACTTTTTGTTTGTTAATCTCATGTGAATTTATCTCATTTCATGAATGTTCTTTGTTGGAGGACTCTTGATATGGAACATTCTCTGCATGTGTATGGAAGTGGTGCACCAAAATTTTGTATTTGATTCTTATATTGCAATGCTTTGCCACATTTTGTAAAAGCCTCATATATGACAGTGGTTTGCCACACTCTTGTACATGCTTCATTTATGAATTACATAACTTTTTTTGTACATGGTTCATGGTTCATGGTTCATTCTGATTATCTCTTTTGTGCCCAATAATAATTTTCTTTGTGAAATCATATTTCAGTTTCCATTAGAGTGCACATCACATGTACTCTGTTTCTTTTGGGTAGAGTGTATTGTTTTGCTAAACAACATCATGGTAATGTTGCTATATCAAAAGACAACACACTCTGCCCGAAATAAATTTTCCTGATATGGTCATCAGTATAAGCATCAATAAACCCAGCAGGGTCATCAAAATAAGCATCGGTACACCTAGCGGGCACCGGTACATGGTACACCCAGTAGATGTGTGAGTATAAGTGTCACTAAGATCAATGCTAATATCGATGATTATACTAATGCTCATATTGATAATTACACCCACGCCTATACCGGTGCTTTAATTTTGACATGCATACCGACACCTACAACAACGTCGGGGCAAAAATGCACCACTTCAATTTTCTCGGTAAAAGCCTCAGTATATGATCGATCTGTTGTAGTGGATGAGAAGAAAATAGAAACATAGAAAATGTTTTACAAATACTGTAAAGCAAATGATCCTCATAAAGTGTTTTCTGAGATTTTTTAGAATAGAGGCAAAGAAGAAAGTGGCTAGAATGGTTGTTGTAGACCCTCTACATCGAAAACAAAGTCTCCTAATCTTGTGTAGAATGAAGAATGGGTCTTTACTACTGTTTGAAATTATTACCAATCTTCTCATGAGTAGTGTATGTCTAAAGTAGACTCAAATGTTTGGTACTGTGATATTGGGGCAACCAAACATTTCACCTTGCAACATAGTTTCTTCACTTCACTTGAGCTTGCCCCTATAAAGAATACTATCACATGTGCCAACAACGCCTCTTATCATGTCATGGGAGTTGGTAAGATCATTTTGACGACTGCAAATGGTAAGTCTTTTACATTTTATGGATGCTTTATTTGTGCCATGCATCAAGAAAAATCGATTATCAATTTTAGCATTAGCCAAGATCGGCTTCGTTATGAAATTCATTACTGATAGGTGTACATCTCATGAGCTATCAAATTTTAATGTCATTATTTCTTCTGGCATTTTATGTCCTCGGCTATATAAGCTCATAGAATATGAGAAATCCATGAAGGATTCAACATGTGGAGTACATGATTCTTAGGCCATGTCAGATGCAAAGCTTTGGCATGCACACTTTGGTCATCTAAATTTTGCTAGCTTGCTAAGCTTGTAGAAATTTGAAATAGCATCCTCTCTGCTAAAACTTGAGGGACCCAATAAACATGTTCATGAAGGTTGTATTTTGGGCAAAATGCAGTTTTCCTCCTTCCGATGGTCCTATGTAGACACCTTCTTTTCGGAACTATCTTTATTTCTTGACTTTCATCCATGATATTTCCAAGCATGCATGGGTATATCCATTGAAAGAAAAGTCAGAAGTATTTACGTGCTTCAAATAGTTTCTGGTTTTGGTTGAAAATCTTGTAGCATGTAAAATGGGCACGCACCATTTTGATCAAGGGGGAATATATGTCTTCTGACTTTAATGTATTTCTTGTTGAACATGGGATAAAACACCAGTGTATAGTGCCATATACACCTCAACAAAATGGATTTGTTAAAAGGAAGAATATGTCAATCATGGAGATGGCCAGGTGTATGGTCAAGAGTCAAGCTTTACCACATAGCTTCTAGCTTGAGGCTGTTATGTGTGCAAGTTTTGTACGTTATATGTGTCCCCCTAAAGCATTGTTTTCTATCACTCCATGTGAGGCTTGGCATAGTTATAAGCCATGTATTTCTCTCCAACATGTTATTTGTTATCTGGTGTATACATTAGTACTTAAACAAAAACGCAAAAAATTGGATGATAAAGTTCTTTTAAAAGGTGGGCAGTCTAGTGCTGGTCCTAATAAGGAAACTTATCAAACTTTAGAGGTTTCATATGATGATGTAGATCATTTCATTTTCGATGCACATTTACATGATGCACTTGTTGATGAGAGAACCGATAGTGAGGAGGCAGAGACTATGCCCAAATGGCTGGTGCAAATTTTGCATGACAACAATTTAGATGCACCTTCATCATATCATAGTCATTATGCCTCTCATAGTTCTTCTTTTGCATTAGATCTTTATGCTATGGTTGCCTCTAGTCTTTTATAAGAATGAGTTTGTTTCATTTGATGAAGCACAAAATTCCCAAAAAATGGATGGTTGTTATGCAATCTAAATATGATGTTATAATGAAGAATGGTACCTAGTCCTTATGTGACTTGCCTCTTGGCAAGAAGGCCATTGGAACTAGATGGCTATAAAGCTGAAGCATAAGCTCGATGCAATAGTTGACAAATATAAGTCGAGCCTTGCTAGAAAGGGTTATGCTTAGGAAAGAGGCATTGACTTTGATGAGACCTTTGCTCCTACATGTCAAATGACTAATGTTCATAGCATATGTGCACTTGCAGCTCATCATGGTTGGAATGTACATCAGTTGCAAAAGTGTACATTTCTCAGCCGCATGGATTTGTGTAGAAAATGCATCAAAACCAAGTGTGTAGGTTGCAAAAGGCATTATATGGTTTGAAGAAAGCACCACATGCTTGGTATGAAAAAGTACATGCCTATCTGATTGCACATGGTTTGAGAATAGTCCAATTGAGACCATACTATATGCTAAGCGTGCAAATGATGTATTTTGGATCATTGTTCTCTACCTTGATGACATGCTACTCACTAGTCCTCATGAAAAGCATATTGCTGATTTCAATTCTGATTTGCATGCCTTGTTTAAGATGTCAAATTTGAGGTGTTTGCATCATTATTTTGGCATTGAATTTATGCAACTTGATGGTGGAATGGCTTTGTGCCAAAAAATATATATATTGACACAATATTGGAGCATTTTGGCTTGAAGACTATAAACCTATTTCCACTCCTATGGAAACATGTTTATCGTTGAGTCTTCATGATGTTGGAGATGCATTTGATGTTATTCTCTATCAATAGGTTATTTGATGCTTGATTTACTTCTGCATTATTCGATCAGATATTCAGTTTCCTATCTCATAGATAAATAGGTCTATGCATTGCCCATGCGTCAAGAATCGGCAAGCGGTTAAGTGTACCTTTCACTACTTGAGTGGTACCTAGATAGTTGGATTGTTTTATCCCAAGGGGGATCACTACCCCCAAATTTACATGCTTTTATTTTACTCTGATTGGCCTAGTTGCTATGACACTCATGTGATGTGTCCAGCATGGTTTTTCCTTCATGCTTGATATCTCACACATATCTTGGTTGAGCATGAAGTATCCTAATGTGGCCACTTCATGTTGTGAGGCTGATTCTAGAGAAGCTTTCATAGGAACTATTGAGTGTGTGTGGCCTAGATGCCTTATGGTTGATTTGGGTGTCGGTCAATCTTCTTCCACCATCATTGTCACTCACAGTCAAAGAGCATTGGTAGTTGCAAGGAACCTTGTGTTCCATGTTCATAGTAAGCACATTGAGGTGCACTATAATTATGTTAGGGAGAGGTTCTCTGTTGGAGAGATCAGTTTGGCATATGAGGCCAAACAGGAGAACATAAGAGACCTTCTCACAAAGGTTGTGCCTAGGGAGAAGTCTCCAAAGCTTTGGGCTTATTTCCTTTTGTGGATTGATTCCAAGTAGTTTAACACTTCCTTATACATGAGTTCCCACTCATTGTTCATAGCATCACTCCCATGGGGATTTGTCGACATATTTAGGTAGTTATGTGTGTGAAAACACTGGGACGATCGGTGCACTTTTTTCCATCTTTAGGATGCTTTTCTCCCTGGCTTATATATATGCATATAACCCTCAAAGGTAACTTATATGTTTACATTCTAGTTGTAATACATTTAGTATTGTGTTGTGCTCCAAGAGTCTTCTTCTTCATTGTGTTGTTCTTGTGCTTCCGGAGACCTCAAACACCAACACTTGCAACACAATTTCTTCAGTTCACTTGAGCCTACCCCTATAGGGAATACTGTCACATGCAATAAGATATCCTCGTATCTTGTAGTCAAAGTTGGTAAGACCATTCTAACTACTATTGATGGTAGTTCTTTCACATTGTTAGATGCTTTGTATGTACTAGGGATCAAGAAAAGTATGTTTTAAATTTCAATATAAGCCAAGATTGGCTTCGTGATCAAAATCCTTGATGATAGATGTAGAGTCCACAATCTTTCTAAAGGTAATGTTATTATTGATTTTGGCATTTTATGTTATGGAATATATAAGCTCATAGACTATGCAAAATCTATGAATGACTCAGCATGTGTAGTTCAAGATTCTGAAGCTATCTCACATCCCAGGCTTTGGCATGCATGCCTTGGTCATCTAATATTTGTGAGTTTACTACACCGCCAAATATACCAAGCGGTGTCCTCTATGCTCAAACATGAGGCACCTTCTCAACATGTTTGTGAAAGCTATATTTTGGGAAAATTAGAGCATTCCTCTTTCCCAAAAGATGTTCATAGTGATGTTTGTGGTCCTATTTAGACACCTTCTATTAAGAAATACCTTTACTTCATGACTATTGTTGATAATTTATGTAGGCATGCATGGGTGCAAAATCCAAAGTGTTTGTGTGCATCAAAGAATTTTTGGGTTTGGCTTAAAGTCTATGAGCATGTAAAATGGGCACCCTCTATTTTGATCAAGGGGGGATACATGTCTTTTGATTTCAATGCAACATCAATGTATAGTTCTATATAAACCTCAGCAAAATGGATTTACTAAAAGAAAGAACGAGTATCTCATGGAGACAATGAGATGTATGATAAAAAATTAGGAATCACCACATAGATGATGGCTTGAGGCTCTTATATGTGCAACATATGTATGTAACAGGTGTCAGACCAGATCACTACAATCTATCAATCCATATGACTCTTGATATGGTCACAAGCCATCTGCAGCTCATTTGTCTATCTTTGGTTGTCTGGAATATGGATTAGTGCTTGAACAATAATGTAGAAAATTGGAGGAAAATTTAGTGAATATATTTCTATTGGGTACACTTTTGAAAGAAAAGGTTGTCTTCTATATGATCCACATATAAGATGCATTTTGGTTAGCTCTGAGGTTGTCTTCGTGGAAGATGCACTTTAACCATTGCTTTCATTTAACCATTGCAATTTAACCATTGCTGATATAAAGGAAGCAAAAGCTATGTTTAAATCATTCAGGAAGACTATGTGAGGTAGCCAATTAGATGCATCTCTATCATATCATACTCGGTGAGGATCTCAAATTGCTTCTTTTGCATCAAATTGCTATGGTATGTATGCATGTAGTCCTTGTGATGAGAATAAGTGTGTCTCTTTTGATGAAGCACAAAGTTCAAAAAAATTGGATGGATGATATGCAATCACAATATGATGCCATTATAAAGAATGGTATATGGACTTTATGTGATTTTCCTCTAGGCAAAAAGGCCATTGGCATTCAATGAGTATACAAGATGAAGCATAACCATGATCAAATATTTTATAGTTATAAGGTTATGCTTGTTGGAGAAAGTTATGCTTAAGAGAGAGGCATTGACTTTGACTAGACCATCGCACCCACATGTTGAATGGCTACCCTTGGAAGCATTTGTGCACTTGTAGCTCATAATGGTTGGAATGTACACTAGTTGGAAATTCCAACTACATTTTTGAATCGTGACTTGCATGAATAAGTATATGTATTTCAGCCTCATAGTTTCATGTATAAGGGGAATGAAAACAAAGTCTGTAGGTTCAAAAAGGCATTATATGGTTTAAAACAAGCACCACGTGATTGGTATGAAAAGATACATGCCTATTTGATTGCACATGGTTTTGAGAACATTCCAATAGACAACACCTTATATGTTAAGCATTCAAATGATGTGCTTCTAATCATTGTTGTCTATGTTGATGACATGGTGCTCATTGGTCCTCATCAGAGTCATATTGCTGATTTGAAGGCTGATTTTCTTGCCTCATTTGAGATGTCAAATTTGGGGCATTTGCATCATTATTTGGGCATTCAATTTATGCAAGCTGATGGCAGAATAGCTTTGTGTCAAACAAAACATATTGATATATTTTTGTAGCATTTTGGCCATGAAGACTGTAAACCTATTGTCACTCCTATGGAAACAAGATTATGCTTGAGTCTTCATGATGTTGGAGATGCATTCGATGCTATTCTCTTTCAGTAGGCTCTTGGAGGCTTGATTTACTTATGCATTACTTGGCCCTATATTCACTTTTTTGTCTCATAGATGAGTAGGTTTATGCATTGCCCAGGTGTCAAGCATTGGCAAGTGATTAAGTTCATGCTTTTTTCGACTCTGACTAGGCTGGTTCCTATTTTTCTCCTATGTCCATCATTGGTTTTGTCTTCATGCTTGATAGATCATGCATATCTTGGTTGATCAAGAAGCACCCTAGTATGAGTACTCTTAGTTGTGAGGCCTAGAATCAGGTGGCTTTCACAGTGATTGCTGAGTGTGTGTGGCTGAGATGCCTTATGGCTGATTCGGGTGTTGGTCACTCTTCTTCCACCACCATCTTCACTAAGAGTGAGAGCACATTGGTAATTGTGAGGAACCCTAGGTTCCATGCTCACCCTAAGCACATTGAGGTTCGATATCATTATGTTAGGGAGAGGTTGTCTACTAGAGAGATCAGTTTGGCATATGTGTCCACACAGGAGGACATTGTAGACCTTGTTCTCAAAATAGGGAGCCTCAATCCTCAATAGCTGAGACACATATACCTCCTCCTTGAGGTTTCCATTCAAGAATTCTGATTCGATGTCTATGTGATAGAGTGCACATTGTTTATGCACAACCATACCTAGTACTATTCGGATAGTATTCATCCTTGTAGTCTCAACAAATAACTTACAAAATTCAATTTCTTCAACTTGTCAGTAGCCTTGTGCACAAAATCTTTCTTTGTACTTTTCCAAAGTACCATGAGCCTTGTACTTTCGCTTCTAGACCCACTTGGCACCAATAGCTTTCTACTTACGGGGTTCGTCCACTAGCTCTGAAGTTCAATTCCTTGTGATATTTTCATATTATATTTTCATGATAGCCTTCCAATTTGGATCATGGACTGCCTCTTCCACATTGGTTTCTTCATTTGTTTGTTCATGAATGCACTCAACCATCAAGACTATATTTACAATATGGGCACTTGCTTATCTTTGGTCCCCTATTCTCTGTGATTATGTTGGTCCATCTTCCACCTATTTGAGTGACTGTGGGATGGGCTTTGTAGAATCATATTCCTACCTCACCCAATGTGGTAATGGCTTTTCCACTTGGGTGATGCCAACTTGGTGACTTTTAGACTCATCATCTGAAGATGTTGCTTCCTTATCTTGCGTAGGAGGGATAGCTCCTGGGCTAGGTTCATAATGGATTGCCCTTTTGCGTCATGATAAAGTGCAGGCTCTCATTTTCTCCTCAAGTGCATCTGGTTTCTCTTCCTTAAATACCACATTGCCATTCACAATGGTACTCTTAGCATCATGGTTGTTAAGGTTATAAGCCCTCCTATAACCTCTTGGTTATTAATGTGATGGGCTAACCACTTTCCCCAAAAGCCACCATTGAGGATTACTTCCTAATCCTCTCTAACCTCTTGGTTAGGAATGTGATGGGCAAACCACTTGCCGCAAAAGCCATCACATTCCTAACCTCTTAGTTAGGAAATTGATGGGCTAACCACTTGGCCCAAAAGCCATGATTGCGGATTACTTCCTAATCCTCTCTCTTAGGGTGTAGTTAAACCATCTACTATCTTTCAAGGGTGTGGTTCAATCTCCTTCCTATCACTTCATTACCTTCTTCCCCACTTAGTTGATCATCGTCCTCAATGATCACCTCATGTATCCCTCTAGCCTTCGTGATGAGTTCTTGAACTCCCTTGGTACCCTTGAATTGATGTTCTCAACCTCCCATAATTTCTTGAACCTTGATCGCAACCTTGGTGTCTTGAAGCCTATTCTCAACCTTAGTATCTTGAACCGTGTTCTCACCCATGTTTGGTATCTTGAACACTCAAACAAGTGCCGCCCAAGGTTTCCCAAAGAGTTTACACTTCCATGCTCGCTCACTAGATTTGGAAATTTCATTCTGAGAGCGTTCCAAGAGAATCTTACACACCTCAATGTGACCTGTGGATTGAGAGATACACCTCAATCTTTGTTAGACTAACTTGTGAAAGCGACATGTGCTACTTTGTACCCTTTCATATAGAGGATGCCCAAGTGCCTTTTTTAGAGGCCATTGGGTCAATCCACGTTTCCCAAGCCTACTTCCTAGGCTCTAATACCAATGTAAGGAATTGAACCCACAACCTCTTTGTTAGGAATGTGATGGGCTAACCACTTGCCCCAAAAGCCATGGTTGAGGATTACTTCCTAATCCTCTTTCTTAGGGTGTAGTTCAACCATCTCCTATCTGTCAAGGGTGTGGTTCAACGGTCTCCTTCCTATCACTTTATTACACCCTCCCTATCTATAACATGTACATAACATTCCCTTCCAAACACTTTGAAACGGGAAATAGATGGATTTTTACAAGTGTAGACGTTTTGTGGAGTCTTTCCATCACGTTTATTGGTGTAAATTTCATTCAAGATGTACATAGAAATGTTTGTAGCCTCTATGCAAAATGGATTTCACAAAACCTTTCCCTAGAACACACATCTTGCCATCTGCATGATGGTTTGATTCCAAAATTTTGCAACACCATTTTTGACGTCTTTGTGACACTATACATTGATGCTTGATTCCTTCACTCTTGGAGAGATCTTAAAACTACATTGATGGAAACTCACCACCACCATTTGCCTTGAATTTGTTAATCTCATTCCCTATTTCAATTTCAAAATGCTAAATCCATTCTTTAAAATTACCAAAAGCGACATCGTTATAGCAAAAGATGTACACCCACATCTTCTTCCTATAGTCCTCGACAATAGCATGAAGTAGGAAGGTCCATTGAAGGCGTATGCAGGCATTCTTCCACACAAGTTAGAATGCACCAGCACTAGAGGATAGCTTGCTCTGTTCTGATTTCTTTCAGAAATACTTATCGTTGTTGTTTGCCCATCATGCAAGCTTGACATGGTTCCTTCATCTCTGCAATCGATGGTAGGTGTCGAACCATACCCTTGTAATACATCTTCTTTAGTATACGTTATCCGATATGGTCAAATATTTCACACCATAGCCTAATTGTGCCTACATTTGTAGTGGTTCTAAGCGAAGAAAAATATTATAGGTTGTTCCTCCTTATGTGACTCCCAAAAATGTAGTTATCAATAATCTTAGCTCCTATCTTATGGGAAATATACTCTATGATCTTGATGAGTTATAGAAGCTACTCAAAGTATATTTTGTTTGATTTATGGAACATACAACACATTTTAAAGATTTCTCACATCCCCATTACTTATAATGAAAAAAACCATACCTTCAACCTCTATAGGACATCTTGAATTCCTACCTTAAGTGTGATGGTTCCTTTACAGAATGTAAGGAATTCTAAAGGTCGTTCCACTATCCTATATGTGTGAGTCATCTATTCATAAGTCTTAAGCCAAGGTTCATACCTCTTGTAACATAACAAATAACTCAAACTGATTTTCTAGAGTGTTGCTAAAATTTTGCCCTTATGGAAGAGCAATTCTTATCTTTTGCCTTCTTGATGTGATAGTCTTGAATTATGTGGCCTTTCTTATTGGACTGGAAAGAGTCTCCCTTAAACATTTTTGTTTTCTCTTCTTTTTGTATATATTTTTTTGTTGCTTTTGCAGTTTGCTATAAATGCAACATCTCCTTTGGTTCCATCACTAGATGCCTTGAGCCACAACTCCTCCTCCATGAGTAATGCGCTTAGTTCTTTAGAGGTGTTAAGAAATTACCACTAGTACTTACAACGAGAGCATAGAGTGAATCTCCATTTCTACATTTCCAAGCAAGTAGAAGATCATCATCAAGAGTCATTTGACCTTGATTACTCAGATCATGTGTTTCTTGGGGATCATGATCTAGACTAAGAATAGTATCCAAAAGCTCATATGAATCAAGGATAGAAGTGGTTCTACACTTCCATAGGTTTTAATCATAAAGGCTAGTGGTCGTATCCACAATGTTGGGATGACTTGCAATATTGTTGCACCTGCATGTGCTTCACAGACTCTTGTTGATTAACCACCTTGATTCACAATCATAGATGATGATGCACCACTTTCCATCTTCCCTCTTTTGTCATTAAAGCCTTTCCAACCTCACTTTTTCTAGTTTTCACCATTAAAAGACTCCTAAGATCTAATACCACGTAAGAAATAATAAAATAGTGCATTATAACAATAGATATAGTTGAGAAAAAAAAACTCTTAAAATGAGAGACACAGACTGAGAGATAGAGAACTCAAATTCTAAAATTTGCAAGAGTATATTTCAATGGCTATGAGGAGAATGAGGCCATGCCATTTTGTACACATCTTCTCCAATAGTAAACAAATATTTGTGTACTAGGATTTGAGTCTATTCTCTTTGTTTGAAAAAAATTTAAGTGATTTCATAACTATATGAATGTTAGTTGAAAGCCACCAGTTTCTCTAACACTCATTTCTTTGATCTTCTAAGCGTCAGATATAGTAGTAGAGTGTAACGTTTTCTATGAGTCATAGCTACTTTTAAGCTACCATCCTCAAGTATGATGAACCAAAGGATCTTTGAAAAACAAGATGTGTGATCAGAGAACTGAGCTTAACAATGAAGGCATGTCAAATCAACAAAGGTAAATCTCAATTTTTCAGACATAGTGTAACTTTTGAAAAAACTTCAAGTTATTCATAAGTTATTACTTGAAACTATTGCTTGAAGTGCATTTCTTACTATATTTAAGAGCTCATTTTAATCATTCAGCAAAAGAATCTTTAAAATCCAACTCATATCAAAGAAGATTTAAAGCTAGAAGAAAAGGTGGAGTTTTGGGAAAGCAAATGTTTATAGTTACTAAGGAAATTGTTAAAGTTTTTGAAGATTAAAGTCTTTCTAAGTTAATGGTGATTATAAACATTTTATAATATCACATTAGCATGGTTCTTGTGGTGTTTTCATACACCAACAAGTGGTATCAAAGCAGAAAGATCCTACGAGCAAGACTTGAAGTCAGATGGAGACAAAGGACACAATTGTGCTATGTATGCAAATAATAAAAAGAAAGAAGATAAAGTTAAAGTAAAGGATGAAGAAGAATCGAATCCTTAGGCTAACTATGTAAAAGGAAGTGGTAATGTCAGAGGTAAAGGTAGAGGAAATGGAAGAGGAAGGTACTCCTATGCTACTTCTTATATGACTCAAAAAAACTATGCCACATGATCAAAGAAAATGAAGAACTTCATAGCTATGATGAGGCAAAAGGTAATAAACAATGTAAAGAAGCAATGAAGGAAGAGTTCATTACACTTGAGGAGAATGAAACTTGCAAGCTTATTCCAAACCAAATGGTAAGAATGTAATTGGAAATAAATGGTTTTATAAAGTGAAGAAGCTTGCAAATGGAAGAAGAGCTAGATATAAATCTAGCTTTTTGGTCAAAGGCTATGCCCAAACCCATCACATGAATTATGATGAGACATTCATTCCTATTGCAAAGATGTCAACCATAAGGATAGTTATTGCTATTGCAACATCAAAAGGATGGACCTTAAGTGAATTGTATATAATGAGTGCATTTCTAAATGGATATATATATATATATATATATATATATATATATATATATATATATATATATATATATATATATATATATATATATATATATATATATATATATATATATATATATATATATATATATATATATATATATGTGTGTGTGTGTGTGTGTGTGTGTGTATGTATATATGATGATGAAGTATTCATGGAGCAACCTCAAAGGTTTGAAAATTTTAGGTATCCAAATTAAGTTTGCAGATTTAGGAGCACCTTATGGGTTAAAGCAAGATCAAAGAGCTTCAAACTATGGGCTCGTGAAGTACCTCAGTGCTCTTGGATACCAAATTTCAAACGCAAATGAAACTTTACTTATGAAAATATTAGATGAATGTATAGGCTACATTTTAATTTATGTAGATGACATTATAATCATGGGTACCTCAAATTAAGGAATCAATGAATTGAAGAGATTACTTGAGAAGGAATTCAATATAAGCGACCTTGGAAAATTATCACATTTTCTTGGAATGGAAATCACTTTTGCAGATCATGGTATATATGTCTCACAAGGGAGGTATCTTCTGAACCTATTGAAGATGTCTAGCATGTAGAATTGTAGAGAAGATTCAACTCCTCTTGAAGTTAATCATAGCATTAGCAAATATGATGGCTTGGAAATCAAAGACATGAGGAAGTATGAATCTTTCGTGGGAAGTTATGCAATGGGAGTCCTCTCACATTTCATGCATTGTTCGAAGGATCAACATCGGATTATAGGTCAAAGAGTTCTCAGATATATCAAAGGGACTATAAAGGAAGGATTGTATTATCCTTTTACCTCAGTCATAAAGTTGATAGCGTATAGTGACTTTGATTGGGTAGGAAGTCAAGATGATAGTATATCAACACATGGATACACGGTGTACATAGGTGATAACCTTGTACATTGGTGTTCAAAGAAACAATGTACGGTGGCATTATCATAAACTAAAGCTGAATACAAAGGGCTTGTGGAAGAAGCTAAATAAGTACTATGGATGGAGACCTTCTTAAAAAGCTTGGGCATGGATTGAGGTATACCTATAATACATGGAGATAATATGAGTTCATTATATCTTGCAGGAAATCTAGTATTTCATGCAAGAATAGAGCATATAGAGGTTCAATATCATTTCCTAAGAGAAACGGTTATGGAGAAAGAATTTGAAGTGGTATATAGTCCTACAAACCATTGGATAGCATATATCATGACAAAAAGCTTAGACAGAGTGAAGAAAAGTAGAAGTGATTGAAGACGTGAGCGAACGATAATTAATGATTGAGGGGGAGCCATTGGGGTTTTTCTCACTAATTATGCATGAAGACATTTCAAACCATATAGGAAAAAACTATATATAACTTCATTTGAGTGAAGAAAATATAGAAGAGCTCTATTTTCTAAGTCTCAGGTGAGTATAGAGGCAGTCAGGTATTTTCTGAGAGAGATAATGATGAGAGGTCACTTAGTGTAAGAGTTATATGCCTATGACCAAATTAGGCCATGCAATTTTTTACACATCTTATCTAATAGTGAACACATATTTTTATAGAAATATTTGAGTCATTCTCTTTTTGTGAAGAAATGTAAGTGACTTCATAGCTATATGAATGTTACTTGAAAGGTAGGAGTTCTTCTAGCACACATTTCACTTATCTTCCAAGAGTCACATCTAGCAATAGAGTGTAAAGATATCTATGAGAGATAGTTCATTTTGAAGCTACCATCCTCAACTACAACCAATGCAAATATCTTTGAAAAACCAGATGTATGCTTAGAGAAATGAGCTTAATAGTGAAGGCATGTCAAATCAATGAAGTTAATTCTCAGTTTTTTAGACATAGTGTAACTTCTAAAGACATTTCAAGCTATCTTCAAGTTATTACTTGAAAGTATTGCTTGGATTGTGTTTCTTACTATATGCAAGATCTTCGTTTAGGCATTGAGCAAAAGAATCTTTAAGATTCAACTCAAATTAGAGAAAAATTGAAGCGAGAAGAAAAGGCACAGTTTCAAGAAAGTGAATGTTCACACATACTAAGAAAATTGTTCAAATTTTTGAAGATTAAATTCTTTCTAAGTAAATGCTGACTATAGAGGTTTTCTAATATCACATTCGCTTGTTTCTTGTGGTGTTTTCATACACCAACAATATTTTATGAACAGAAGAAAAATAAGATCAAAAGAAGCCACAATGTGATGTTTGTGAGCTAGCCACATGTAGTGGAGGAAATAGAAGTATCTTCGAATATATCATCAAACGAAGGAGTAATTCACTATATACCTAGAAGAAGAATCATCTCTACCTAAGAATAGGAGAAAGCATCATCATCAAATGGTGAGACGAGAGTCTACCAACCTAATACCACCCAAATAAAAAGGATTTTACTACAATGGGTGAAGAAGCTCTATGATCAAAGCAATCCTATGCCAATATTGAAAAGAAGGTAGAAGGACTAATGACATCAAAGATAATAGAGGAGGAAAGGTGTTATCCTACTTGTATAATCAATATACCCATGCAAGTTGAGTTTATGATGGAAGTAATGAAGTTGATAATTGAAGATCCAGCACTTGTAGATCTAGTATTGAAGGAGGCTAGGAAAACCAATTATGATAGCTTAATGAAAAATCAAGCATGTGACATCTCTAGCACCTAGTGGTTTGGTTGGTGAAGAATATGATAGATGGATTCTTGGAGGGTTTGGGTTTTCAAGACTCATTTTTCTCTAATGGCCATTATTCACATAGTTATGGAAACAACTCAAATGAAATGGAAAGTTTTGGTGTGAGATATGAAATAAAAAGTTTTGAGTGTTCACCTTAAGGAAGAGGTACATGTACTCGAACCACCAGGATTTGAGGGTCCACATTCACCGAACACTTTATGTGAGCTAAAGAGGGAATTCTATGGGATGAAACAAACCATTAGATCATTGTACCAATGGATACACATCGGAAGCTACATGAAGGTCTTTGGTATTCTTTTCTACTTATGGAGCATTATACAAAATATTATTTTTCTTAAGATGAATAGGAAGTCTAGACCCAGCTAGTTTTAATTCTTGAAGGCAAATGAAGTCACGCACATACGATAGACAAAGCCAAGCTAAAAAGCAATCATTATTTCTTAATGTTTCTTGTAAACTTATTCAGTGCCAGAGAACTCTTTTGTTTTTATCTCCTGAGTCCAATAATCATCAGTGATCGTTCATGGATCACCCCCATGGGAGAGGATGAACTGTATTAGGAGTGGCTAAATCTCTCACTCCGTTCATTGTCGCTAACCGTAATAGTAAGTGGCACCACTGGATTGGTGTCACCCTAAAAAAACCTTATGATTGTACAATCATAAGTGTCTTTGCATCTAATTGTTCTAGCCAAAGGACTAGATACTCGAATGAGCTCTATAGTTCTAAGGGACCTATCATCCTAGTGGGAGACTTCAACATGGTTAGTGCTATTAGGGATAGACTTGATTAAAAGAGGACCATTATCTCGGGTCAGGAATGGATGGCCTCGATCAAACTTTTCACCATTCATGACTTGTTTGAATTGTCCTCCCACACTAGATTCATGTGAAGTAACAAGCCAAAGTCCCCCCTCCTCTGTGCTGCTAGATTGGACTGAGCCTATGGCAATCTTTCATACCTTTAGTAGTTTAGTAATACCAATAGTGAGGCTGATCAAACCCTTTATATTTTTGATCACTCCCCCCTAAGGGTGGTGCTCGAGCAAGATAGACTGCCTAGTTGGATGGGTTGGATGCACCTGGACCGTACCTTGCTTAAAGTCCCTTGTGTTATAGATAAGACTAAGGCTATTATCACCCATTGCTTCCAGAAGTATGCTAACCCTAGTATAGCTTGGGCTAAAGCTATTAGAGACACCTAGGTTCTCTTCACTCACTTCAAGAATTTGAAAAGATAAGTTGGAGCCAAAAGAAGACATGTTCTTGCCAAGGAAATAGCTCTTCTAGCTTCCTCTCAGGGCCCTAATAAAATGGACTTGATTTTATCCCTTGAAGCAAAAATGTGATATGAAAAGTACCTTGAGGCTAGTACTATCGTGACCTCTTCAAGAGAATGTTGAGTTTGGAATCTTGAGAGAAATACCAAAAGTATGTTCACTCTTTTGAAAAAGAAAAAGATCAAGGATTATATTCCTTTCCTCAAGAAGAAGAATGATGGATTTGCTTGATTTGTTGAGGAGAACTTGCAAGAGGCTACTAGCTTCTTTACGAATGTTATCTCTAGTACTCCCAAGTGGGGGGAAGATATCCATGGAGCTAGAGCCCTGATTGCTCTTAAAAGGAAGAAACCTAATCCTGTTGGCCTCGCTGCATTGTTGGACCTGCCCCTCACTGCTCGTGAGATTAAAAAAAACCATTGGTAATTTGAAACCATGCAAGACTCCTGGTTTGGATGGTCTTCCAAATGAGTCTTTCATTGCTCTGAAAGATTTCATAGCTCCTTACATTTTGTTGATTTGGAAGGATTCTGTTAGACCAGGTACTCTCCCTATTGAAGTTAACAGTGGAGTAATAAAATTGATCCTTAAAGAAGGACCTAAAGAGGATTTGAACAATTGGAGACCTATTACCTATCTGACAACCATCTAGAAAATTTGTGCCTTTACCTTTGCTAGAAGATTGAGCCCCATCATGAAGGATATCATTCTCCATGAGCAAAAAGGGTTCATTAAAGGCAGGTTTATCCTTGATGCTATCATCTCTCTATGGAAGGGGATGGGTTATGCCAAAGAGTTTAATCAACACTTTTTTTCTTTCAAGATAGATTTTGACAAGGCCTATGATAGGATTGAATGGGATTTCATTCTCCAATCTCTGCATGATATTGGTGCTCGTAAGAGGTTCATTAAAGCTATTGGTACTCTGTTTCGAAATGACCATTCTAGAATTTCTATAAATGGTAGCCTCTCCTCTCACTTTAAAATAAGAAGGTCTATTCATCAGGGTTGTCCCTTGGCCCCCCTTTTGTTTGTCATTGCTAGTGATGCCCTTGGTTGGTTGATTAAGGATCCTATTGAAGAAAAAGAAGTTGAAGGTATCAATCCACCAGGATCTGATAAACAACTCTGTTTGAAAGCCATTGCTGATGACACTAAAGTTGATGATGATTATGCTAAATGTGTTTTAAACTCTCTCAATACGTTTTTCCTACCTAGTGGTTCCCCCATAAATCACAAGAAAACTGCCTTCAAACCCTCTGATAATATGGTTCCTAATTGCATTAGTAATCTGGGTTGTGAAATAATAAGAGATGGAGAAACCTTTTAGATGTTTGGGCATACCTATGGGTTTTGAAGTCTCTTTAAATCAAAGGTGGGAGTGGGTAATGGAATGATTAAGAAAAAAGCTTTTTACTTGGTATGCCTGTCAATCTTCCCTTTCTCACTATGCCTTTGTGCCTAACCATTACATTCTTCCTATTGTTGTTTATTTACTTTCTTGTCGGATGTCTAGTAAAGCTCATATCAATTAGCTTATTGGTCTTTCTACAAGGTTCCTTTGGGGGGAGTCTTATACATACTAAAATTCCTAAAGGTGCTTGGAAAATCTACTACCTACCTAAAAAGGAAGGGGGGCTTGGGATATTTTGTCCTTTGAAAATTTCCTCTAACTTGTCTGCCAAATGGACAGTTAGGGCTTTAGACTCTCAGGACATTTGGGCTCTGTTAGTTAAACGGAATGTTTAGAGATTTAGTTTGGCTGATTACAAAGCTTAGAATAACCACTCTATTTGGGATATTGTTGCTTCCCCCCACACTTTCCTTCCCACTGGCTCTAGATTGAGCTCTAGGATGTGGAATGCGTGGATGGATGTGAAAAGTATGTATGTCTTGATAACATATTTTCTAACTTTTTTGACTTTTTCCTATAAGAAAGCTTGTGGACTCTTTGGTTGTCTCTTTGGAATAATGGTCATGTGGGGATCAGAGAACATAAATGCTATAAGCTTGGATATACCACCTGGCAAAGTCTCACTAGTAATGGTGAGATTCTATCTGAAAAGCAAATTATTGGGTCTAATGCTTCTCGTGGTTGTGTGAAGGTCCTCCTCAAGCATAGGAGAATGCTCATGGACAAGGCTGACATTTCTAATGTGAGGAGGAACATCTTGTTGTTTGATATAGCTCAGGATATGCTGGTGAAGTACAAGAAGAAAAGAGGGTTCATCTTAATGATCCTCCCTAAACTGAATAATAAATGGAAAGTCAATTGGAAGCCTGAAGAGTGGTGTCATAGATTCCTCTAGATTGGGAATTTGCCCTACAACATCAAACAGTCTGTTTTGGTTTGGCTTATTCTACACAATGCTTTCTGGTGTGGCAGTAAAGAGAGGAAGTTCAATATTAATTTTGGTGTTTGTAAATTTTGTGACAATGTGGAGGATGTCCCCAATATCTTTCTCAATTGTAGGCATGCTAAAAACTTTTGGTAGATCCTTCACCCATTGTGTCTGAAGTACAAACTTCAGCTTAGCTACAAAGAGATTATTCTTGGCTGTTGTAACAAATTTGACTTTGTATTATGGAATATTGGAGAGCTCATATACTCTAGAATATATGGAGGAGCAGGAATAAAGCTTTCTTCAATAAGAGAGTTTCAAGCTCCTTTTGGACCTCTTGCTACAAGGGCCTTAGAAGGATTGGCCAACAGTGTTTGGACTCTATGTCTTGTAGCCCTTTTGTTGATTTCTCGTTGAGAAGGCACCTGCAAGATAATGCTCCCCTAAAATGGAGAAGTTCTCTGTTGACTCTTTACTCTCCCTCTAGACTTGACATGGTTGTGCTATGTAATAATAGATGAACATTTATCCTACTGTACACTAGTTTCTCTTATACATTGTAACACCATGTAAACCTCTCTGAGGTTGTCCGTCTCTTGGCTTGCTATTGTTTCATTAAGGTGGGAGCATCTTTCCCCTTTGTACATCTTTACATGCCAATTTTAATATACTTCCTGTCTCTTTAAAAAAAAATTATTTTTGTAGTTAAACTTTGAATTAGGCTTGCGAATAGGCCTCATGAAGTAAATTCAAGATTTGGAAACAAAACACTCTTAAGAGGGATGGTGGAAATAGTCTACTTGTCAACCAAGAAGAAGGTAGCAAGTACTTTCACAAAAGTCCTTACAAAGGGTCTACTTTAGATACATCTTCAAAGACTTCGAATTGGAACAAGGAGGTAGTTCACCTTTGGGTGGACATTGAGGGAGCTGTTAGACATGGTGTAGCACTATGGGTGTGGGCCACCACTCACCCATGTTGGCATTTCAGGCACCTACTTGCCTTGGTAGTAGCACTAGGCCCATGAGACATATTGTCGCTCCACATAACCACTCACCCTCTTGGAGCGAATTATGGATACACTCTTGCCATATCTATATATAAGACCTAAAAGTGGGTGCCCATGCACCTAAGTAAAGGAGTTGGATCTCATCTTCCTTTACTTTTCTATGATCCACACACCTTCTTATGGCACACCACCGACATCTAGCATGAAGCAATGTAGATGCATGCAGGCCCTTTCTTTGGAAAAGCTCCAAACATTAGGTGCACAATCAATTAGTTTTTTCCTTGGGACCCAACTAAGATGCACCCTTACCCTTATTCGCATCGATCATATAAGGGAGGGGACTTCATGTATTGGCATGATGTAATCAAGGGGACCCTAGATTCTCCCTGTTTGATTAAAAGGGTTTCTAACAAACACACTCTTGCCTAATTTATGAAAGGATGATGCACATGAGGGTGAACCTCTTTACCTCCTTGCATTATAAAGGGGTATTAGAACAAGGTTTAGCCCCAAAAACTTTTCCTCCTTGCTCTATAATAAGGTGAGTCTCTTCAAGGGTTGACCCCATGTCAAGGGTGAGCTCACTCCCTTCTTCAAGGTAACGTAGAGACCTAACTTCTCACCCCCTCATCTTTTGGAAGACTCCATAATTGGGTGACTCCACCACCTCCAATGTCCAAAACAACGTGACATGAAGCCCACTTTCGCTACAAACTCGAAAACAAGGTGACTCCACCTTTGATTCTTTTGCATAACCAAAATAAGGTGACATTTTGACCACCTAAATCTAGCCATTTGACATGACAAAGGATAAAAAATTTCTTTTTCCAAGATTATCCAAAAGGAGTGAAAATGTTTCACAATGGTAAATGAAGAGACTGCAAATCCATGGAGATGTCAAGAACAGTACAAGAACATCTATAAATGGGTTGGTGACCTACCAAAAATAACTCCTCTCTATAAGTGGCAGGCTTGTGTCATGGCACCAGTCACATAATTTTGAAGCATGCAATCCGTGTCATAGGGAAATATTGGCTCACTTCTAGAATCATCCAAATCAGAAAAGTCCATAATTTTGGCCCTCTCAAGTCTATATAAGTAGTAGGTAGGCACTCATTTGCCCATCTCGTACAATCTATCTCTGTTTGTCAACACACTCTCATTGTGGATTTGTTGTAATTGTGTGTTGATTACACTATGCCTAGTCTCATTTTTGTGTGGTGGATAGCTCTTCTATGTATTTGGTATCTCTACCTAGTTGTTGACTTAGTCAGAGAATACATCATGATGCTGTGAGAAAATGTGTAGCTTCTTTTGAATGCTTATTGTTGCCTTCAAAGGAAAATTGGCCACTTCTATAACGTTCTCGAGCTTTTGTTCTAGATTATTCATCATTTGATGTTAGGTATCGTGATGACATGTAACAACAATGATCAATCCAACTTAAATCATCCAAATCCAATAACTTACCAATTTTGTGCAAAACAAGGTCATGAGGATTGTGTTTGCTACTATTTCAAAGGTACTGAATAGATAAGTGATCCACAAGTCTTGATACTTTTAATTCTAGCACTTCAAATTCAGATAAAAAGAAAGATAAAATCTCAAACGAATCAATGTATACTAGACCATCAATGTGCTATTGCTTTAGAGAATATGAGCATTACTAAAGTAAGTGCTATCTATGAAAGGGAAAACCTCCCTATCAACAATTCCTCGATTCAAGGACATTATACGAGGGACTATCCCTACAAGCGCCTTGCTCTAAATCACATGATAGCATTCTCTACACAAGAAGAAGGCATGGCTCCACAATCTCTTGCTGTTTCATCCTTTGTAGCACCTATGATGACTAGAACTAGGGAAGCAATAACAACACATCTTAAAGGAAAATGAAAACCCAAAGAGAAAGAAGATGAGGTGAAAGGCCAAATTGAGCAAGCATGAGGCCATTGAAGAAGCTTATGAGAGGGTGAGTAACTCATTGAAGGATCAACTGACTCACCCTCAAGAACATGCAAAAGATGTGGATATTGAAGAAAATTTAAAGGAAACGCATTTTAAGGTCCCCACCCATTTTCTAAAATTTTCTAATGAAAAGAAACGTTATAAAATTTTCTAATGAAAAGAAACTACAAATATGATTGCGTTCCCCACCCATTCAGTCTCAAGTTATAACCTCTACGATGTTCAAGATTCTATACATGGTCATTAAATCTAGATTACTGTTCAGTTTAATTGATTGTTAAGCTTGAGTAGAACTCCGCTTGATAAAATTTAATGAACTGGAGTAATGTTACATGACATTTTATGCATGCATGAATTTATATTGGCGGCCATCAATACAGAACTAGACCAGAAAAATTGGATTAACACACAGACACCCTGGGGTTTCCTCTTATCCCCTGCTTTGAACCGCGAAACTCATAGTGGTATGACCAATACATCATGGATCCCCGACATGAGCAGATTTTATTTGAAATAATTATGATAACAGTTTCTATGTTAGCCTCTTTGGTTCATATAACTACTAAAAACGATGTGCGTTATTTGATACTTGTGTAATCTATTATGTATGGAAGCCATCGGATTCATTTCAGCTACGCATACTTATGATACGATTTGATGGAAAGGGAATACTAAAATATACAAGTTGAGAGAATTTGTGTAGAATAATAACAGCTTTAACACACTTCTAGAACAGAGGTGACCCAGATATACAGAAGTTAACTACTTGAAAACAATGTTCCTGAATGGTTAATGGTCCAACTTGTCAAACGGGGGCATGAGGTGAATGAAAATTTCAATTATACAAGATGAGGATTCGTGGTGAGTAGGATGAGAGGAGCTGCAACACATTTTATAACAGACAAGTAAGATATTTGAACTTTATGCTCTTGATTCCTCAAGCTTATCAAAAAGAGAGAGGTAATGAGGGGGATGAAGCTTTCAATTATATGAGTGAGTAAGTTGTACATTATTGGATTGGGTGATCAAATTGTTGAAGGATAAACGGCCTAACAAAATCAATGTTTCTCAGACAGTTTCAATTGACTTATCGAATACAAAGAAGTAATGAGGTGAATTGAGCTTACAATTATATAATTGACTAAGTTGGGTGTTCAAATTATGGCTGAGAAGAAATGAGGTGAATGAAGCTCACGGTTATACAAATGACTAAGTTGTACATTATGCAATTGGGTGATTAATTTGTTGAACGATAGAGAACCTAACAAACTGAATGTTGCTGAGAGGTAATGAGGTGAATGAAGATTACAATTTTATGAGTAACTAAGTTGTACATTATTCAAGTGGATAGACGACCTAAGTGGAGGTGCAAAGGTCTGCTTAATCAGAGATCAGAATTTTCTAACAGAATGCATTGGGACTTGAAAGGAGAGAGTTATTTAGGGTTGACCTGCAGTGGCAGGAGAGCTTGGTTACAGAAACGTTAGGTCGTGTCGGAAGGTTCGAGTTGGAAGACTGTCCACCACTTGAGTGACCACCAGATACCCCTTTGCGCCGCGGAAGCTTCCTGAGCCGCCAGTTATGGCTAACTCCGTGAGCGACTGCTGCGCGAGTCCCTGCAGCTGAAGAGTTCCATTGTACTTACCGTCGTCGTACTCAACGAAGGCCACCTCTAGCAGCCATGAGTCCGGAAAGCCCAAGTAACTGGTCTCGACTGTGTAGCCTCGCACAGAGCCGAGAAGCTTAGAGGTGGGTGCGACCTCCTTTGTGATGTTTAAAGCAAAAAGTGTTCCGGCGCCGGAGTTGCGCGAGAACGTAGTATTGATCGGTCGCAAAAACGCCGTCGATATCCCTGGCGAGCGTATGTCGAGCTGCGTGTAATAATGCAGACGGCTCCCTTTGAGCTGGCGAGGCTTTCTTCCTGCACTGACAGCAGTTCATTAGGCAGTTCTTCCTGCACTGACAGCAGTTCTTCCTGCACTGACAGCAGTTCTTCCTGCACTGACAGCAGTTTCTTCGGATAATTTCGTACTTAATTAACCTCTTTCTTATAAATATATAATATCTTCTGGATTGTAGAGCTATAATTTTACATCTATAGCGTTGAATGATGTAGATAATAAGGGCCAAAGTTAACGGAAACACACATAGAGAATTGCTTTTCTTCAAGGAAGTTCGATTTCTCCATATACCCTTCCGATTGGTGAGCTAATTAAAAGTACAATGAAAGGCATCGTATCCTACGGACTCCTAAATCCTACAAGCACGGGTAAAATGCCCATCACGGACAAAGAATGAACAGAGCCCGAAAGCCAGCCAAGGTAAGAACAAGAGATTGCTTTGAGCATAGGCCACCGTCGGCGTAGTACCACGAGAGTACATGAAAGTCAACACTTGCCCGAAAGAAGTTATTCTAACATCTCATCACAACATGTTGATGAGGAGTGCCTTGCGACTGTAGGCCACATGACTTGAAGGCCCCCAAAGGGAGGCTTACAATTCACAGCTAGAGCTTTCGTTGCTGAAGTAGACTTTTTTTTTTTTTTTGATAAATACAGCGTGTACTCAAAGTGCTATCTTTACTTGGACAACGCGCTTGTTCTTTCAATAGGGAACCCTCAAAACTATAACATGTGCCTTCGGATAGTGTGGCAATGATTCCACCTCTATTTTATGGGATATGAAACATCTCATAAATACAAAACCCTCAGTCTATTGTAATTTAAAAGTTAAAGCCTTGAAAGACGTATGCAGTAAGGTCCCTGTTTTTGCTTGATTTGACCAGAAAAGCCTACCATTATCTCCTCTACCAAGGCATAGATTTCATGACGCTATAATATTACTAAGCAGGCATGCATTTTCCCCAAAGGTACGCTAAAGAAGTGTTACAACGAAAAAGCAGAAATTCCATGCACTTCATTGTCTCCGTACATCCACATCCACACGGTCATGGACTCGAGCCTCGAGGGGCCAACTCAGATCTGCTAGAATGACTTTACAAGCGTTGACTTATATATCGAGCACTTCAAAAAAATTAGTTACTTTAGCAGCTAGAAATGTAAAATTGCACAAACGGCAAGACGTGAGTATGCTTGTCGTTTTCGCTATCATATTTAGGTCAAACGCTTATGTCTCTTTCACAGTAAGGTCAAACCTACAGAAAATCGTGGCCTTTCTCTTCTTAGAGAGGTGCGGAAATTGATTCACAAAATGGAACATCTACCTGTGGCTGGTGCAAGTTATCCAACAGCTAATGGTGATGCAAAACATGGAACTCCCCTCCCTTCTCAAGATCCCATACACTACAATCTCATCAGAGAGAGAGATCACCTCGAGGCACCAATTCAGCAAAATCTTATGTGGGAATAGACGCAGATCAGTGATTACTTTCTGCTGCAGCTTGATGCTTGGGGAGATCGCCTTAAGACACGCACTTCCGATAATTATATATGGCAGTAATAGATCAGCTAGTACAACTTGCAGCATTGACTCGTGAATTAGTACCGAACTTCTTTTTGTTTTTAGTTTGGGTACCAAATAAGATGTGATATATTTAGAAGGAGAGAGAGAGAGTGAGAGAGAGAGAGAGAAAGAGAGAGAGACCAATTTTTTTAAGACTATATTTCAGAACCCTATAGATCAAGGTATAAGCGTGTATTTACATGTTGATAATTTGATGATTACAAGAAATGATGCTGCAACTATAACAAAGATAGAAGAAAATGTTGCTGGATATTTTAATTTTTCATGTCTTGGCATGATTAAAATAGATTTTAATAAACAAGATAATCTAAATGTAATATTGAATGTATATAATTCAAATGAATTACGTTCTTAGGTTTCAGAAAGAGTTACACTGAGTGGATCAAAAACACTCACATGACCCATGGACATAAATAAGGACAGATGTGTTGTCCTTGGAGAGCCCATTATATACACATTTTTATATATCCACATACTTGGTTCACTTATCTATGTAAACCTTATCTTGAGTGTCTCTATGAAAGCGTCCTTGTAACTACATGATTATAACTCGGGCATACATAGTATGCCATCAGACACTATTTAATAGATGCGTAGCCCACTCCAAGATGAGCTCTTTATAGAGGACTTGAATCCAAACATCTGAAAGTATTGTATTCAAACAAGTTGTAACTACGTTCATACTCTGATCCCGTTGAAATTATTATAAAAGCTTTCACTATTAGATTTATGACGTGCATTCAAGTTATCTTGTTAATTATTTATTCTTTGATGGAGGTGCTATACTATAGGGTGCGTAGACTTGCGTAGTTAAAACAATGTTTTCTTTTATAAATCTCTAATGTTCATTCGACAAAATAATGTCATTGGCCTACCTTTTGCCTATGAGGTATTAAGCAATGTTCATTCTAATGTACAATATCTTTGTATCATGGCTACTATTTTCATGTGGCCACTAGATTAGGCTAGAGTAGTTTTGGATGCAATTGCAATATTGGATGTAAAAAAATAATAATAAAATGATACGGGCTGAAAGAAAAAGATTGATCAAATCCATGCAAGAGATCCAATAAATCAATATCCAAAAAGATGATCACATGACCTAGGACTCTAGTTTTCACAAATACATTGTTTGATATCATGCACAGATTTCCAAAACGCATGATCATGGTTGTAGAAAAGATGCGCAATTGTACTTTTCGAAGGAACAATGCACAGGATTACCGGTTCATCACAAGAATACACGAAAAGTGGATAAGATAATCCGAGAAACAATAAAATCTTTTTATGTTTGTTTGTACTACTCCATCAATCCTGTAACAAGATTTATGTTTGAAGTTTTTAGGAATAGTGGAAAGCAGAAATGCCTCAAATAAATATCATCCACAACTCATATCATCCTCAAATTCTTATATCTATGATGTTATTTTCTCACATGAATTATTCTTGAGGTCTAAAATCTCTAGCCAGGAAGTTTATTTCTCTACGCTAACATATGAAAAATAATAAACGAACATGGAAGGACCTAGTTAGCTTTACGTACGGTGAGGGATTGTTAGATCCAGTTATGACCACTTTTATTAGATTACGTTAACTTTTCTCACAATTACCTAAACTACATTTAGACTTATCTCTCTACACGTTTTTTCGTTAGAGAAGTTAGTTTTTAAATAGGGGAGGCATTACTACTTGCATTTAATAGAGAGCCTAGAAGAGAAGACTGTTGATTATAGCACCGGGAGAAAACAAACACAAGACCGAGGGTTATCGGTTAGCATTTGGAAAAAGAAGAATAGAGGAACCCTAAAGAAATCGTAGAAGGTGTTCGTTTTCTTAACAGTGAGGTGACTTTTTTTCTTATTTATAATTTCGCTAGCACGTATTAAAAGCTTTTATGATTAATGATATAATTGATTATTTGTTTCTTTCTATCTATGTCTTTTTAATGTTTTCATGCATTGCATTAGATGCATATCATGAAGTCTTTCCATCATAAAAATATTAAATTTTGAAGCCTTATCATTGGAATATGTAGTAGGTATGGGTATGCTTAAGGAATAGATCTAGAATCCGTATAGGCATCAAAGTGACCTTAGACCTAGATAGGGCATTTTGGACTAGAAATTCCCGGTAGAAGAAAGGACCTATTTTATATCAAGAGGCTACGCTCATTATGATAAGCATTCATTATTGTGTTGCTAGTTTTTGCTAGTGCATGACCCGAGATCCCTAACTCTGATCATAGGTTAGGCTTTTCCTCTTTAACAAAAAGTTTTTGAAAGTTCTCTGAGACCCAAAATTTATGCTTTCTTCCTCCCGAAAAAGAATTGAGGTAAAATTTTAGTTTATTGAAGAGGAAGTCTGGTCGAAGCCTAGTCTCCCTTGCTCGATTTAATAGAAATAGAGAGATGCATAGTGAAGGGGCATACTTGTTGAAGAATCACTCACAAATTTGACATACAAACTGACATAAAGATGAAGAAAGACAAAGAGAAGCAGAAACAAAGCATTCAAAAAAATTAAAGCCTTAGTGAAGGGACAAATTCACGACTGTAATATAGTTCATAGAAACTTCCAGAAATACGAGTTTTGAATCTCGGAACGTATATATATGAGTTCCAAGAAGGGAGTGGTATGAGAGCATAGAACCGGAATAGAATAGCGCATATAGAAACTGAGGCTAGTGATATAGAAGACGTCAGAGATTGCGTATGTAGAGATGAATAATAGAACCTGAACTGTCGGGTATTCATCTGAGAGAGATGGTAAGGAATAACTACTCAGAGTAGGAGAGTTTTCCATAGCTATGAGCAAAGTGAGGCCAAGCTATTTCTGTACACATCTTCTCTAATAGAAAACACATGTTCATGTGGAATTTTGAGTGCATTCTTCGTATGTGAAGAAATCTCAGTGATTTCATGTTACTGTGAAAGTTAGTTAACAGTTACAGTTTTCTCAGTAAACATTTTCGGGTACTTCTGCAAGTTAGATCTCGCAGTATAGTGTAAAGTTTTTCATGAGTGATAGCTCATCTTAAAGCTAGGAGCCTGAGCTACAAACTGATCAAAACAGTTCTATGAAACGGGACAGGTACTTAGTATAAAGTCTGATCGTAAAGGCATCCAGAACTGGCAAAGGTTTTTCTTCAAACTCCAGATAAATTTCATTCACTAAAGGAAGCTAAGGCATTACTTCCTTACTTCACTTACAAACATTTGAAGTAATTACGAACAAAATTATAGTTGATTCCGGTGACATTCCGGTAAGATTATGGTGACAGTTTGGTAACATTCCGGTGAAGTTCCGGTGATATTTTGGTGAGTTCAAAACACATTTTTGGCACAGTTAAGTGACGGAAAGATTATGTAATTATAAGCAAACACAGTAGTGTAAAGTTTGAAGTAAACTAGGTCAGAATTAAAGCTTGAAGGAAATGCGAAGCTTTCTATAAAGTGAATTTTCGAAGTTCACTAAAACATTAGTAAATTTTTCAGGTTGCTAAGCTACTGATGATTATAGAGGTGTTCTAACATCTTTTTAGCTTAGTTCTAGTTGGTGCGTGGAAATTTTCCGTAGTCTTGTTAGTGAATAAGCTTTTGCCACGACATCACATAACCTCAACAAGTGGTATCAGAGCAGAAAAGATTCTGAAGAACAGAAAGGTCCTCAAAGAGTAAAGAGAAGTGAAGATACAAGAGAATTGGAAGAACTTTCAAAAGAAAGGTGAAAGCTGAGATGATCAACAACAAACGGCGTCAAGAAACGTTCCAAAGTAATTCTCAAAGGTAAAGGTTTGTAAAAGGTAAAACCTTTTAATATTACACTCACCAAAAGTAACAGAAACAAGAAGATTATGGTAGATCATATCTCTATTGACAAATTTGACTGAGATAAGTATCCTGCATGGGTAATGCACATGGAAGACTTACTTATGAGTAAGGACTTAATGATATATGTGCCAAGAGAAGAAAAGAAGCCGACTTTTGAAGATGATAGTCAACCAAAGAAAGAAGAGTTAGAAGCCTTGAAGTTGTGGCAGAAGAAAGATGCAAGAGCAAGAGCTTATATCCACAATACCATTACAGATCATCTACTACCGCACATTAGAGGTCTGGAGAGAGCGGAAGACATATGGAGTGCATTGGAAGTTCATTTCCAAAATACGAAGAAAGCTAGGAAGGCTAGCTTATGGTCAGAGTTTACAACGTTCAAGAAAAAGCAAAGTCAAAGCATTAGTGATTATGTCAGTAAGATGAAAGACTTGGCGGACACTCTAGGATCTATTGATGAAGATATCCAAGATCACAGGTTGATAACACAAGTGCTTGCAGGACTGAGAGGAGATGAAAGGTGGAAACCTTTCGTACTTTCAACTGAACTTTCTTTAAATCATTTTATACCATTTAAATCAGTTGCTTGGACTAATGTTAACGCGTTTGAGCAAGATTTGAAGACAAACAGAGATAAAGGACATAGTTCGGCTATGTATGCAAAGAATAAGAAGAAAGGTGATAAAGGTAAAGAAAAAGATGAAGAAGAGATGTCTACTCAAGAAAAGTCTGCAAGAGGAAGAGGTAATGTCAGAAGTAAAAATAGAGGTAATACAAAAGGAAGAAGTAATCAGAAGAAGTCTTGTTGGATCTGTGGACTAAGCAATCATTTGGCTCATGATTGCTGGCATAATTCTCAAGGATCAAGTCAGAAACAGAATAATGATAGCAGAGGCAGAAGCGGAAGATATCAAAGAGGAAGACAAAGCCAAAGAGGTGCATATGGCAGAGGTGGAGCAAGAAGTTGGGGACATAATCAGTCTCACAACACTACCTACTACAACTATGTGAATGATATGCAGAATGATAGTCATACAACGTTGATGATGAACTTGATAAGCATGAGAGAAAACGAAGACCTCAAGGTATTCTATATTGACTCTGGTTGTTCAAATCATTTGTCAGGAAATATAGAATTGTTATCAGAACTGGAAGGAGGTATGTCAAATCATACAGTACACACAGGTGATAACACAAAACATAATGTAAGGTCAATTCGAAAGGTAAAGTGTAAGAATGGAGCTGACCTACTAACAAATGTTTTGTATGTTCCAACAATCCGAAAGAATCTGATCAGCGTGGGTCAGATAGTAGAAAAAGGTTTTCAAGTTAGATTACAAATGAAGGAGTAAATAGAGATAAAGAGCATAGTGTTGAAACACTTGAAGAAGAGATAAGAAGAATTGAAAAAGGTAAATCACATATGCAGGTAAATGGAGATGAAGATCATATGCAGGCAAGAATGTCCAGGATCGGATAAGGTATGAGAAATGAAGATGGACCAAGATTTGATGAAGATGTGTATTCAGATACACATGAAGAATATGAGCTAAGAAGGTCAAACAGAGTAAGGAAACAACCAACAAGGTATTCCTATGACACTTCTTATTTGACTTAGAAAAACAATGCTTACTTAATAAAGGAAGATGAAGAACCTCAGAATTATAGTGAAGCAAAAGGTAAGAAACAATGGGAAGAAGCAATGAAGGAGGAGTTTAAAGCGTTGGAAGAGAACAAGACTTGGGAACTTTTTCAAAAACCAAATGGTAAGAAAGTGATTGGAAATAAATCAGTTTACAAAGTTAAGAAACTTGGAGATGGAAGGATAGCTAAATACAAAGCTAGACTGGTGGTCGAAGGCTATGCTCAGATGCATGGCGTAGATTATGATGAGAGGTTTAGTCCGGTGGCAAAGATGTCAACCATAAGGACATTGATTGCTATAGCAGCACCAAAACGATGCAAGCTAAGTCAAGTGGATATAAAGAATGCATTTTTAAATGGATATATATCAGATGAAGTTTACATGGAACAACCTCAAGGGTTTGTAAGTTCGAGTTACCCAGATCATGTTTGCAGATTAAGAAGAGCTCTCTATGGATTGAAGCAAGCTCCAAGAGCTTCGAATTACAAACTTGTGAAGTATCTCAAGGACCTTGGATACCAAAGTTCAAAGGCTAATGCAAGTCTACTCATTAAGAGAAAAGATGAAGGTATGATCTACATTTGTATTTATGTACATGACATTATAATCACAAGTACCTCAGATGAAGGAATCAAGGAGGTAAAAAGATTGCTTGAAAAAGAATTCAAGATCAGTGATCTAGGAAAGTTATCATACTTTCTTGGAATGGAAGTTACATATACAGATCATGGTGTATATGTTTCACAAGAAAGGTATCTCCTAAACTTACTGAAGAAGTTTAACATGGAGAATAGCAGAGAAGCTTCAACGCCGCTTGAAGTAAATCATAAACTCAGCAAATATGGTGGTGCAGAGTTTAAAGATATGAGAAAGTATCAATCTTGAGTGGGAAGCTTGATTTATGCTTTGCTAATAAGACTGGATATGAATTATGCAGTAGGAGTTCTCTCACAGTTTATGCATTGTCCGAAGGATAAACATTGGGTTGGAGGACAAAGAGTTCTTAGATATATCAAAAGAACTATAAAAGAAGGTGTTATACTTTATGGAATACTTGGAATGAAGGTTTAATGCCTTGAGGATTTTAATGTGTGTTGTGTTTTGATTTAGCAAGTGGAGATCCATGAGGGTATGAACAAGTTCAAGTGTGAACGAGTGTGAACGCAAGAGGATTTATTCACATACTTGGAGATATTTTTAGAGAATAAGTTATTAGTTATTTTTAGCTATTTTTAGCTATTTTTGTAAATAAAGCAAAAGCACACTATTTTTAGTGTGGCCCTCATGTATCTTCCATCAAGGACATAATATGAATTACCTATAAATACGCATGCTCTCATAGAGTGTCCATGAGAGCATGTGGGGGGAGATTGCACCCAATCTTATGTCGTCTCTTTTCTCTCTTTCTCTTACTACTGCATGATAGTTCTTTTGTTTTCATATGCACCTCCAGGCACATCAGTTACATGTCGCGCCTAGTAGCCAAGGCGATAACCGCCAGGGATAGATGGACGCTCCATGTGTAGATAGCATTGTTTCTAATTAGTATATGGGATAATCCCCACTGCTCAGGTGCAGCTACCACAGCCGCTTGTCTTCCAGCCGCCAAGGAGAAATTGATAGGATATTCAATTCTTATGGCAATGAACGGGCTTCGTATATAGTTACCATCATGTCTTTTTTTATATGTGGGATATCAAGCATGTCTGCGCGCATCCATCTTTGGTGACGGGAGATTCAAAGAAGCAACATACAGTGGCTTTTTGTCAACTGAAGCAGAATATAAAGGGATTGTGGAAGCAGCTAAAGAAGTGATATGGATGCAGACCTTGTTCAAAAGCATGGGTATTGATCAAGGTATACCTATCATGCATGGAGATAATATGAGTTCGTTGTATCTTGTAGCAAATCTAGTATTTCATGCAAGAACAAAACACATAGAGGTTCAATATCATTTCCTGAGGGAAAAGGTAATGGAAAAAGAGATTGAAATAGTATACACGTGTACAAAAGATCAAATAGCAGATATTCTGACAAAGAGCTTAGATGGAGTAAAGACAAGCAGGTTCAAAGAAATGGCAGGTATAAAAGAAAAGAAGAATATATGAAAGATCAGAGAATGCAAATTAGTGATTGAGGGGGAGCTGTTGAAGAATCACTCACAAATTTGACATACAGATAGACATAAAGATGAAGAAAGACAAAGAGAAGCAGAAACAAAGCAGTCAGAAAAATTAAAGGCTTAGTGAAGGGACAAATTCATGACTGTAATATAGTTCATAGAAATTTCCTGAAATATGAGTTTTGAATCTCGGAACAAAATGTATATATATGAGTGCGAAGAAGGGAGCGGTATGAGAGCATAGAACCAGAATATAATAGCGCATATAGAAACTGAGGATAGTGATATAGAAGACATCAGAGATTGCGTATGTAGAGATGAATAATAGAACCTGGACTGTTGGATATTCATCTGAGAGAGATGGTAAGGGATAACTACTCAGAGTAGGAGAGTTTTCCATAGCTATGAGCAAAGAGGGGCCAAGCTATTTTTGTAAACATCTTCTCTAATAGAAAACACATGTTCATGTGGAAGTTTGAGCGCATTCTTCATATGTGAAGAAATTTCAGTGATTTCATGTTACTGTGAAAGTTAGTTAATAGTTACAGTTTTCTTAGTAAACATTTTCTAGTACTTCTGCAAGTTAGATCTCGCAATATAGTGTAAAGTTTTTCATGAATGATAGCTCATCTTAAAGCTAGGAGTCTGAACTACAAACTGATCAAAAGAGTTTTATGAAACGGGACATGTACACAGTATAAAGTCTGACCGTAAAGGCATCCAGAACTCGCAAAGGTTTTTCTTCAAATTTCATATAAAGTTCATTCACTAAAGGAAGCTCAGGTATTACTTCCTTACTTCAATTACAACCATTTGAAGTAATTACAAACAAAATTGCAGTTGATTCTGCTAACATTCCGGTAAGATTACGGTGACAGTCTGGTAACATTCCGTTGAAGTTTTTGCTAACATTCCGGTAAGATTACGGTGACAGTCTGGTAACATTCCGTTGAAGTTTCGGTGATACTCTGGTGAGCTCAAAACACAGTTTTGGCATAGTTAGGTGATAGAAAGATTATTTAATTGTAAGCAAACACACTAGTGTAAAGTTTGAAGTAAATTAGTTCAGATTTATATCTTGAAGGAAATGCGAAGCTTTCTGTAAAGTGAATTTTTGAAGTTCACTAAAACAGTAGTAAAGTTTTGAGGTTGCTAAGCTACTGATGATTATAGAGGTATTCTAACATCACTTTAGCTTAGTTCTAGTTGAGGCGTGGCAATTTTTCACAGTCTTGTTAGTGAACAAGCTTTTGCCACGACATCACATAACCTCAACAATAGTGCTCTTAGGACCCCCTATATCCCACAAAGTAGGGGTAGAACTAGCCAAAGGTGTAACAAAGGAGAAGACCAAGATTGATATTAATAATAAGTTCTAGAGGGATTTACATAGAAGTTTAATGATCTTTTGGCTTACACCGACATGGTAGTTACACAAATTAGTAGGAAAAACTAAGTGTTACAAGACATTACATTGAAGTTTAATATTCTCTTTATTGCCCTCATGGATAGTCCATTTACTTTTGATCTTGTTATATATAAGAATAGAATTTTACGGTGTGTGAAGGGAGGGAGTTTCTTACGAATGCATAATCTTTAGCGTAACTAACCAAGGGACTTCTTAGTTGACCATTTCTCGGATAGTCATCCAATTTGACCCCACATCTTTCTTTCGATATCTTCCAAAGAGCTTCCCTCATGATTGCATTCCATAAGTCATATGAACAACCAATCACTTCCCCAAGTAATGCTTGCTTCTATTTGATGTGATTCTATAAACTCAAAATCCTAGTAGGAGCTTGTTAGAATGAGTGACTCTTAGGGCACCAAAAGAGGACGTGACCAATGTCTTCACTACTCTGAAGTTAGCTCCTTGGCAGATTGGGGGCCACACAAACTTTATAGCTTTGGTATTGGTCTAGATTCCCCTCCTAAGAATTTGCCACATAAGAATAAACATTTTGTTCTTAGTGAGAGGATGACTCAAGTCCACAAACTCAAATTGCGATCTGATACATGTCTCCGTTAAGCACCATTTTAATAAATGGAGAGATGTAAGTCCATGTGCTTCTTCAAACTCATCACCTTGTGCAATTTGTTTCTATTGATCAATCTTGATCCTTCAGTCCGCATGGGATCATGCCCTAGAAGGACTTGAGTCCTTTAGTTCTCCCAAGAATTGATTCTATGACTTAGTAGCCACCAATATTCATAATCAACTACCTTATCCAAGTCTATGTCATCAAATCGAATACATTTTCTTCTCTATTGGTTCTAGAGATGGTTCCAAATACAAAACCCTTTGCACCATAGCTCCAGAGCTTCTTTGCTCTTTGGAGATGCTCCAAGTAAACTTCTTTGATTGCTTTAATAGGAAATCCAATAGAATCCTTCTCTCTAATCTTGGCAATACACTTCTAATCCTCATTGACCTTGATGTATGTTTTCACCTTGTTCCAACTCTTCCATGAGGATCAAACTAATTTTAAACCGCTAAGGATCACAAGAAAAGGAGAAAATGGTAAAGTGATGAGATCGAGCTCCTTCCACCTAGGAAGTCCCATGAGCAAAAGAGAATATTTGTTTTTGATAATTAAATTGGCCCATTAAGGTTTGAATTTTCACCACGCATTGATCATCCACTTAGTAGCCATCCTATCTATCATCCTCCCACATCTAGAGTGCCCACCCCACGTGAATGTTTCTAGTTGGCACATATAAACCCATTTGATGTCGGCCACACCTCTCATTGAGATCACTTGTCCTAAGAAAATGTTTGCGATTTCTTTCCAATTTCACTAAATATTTGTCTTTTAGTCTCCAATATGCCAAGAATTAGATAACTAATTATAGAGAGAAGGTTTTGATCACCATGGCATGCTCTATCAAGTTGTGTTGCATACTCTTCTAGTAAGAAAGTTTATTGTCAAGCTTTGCAAGGCTCTAGTTCTATAGATGACTCATGGAAACATCAAATCCCATCGCGATTTTGAGGAGATGGAAGATTTACTCATTGGTGAGCACTTGAAAACCCTGATCCAGCAAAAAGAATACAAGGGGACTCGAAGTAACGTTGAAACGCATGTTTGAGTAAATTTTTCTAGAACATAAAGCAACAAAAAAAAGTGTGTAGACATAGCCAAAAGGTGGATATATTATTAATATCCTTATGTTGAAAACCATTCGTGTTGTTGAGGAAGAGTCTCATTATCATCAGATTCTATCAGATTCTAGCTATGGGTGAGGAGATGACACTGTATCTACCCCATTTGTGCATGATGGTTAACTAAGAAGCTGAGGCCGTTGGTGGAAATAACAAAACGATGAGAAGTCAGGGGCCGGAACCCTTTTGTAATAGAGCGTTTCAATCTGATTGCTAGAGAAAGATGTGATTTTATATTTATTTGAACCTAGTCATTTGCCAAAAATATTTTTATAATTTTCATGAATGTTTAAGCCACCATCCATATCTTTTAGGGATAGGATAATGGTTTGATTCCACTCGAGACAATTATGAGCTTTGTCAAGATTGATCTTGATGAAGAGAGAACTTTAAGAAGACTTATTTGCAAATTCAAGGCCTCCCAACACATCAATAACAACCTTCAAGATGGATTCACCCTCATTGATCCACGAGCAAGGATGTAAGGCAATAGGATTATAAAGGTGTTTTGGGAATTTTTGGTATTTTGTAGCATATTGATTGGCCGCAAACTTGATCACCTAGTGGCCTCTTGGATAAGAGTGAATAAATAAGGTTAGAAATCCTCACCTATTTTAGAAGACGCAAGTACATCTATTGTGAGTCCTAGCCCTCTAGATATCTTCAAACTCATATTCTCCCCTCATTTGGTGTCGTTCTAACTTTTCCTTTTTATTAAACGTCCTACTTTATCACCTTCACCAACATTCTCTTTACCTCTTTCATCCTCTACTTTGTACTATTATTATTTTTGTCAACCTTTTGCACTAGGGCTTCTTTGCTCGATTTGGTCTTGGTAGGGTCCAATGATTGTTTTAAAAAGGATTCTGTTTTAATAAATCTACAAGGCTTCATTCTTTGAAATATCCACATCTTTCTATGAATACGTAAAGAAAACAATCACCTATTTGCTCATATGCAATATGAGATGTGGCCACCTACTACTATATTGCATGTGATTTAAACGAAAACTATTTCTACATTCAATAAGAAAAAATAATACCTGGGACAAATTTGTTGGATCAATAGACAGTCTCATGAAAATCTATTTAATCTATAATATTAAATGCTAGCCACATAAATGATTCTCCTTCTTAAGGGACACCCTAATATTTTTGAGCTCTTTTTTTTACAGTTCTTTGTTTCCAAGCATCAATTCAATATCCATAAAAAGCATCCTTATGCATATGAACAAATAATTGTGCACACTTTTAAATTCTAAATGAGTTTGTGTTTAATGCCAAAATGACAAGATCTAAAAGGCTATAACATATGGTCCTTACGTTTCTATCTCAACATGCATTATGTGAGTTTAATTCGACAATCACATAACTAGAGTCTCCAGCTTGATTAAGTTAGAGCCCTTGATTCCTCTTCTTTATATAGGGCAGCATAATGATTTGGAGGTCCTTAGGAATACAAAATGAAGAACCTTTTTTTTTTTAAATACTACTATACAAAATAAGCTAGATAACCCTTATAGAAATCAATCGGACTTTAGAGAAACAATCATTCTTATCAACTCCTTTCAAGGTGAATTATCATTTTATAGTAATATTCCCATGCTTGCTCTTACAAACCTATCACAAAAAATGACTTACGCCCCCATTGCATGGTTCCTCCTCGTATAACCTACACATAACATCACACATAATATCTTAAAAGTAGTCTCAAGACCATATCTAAGTCATGAGGAGTTTTTTTTGTTATTTTTCGTTTTAATTTGTTTATTTTCCTCACTTTGCAGCAATGATTTATGTACTACATGTTTATTTGGTTTTTATTTATGATTTTTTGGGGTGGAAGAAAGCGTAAACATCTAATCGAGTAATTTGCTAATAATCTAGAACCTTTAGAACTTCTTTGTTTAAGAGAAAAGGCCTAACACCTAATCACAGCTCAAGATCTAGAGATATGGACTAGAAAGTACTAGGATTCACTTATTAAGTGTTTTCAAATCATTGGATAGCCTATCTATATTAAATAAAGCCTTTTCTTTACTAGATGCTTCAAGTTGAGTTGTCCTATGTAGGTCTTTATGATGACTATAAGGTATGTAAACCTATTCTCTCTAGTTTACACGTTCTAACTAGTCATTTCTATAATAATTTATTATAATTATCATTCTAGTACTTTTTATGCAATGCAAATGATATGCTTTAAAAACAAAATATGATAATAGAATATTTATCTAAATTTCTTTTCTTAAATAACTTGATAAATTTTCGTATAATCAAAGACTTCAAAGGTGTGTTTTCAAATTTTGGAAGCTCTTGCATTCCATTATCAAACATAGGCATAACTAGATATGTCCCCAACCATCTCCTTATTAGTTTTCTTTTGGCATCATACTGAGTATCAAGCAAACTATTCTACACTAATACCCATTTTTTAATTTCTATCTTACGTGGCCTAAGTGGATGGTTTGTATGGAAATATATTTTGAACTTTATTCACGGCTTCTTTATTTTTTGCATAGTTTCCTCCATATAACACAAACCTGAAATCAATTCTTCACGAAGGCATTTTCACAGAATATAATTAGTCTTAGAATGGAGGAAAAATCTTGCACATGCTTAATCAAGACTTCTCAAGGTAGTACAAAATATCGCATGTTATCAAGGCCTTTGGGCATGGTTATAAGGTCAACTATCCACCTCTAATGACTACAAGGAGGGTAACTCAAATCCAATAGGTCTCTATGCCAAACTAAAAAATGAACTTGACATATGGCACAAGTGCTTACGAAGCATCCAAAAATTCACATAAATACTTGGCCATCACTAGGCTTCCATAAATTTCTCATACAAATATAACAAACCCTTTGTGAATTGCCCAAAAGGTCCCATGTATTTCTATCATACTTTTTCTTTGATGACTCTTCTTACCTAGATCACATTTTGGATATATTGCTTCGCCTTTGGCATGCCATCAAAAAATCCATCCTTAAGAAAGAATTTGTAAGACTTTTTCCTAATGGATCTATATCTATTTGTGAACGGGCCTAAGGAAGGTTTCAATGTACTTAGTTAACTTCCTATTTCCTTATATTTTTCATCATACGCATTCCCTGACAATTTCTCATAATCATAGACTAGTGGATAATATCTCAACATATTTGTTCTCTTTCTATTGCATCATCACTCACTCATCACCAAATTTTACGCATGAGGGCATATTAGCAATAGTATTTAGCTTTCAAGCTATATTCACAAAAGTTGCGTTTATAAACTTCATATACGCAGTTCATAGTACCATTGAAATATCTGAATTGGTTATGCCACCTTCTCTATAATAGAATTTGGAGTGCTATCTATTGTAATTATCGTACCATTATGAGAAGCACAAACATTTGAAAAATAGTCAAGGTGAGAAGTCCTATTGAAAATTGCTGCACTATCAATCCACCATGGTTCCTCTTTAGGTCCCTTTGTATGGGGTGCCATCTCTTCCAATGATATAAGCCAAGAATCCTCTTCAAAGCAAGTGGATTCTTTCCCACCTTCTTCTTCCATGTATTCAGCTGATCTTGCTCTCCTACACCCTTGATTACTCCTATAATCTTTGGAATGATGACCACATTTCGATAAATCATAAGAATGTATAGAATAGTATATAACTCTAGATGTTCCTCGTCTTCTACCTCTTGAGGAAGGATGTGCTCTCTCTTGGAAATATTGATTACCTGTTTTATCTTGTAGATCTTGGACATGAATGGGCTGATGTCTACTTCTTCCTCTTTGTGTATTGAGTCTCTGTCTTCCTCTTGATAAAAAGAGTACTTTGATATTCATAAATTTCCTCCATCATGTATGGACTTCATGGTAGCTTGCCTTTAATCTTCATCTCTGAAAACTTGTTTCAGATTTTCAAGAGATGGCTCTTCCCTCAAGATGACCAAGCCTTGCGCCTTCATATTCATCTCGCTATACATTTATGCTGATTGTAGACAAGGCATTGTCAAAAATCTTATTCTTTTTTATAGTGTCCATGTCAAAGGCCAAATAGCTATCAGATAGTTCTGTATATGTTATTTAACAAAATATATAGTAGTATGGTAAGCCAGAGACTCTATGTTCAACTTCACTTGTATGACCGAAGAGATTTGTGTTCATGTTCTATGTATTATATGTTTTTCTATGTTTTATGCACCCCTTGTGGGCAGTACTATGTGGCACATGTGAGCTTGAATTTCCACTACAAGGGTACCATTGTAGAGCTTCCTAGAAGGAGTGTCCATGATCATGCATTGTCGGAGAAATACTTACCATTTCATCAGAAAACCTTTGTTCTTTTTGTGTGAGCAAAGTGAGCACCCACTCCCCCCCAAGGCTTTCACCGAAGGTGGTGACCAAGGACAATACCTTTGCATACCTTGTCAAGTGAGTCACCAAAGTCATTATTAGCACCATTGGCTGCATGCACCATAGAACCTTAACAATCAAGGAAGGTTTAGGTTCCTAGTACTTCCTAGGAGGTCACTCACCCTAGTTTGTTCCCTCTAGAGCTCGCTTAACCAACCTAGCTCTTACCATTAAGCTACACTCTTGTGATGCTTGAGGAAGGTGAAAGACTAAGGTTCACATTTTTGGGCCCTCAAAGATTCATTCTTTGTTTTCAAAGGCAATTCTACCAAGCTGCATCTAGAGCTAGTGGAGATTAAAGATATGAATGGCTTCTCTTGGAGGAACCTCAATCTAGAGAGAACTTGAGGAAAGCAAGACTCGATGGAAGGTTGATTGTGTAGAACATTATCCATTAGTGGAGTTGCTTCGACATCTCCCAACACAATGACCTTTCCATATCAAACCACTAGCCTTTTATTCCCACTTTAAAACCATTTGCCAAAGTGAGGAGAGAACCTTGGTTTCATGTCTGCCCGATGTCATTCTCCCTTCCCTCCATCCACCAAGAAATTACCTTGGTTTGGAACTTGGCATTTGCCAACAAGCCTCGCCGAAAAGAAATTTGGAGGGCTTCGATTGAGAAGACTCTCTGAATTCTAGTTACGAGTCACACGATGCTTTGCAATGTTCAGTGGAGGCAAAGGGAGAAGCTCTATTGGAGGCTCCAACATCTTGAGGAGGAAGTTAAGAAAGGGAACTACCAATACCAGATGGGAATACGGAAAATGAGAGGCATGCTGAGATATGAGGAAGTTATTCAAAGGATACGCAGAATGATAGTCATACAACATTGATGATACCTACCTACTACAACTATGTGAATGATACGCAGAATGACAGTCATACAACGTTGATGATGAACTTGATAAGCATGATAGAAAACGAAGACCTCAAGGTATTCTATATTGACTCTGGTTGTTCAAATCATTTGTCAGGAAATATAGAATTGTTATCAGAACATATGTCAAATCATACAGTACAAACAAGTGATAACACAAAACATAATGTAAGGTCAATTCAAAAGGTAAAGTGTAAGAATGGAGCTGACCTACCAACAAATGTTTTGTATGTTCCAACAATCCTGAAGAATCTGATCAGCATGTGTCCGATAGTAGAAAAAGCTTTTCAAGTTAGGTTTACAAATGGAGTATTTGTTGAAGATCGAGAGAATGGATACAATCAAATTGTTCATGGTAAAAAGGAAGGTAGACTTATTACTCTTAAATTACAAGGAATGTTGTTCAAGCCTTGATACAACATGGTGATGAGGTATTTACAGAGTTAGACCTCTGGCATAAGAGGTTAGGACATTTCAATAAGGAATCAAAGTTATGGTGGAAAAACAATCCATGAGAGGATTACCAAATATGAAGAATCAACATATGATTCACAAGTGCGAAGCCTGTCACATGGGAAAAGCCCACAGGTTACCATTTCAGAAGAAAGGGTATAAACAAAATGGTGTGTTAGAACTCATACATACAGATGTATGGTGACCGACAAAAGAAGGATCTATCAACGGCTCAAGGTATTACATTCTTTTATTGATGATGCAACGAGATGGATAACACTTTATGTTTTGAAAGAGAAGTCAAAAGTATTTGAAGCTCTCAGGCATTTTCATGCATATGTTGAAATACTTACAAGACAAAAACTCAAAAGACTAAGGTCTAATGGAGGAGGAGAATATTTTTCTTGAGATTTCAATAATTATGTGTGGAATGCAGGTATCAAAAGAGAACTAACTTGCAGGTATACACCGCAACAAAATGGAGTAGCAAAAAGGAGAAACCGAACTCTAGTTGAGTTCGCAAGAGCAATGCTAAAGGAGAAGAATCATCCAAATTATCTTTGGGCTAAGGCTGTAAATACAGGTAAATAGATTACCATGTACAACTTTAAATGGGATGACCCCTTATGAAGCTTGGTGGGGCAAGAAACTAACACTTGATCACTGTAAAGTGTTTGGATCAGTTTCTTATGCTTATGTACCATCACAACTGAGACATAAGCTTGAACCAAAAGCTGAAAAATATGTGTTCATCGGATATGATGAAAAGCAAATGGGTTATAGGTTATGGAGTCCTCTAACCAAAGAGTTTATTGTTTCCAGAGATGTGACATTTGATGAAGGAAAGAGCTGGTATAGAGATAAAGAGCATAATGTTGAAACACTTGAAGAAGAGATAAGAAGAAATGAAAAAGGTAAATCACATATGCAAGTAAATGGAGATGAAGATCATATGCAAGGAAGTACGTCCATGATCGCATAAGGTATGAGAAATGAAGATGGAAGAAGATTTGATGAAGATGTGTATTCAGATACACATGAAGAATATGAGCTAAGAAGGTCAAACAGAGTAAGGAAACAACCAACAAGGTATTCCTATGACACTTCTTATTTGACTCAGAAAAAGAGTGCTTACTTAATAAAGGAAGATGAAGAACCTCAGAATTATAGTGAAGCAAAAGGTAAGAAACAATGGGAAGAAGCAATGAAGGACGAGTTTAAAGCGCTGGAAGAGAACAAGACTTGTGAACTTGTTCAAAAACCAAATGGTAAGAAAGTGATTGGAAATAAATGGGTTTACAAAGTTAAGAAACTTGCACATGGAAGGATAGCCAGATACAAAGCTAGACTGGTGGTCAAAGGCTATGCTCACATGCATGGCGTAGATTATGATGAGACGTTTAGTCCGGTGGCAAAGATGTCAACCATAAGGACATTGATTGCTATAGCAGCATCAAAAGGATGGAAGCTAAGTCAGGTGGATATAAAGAATGCATTTTTAAATGGATATATATATATATATATGAGATGAAGTTTACATGGAACAACCTGAAGGGTTTGTAAGTTCCAGTTACCCAGATCATGTTTGTAGATTAAGAAGAGCTCTCTATGGATTGAAGCAAGCTCCAAGAGCTTGGAATTACAGACTTGTGAAGTATCTTAATGACCTTGGATACCAAAGTTCAAAGGCTGATGCAAGTCTACTCATTAAGAGAACAGATGAAGGTATGATCTACATTTGTATTTATGTAGATGACATTATAATCACAGGTACCTCAGATGAAGGAATCATGGAGGTAAAAAGATTGTTTGAAAAGAATTCAAGATGAGTGATCTAGGAAAGTTATCATACTTTCTTGGAATGGAAGTTACATATACAGATCATGGTGTGTATGTTTCACAACAAAGGTATCTCATAAACTTATTGAAGAAGTTTAACATGGAGAATAGCAGAGAAGCTTCAATAGCGCTTGAAGTAAGTCATAAACTCAGCCAATATGGTGGTGTAGAGTTTAAAGATATGAGAAAGTATCAATCTTTAGTGGGAAGCTTGATTTATGCTTTGCTAATAAGACTAGATCTCAATTATGCAGTAGGAGTTCTCTCACAGTTTATGCATTGTCCGAAGGATCAACATTGGGTTGCAGCACAAAGAGTTCTTAGATACATCAAAAGAACTATAAAAGAAGGATTATATTATCCTTTTTACGTCAGATATAAAGCTGAGAGCATATAGTGACTCAGACTGGGTAGGAAGTCAAGATGACAAAATATCAACACATGGGTATATGATATACCTAGGAGATAAGCTTGTAAGCTTGTGTTCAAAGAAGCAGCATACAGTGGCTTTATCGTCAATTGAAGCAGAATATAAAGGGCTTGTGGAAGCAGCTAAAGAAGTGATATGGATGCAAACTTTGTTCAAAAGCATGGGTATTGATCAAGGTATACCTATCATACATGGAGATAATATGAGTTCGTTGTATCTTGCAGCAAATCCAGTATTTCATGCAAGAACAAAACACATAGAGATTCAATATCATTTCCTGAGGGAAAAGGTAATGGAAAAAGAGATTGAAATAGTATACACATCTACAAAAGATCAGATAGCAGATATTCTGACAAAGAGCTTAGATGGATTAAAGACAAGCATATTCAAAGAAATGGCAGGTATAAAAGAAAAGAAGAATATATGAAAGATCAAAGAATGCAAATTAGTGATTGAGGGGGAGCTGTTGAAGAATCACTCACAAATTTGACATACACATAGGCATAAAGATGAAGAAAGACAAAGAGAAGTAGAAACAAAGCATTCAAAAAAATTAAAGGCTTAGTGAATGTAATATAGTTCATAGAAATTTCTTGAAATATGAGTGCGAAGAAGGGAGTGGTATGAGAGCATAGAACCGGAATAGAATAGCGCATATAGAAACTCAGGATAGTGATATAGAAGACATCAGAGATTGCGTATGTAGAGATGAATAATAGAACCTGAACTGATTTTGTGGAGATGGAAGATTTACTCATTGGTGAGCACTTGAAAACCTTTATCCAGCAAAAAGAATACAAGGGGACTCGAAGTAACCTTGAAACGCATGTTTGAGTGATTTTTTCTAGAACATAAAGCAACAAAAAAAAGTGTGTAGACATAGCCAAAAGGACGATATATTATTAATATCCTTATGTTGAAAACCATTCGTGTTGTTGAGGAAGAGTCTCATTATCATCAGATTCTAGCTATGGGTGAGGAGATGACACTGTATCTACCCCATTTGTGCATGATGGTTAACTAAGAAGTTGAGGCTCTTGGTGGAAATAACAAAACCATGAGAAGTCAGGGGCCGGAACCCTTTTGTAATAGAGCGTTTCAATCTGATTGCTAGAGAAAGATGTGATTTTATATTTATTTGAACCTAGGCATTTGCCAAAAATATTTTTATAATTTTCATGAATGTTTAAGCCACCATCCATATCTTTTAGGGATAGGATAATGGTTTGATTCCACTCAAGATAATTATGAGCTTTGTCAAGATTGATCTTGATGAAGAGAGAGCTTTAAGAAGACTTATTTGCAAATTCAAGGCCTCCCAACACATCAATAACAACCTTCAAGATGGATTCACCCTCAATGAATCCTTTTGATCCTCATTGATCCACGAGCAAGAATGTAAGTCAATAGGATTCTAAAGGTTTTTTGGGAATTTTTGGTATTTTGTAGCATATTGATTGGCCGCAAACTTGATCACCTAGTGGCCTCTTGGATAAGAGTGAATAAATAAGGTTAGAAATCCTCACCTATTTTAGAAGACGCAAGTACATCTATTGTGAGTCCTAGCCCTCTAGATATCTTCAAACTCATATTCTCCCCTCATTTGGTGTCGTTCTAACTTTTCTTTTTTATTAAACCTCCTACTTTATCACCTTCACCAACATTCTCTTTACCTCTTTCATCCTCTACTTTGTACTATTATTCTTTTTGTCAACCTTTTGCACTAGGGCTTGTTTGCTCGATTTGGTCTTGGTAGGGTCCAATGATTGTTTTAAAAAGGATTTTGTTTTAATAAATCTACAAGGCTTCATTGTTTGAAATATCCACATCTTTGTATCAATACGTAAAGAAAACGATCACCTATTTGCCCATATGCAATATGAGATGTAGCCATCTACTACTATATTGCATGTGATTTAAGCGAGAAATATTTCTACATTCAATGAGAACAAATAATACCTGGGACAAATTTGTTGGATCAATAGACAGTCTCATGAAAATCTATTTAATCTATAATATTAAATGCTAGCCACATAAATGATTCTCCTTTTAAAGGGTCACCCTAATATTTTTGAGCTCTGTTTTTTAGAGTTCTTTGTTTCCAAGCATCATTCCAATATCCATAAAAAGCATCCTTATGCATATGAACAAATAATTGTGCACACTTTTAAATTCTAAATGCCAAAATGACAAAATCTAAAAGGCTAGAACATATGGTCCATACGTTTCTATCTCAACATGCATTATGTGAGTTTAATTCGACAAACACATTACTAGAGTCTCCAGCTTGATTAAGTTAGAGACCTTGATTCCTCTTCTTTATATAGGGCAGCATAATGATTTGGAGGTCCTTAGGAATACAAAATAAAGAACCTTTTTTTTTAATACTACTATACAAAATAAGCTAGATAACTCTTATAGAAATCAATCGGACTTTAGAGAAACAATCATTCTTATCAACTCCTTTCAAAGTGAATTATAATTTTATATTAATATTCCCATGCTTGCTCTTACAAACCTATCACAAAAAATGACTTACGCACCCATTGCAAGGCTCCTCCTCGTATAACCCACACATAACAGCACACATAACATCTTAGAAGTAGTCTCAAGACCATATCTAAGTCATGAGCAATGTTTTTTTCTTATTTTTCGTTTTTATTTCTTTATTTTCCTCACTTTGCAGCAATGTACTACATGTTTATTTGGTTTTTATTTATGATTTTTTGGGGTGGAAGAAAGCGTAAACATCTTAGCGAGTAATTTGCTAATAATCTAGAACCTTTAGAACTTCTTTGTTTAAGAGAAAAGCCCTAACACCTAATCACAGCTCAAGATCTAGAGATATGGACTAGAAAGTACTAGGATTCACTTATTAAGTGTTTTGAAATCATTGCATAGCCTATCTATATTAAATAAAGCCTTTTTTTTACTAGATGCTTCAAGTTGAGTTGTCCTATGTAGGTCTTTATGATGACTATAAGGTATGTAAACCTATTCTCTCTAGTTTACACGTTCCAACCAGTCATTTCTATAATAATTTATTATAATTATCATTCTAGTACTTTTTATGTAATGCAAATGATATGCTGTAAAAACAAAATATGATAATAGAATATTTATCTAAATTTCTTTTCTTAAAAAACTTGATAAATTTTCCTATAATCAAAGACTTCAAAGGTGTTTTTTCAAATTATGGAAGTAAGACTGAGTATCAAGCGAACTATTGTACACTAATACCCATTTTTTAATTTCTATCTTACGTGCCTAAGTGGATGTTTTGTATGGAAATATATTTTGAACTTTATTCACGGCTTCTTTATTTTTTGCATAGTTTCCTCCATATAACGCAAGCATGAAATCAATTCATCACGAAGGCATTTTCACAGAATATAATTAGTCGTAGAATGGAGGAAAAAATCTTGCACATGCTTAATCAAGTCTTCTCAAGGTAGTACAAAATATCTCATCTTATCAAGGCCTTTGGGCATGGTTATAAGGTCAAGTATCCACCTCTAATGACTACAAGGAGGGTAACGCAAATCCAATAGGTCTCTATGCCTAACTAAAGAATGAACTTGAGATATGGCACAAGTGCTCACGAAGCATCCGAAAATTCGCATAAATACTTGGCCATCACTAGGCTGCCATAAATTTCTCATACATAGAAACAAACCCTTTGTGAGTTGCCCAGAAAGTCTCATGTATTTCTATCATAATTTTTCTTTGATGACTCTTCTTACCTAGATAACATTTTGGATATATTGCTTTGCCTTTGGCATGCCATCAAAAAAATCCATCCTTAGGAAAGAATTTATAAGACTTTTTCCTAATGGATCTAAATCTATTTGTGAACGGGCCTAAGGAAGGTTTCAATGTACTTAGATAACTTCCTATTTCCTTATATTTTTCATCATACTCATTCCCTGATAATTTCTCATAATCATAGACTAGTGGATAATATCTCAACATATTTGTTCTCTTTCTATGGCATCATCACTCACTCATCACCAAATTTTACACATGAGGGCATATTAGCAATAGTATTTAGCTTTCAAGCTATATTCACAAAAGTTGTGTTTATAAACTTCATATACACAATTCATAGTAGCATTGAAATATCTGAGTTGGTTATGCCACCTTCTCTATAATAGAATTTGGAGTGCTATCTATTGTAAATATGGTACCATTATGAGAAGCACAAACATTTGAAAAATAGTCAACATGAGAAGTCCTATTAAAAATTGTTGCACTATCAATCCACCATGGTTCCTCTTTAGGTCCCTTTGTACGGGGTGCCATCTCTTCCAATGATATAAGCCAAGAATCCTCTTCAAATCAAGTGGATTCTTTCCCACCTTCTTCTTCCATGTATTCAACTTATCTTGCTCTCCTACACCCTTGATTACTCCTATAATCTTTGGAATGATGACCACATTTCGAGAAATCATAAGAATGTAGAGAATAGTATATAATTCTAGATGTTCCTCTTCTTCTACCTCTTGAGGAAGGATGTGCTCTCTCTTGGAAATATTGATTACCTTTTTGATCTTGTAGATCTTGGACATGAATGGGCTGATGTCTACTTCTTCCTCTTTGTGTATTGAGTCTTTGTCTTCCTCTTGATAAAAAGAGTACTTTGATATTCATAAATTTCCTCCATCATGTATGGATTTCATGGTAACTTGCCTTTGATCTTCATCTCTAAAAACTTGTTTCATATTTTCAAGAGATGGCTCTTCCCTCAAGATGATCAAGCCTTGAACTAAGCCCTCATATTCATCTCGCTATACATTTATGATGATTGTAGACAAGGCATTCTCAAAAATCTTATTTTTTTTGTTAGTGTCCATGTCAAAGGCCAAATGGCCATCAGATAGTTTTGTATATGTTATTTAACAAAATGTATAGTAGTATGGTAAGCCAGAGACTCTATGTTCAACTTCACTTGTATGACCAAAGAGATCTGTGTTCATGCTCTATGTATTATGTGTTTTTCTATGTTTTATGCATCCCTTGTGGGCAGTGCTATGTGCCACATGTGAGCTTGAATTTCTAGTACAAGGGTATCATTGCGGAGCTTCCTAGAAGGAGTGTCCATGATCATGCATTGTCGGAGAAATACTTACCATTTCATCAGAAAACCTTTGTTCTTCTTGTGTGAGCAAAGCGAGCACCCCCCCCCCCCCCCCCAAGGCTTTCCCCGAAGGTGGTGACCAAGGACAATACCTCTGCATACCTTGTCAAGTGAGTCACCAAAGTCATTATTAGCACCACTCGCTGCATGCAACAGAGAACCTTAACAATCAAGGAAGGTTAAGGTTCCTAGTACTTCGTAGGAGGTCACTCACCCTAGTTTGTTCCCTCTAGAGCTCGCTTAACCAGCCTAGCTTTTACCATTAAGCTATACTCTTGTGGTGCTTGAGGAAGGTGAAAGACTAAGGTTCACATTTTTGGGCCCTCAAAGATTCATTCTTTGTTTTCAAACGCAATTCTTAAGCGTTTTTGGAGTGATTTTAGAGCAAATTTAGAGTACTTCCACACATATTTCTCCTTAGACGTGTTCAAAAATAGTAAAGATACCGTGATTTGTAGTTCTAGGACAAAAAATATTCAGATTTGCAGCCGTGATTTCAGCCATAGTAGTAAATTTATAGGTTTGTTGAAAGGTTTTTAGTTGTGGTGGGACCAACCCTTACACGTTTATGTAGTTTTCTTTTAGTGTAAAGAACATAATTGACAAACACTTGCAAGTTTTTTTTGCTAGTGTTTGGGCTGTGAGTTTAGTCTTTTCAATGCCATTTTATTGCATATACTGAGCACATACACAATATGTATGCCTATGTGGATATCGCTTATGTACGTCTATGTGGTCATTGATATAGCGATTAAGTTTTTTGCATAAAGCCTTTTACATTTGATAAAGAGGGTGAGGGTGAGATTTTCCTAAATGGGAAACACCTAGATGTCAAGTTCTCTTCAGTGATGCAAGTGGAAGAGTTACCCAACTTTGCCATTGGAGATGTATGCCAGTTCTTCATAGATGCTCAAAAAGCTTAGCTGGCTTGTTTCAAGTAACTATTTATATGCAAAGGAGTTATTGATTCACTATGCACATTTCCATGTTACTAGTTGCAGTTTTATGAGATCTAGACACTCATCATATGCTCATTTTGCAAAAGAGACTCTTACAAAATTCTCTCTAGAGTTTTTCGTTTCCCCAATTATAAAGTGGTGGATTTACTTCTTGATACACTTATTGATGTGAGCACATTCACTCTCACATTATCACTTTGGTTGTTCATTATTGTTCATTAATCCATTTTTCTAGGGAAATTGTTTATTTTTCCCACAATTCGACACTCAATCATTGTTTTTCGAGCCTTACTAGTGCTTGACCTATTCAAGGTCCATTTTCATTCTAGTTAGTTCTCTACCATCATGGAATTAGAAATCTCATGCACATCTTGTGGACATGGGTCTAGTGCCACTATTCCCAATAAGAGCTATAAGTTGTAAGGCAAAGAACATCTTGAGGTTTGAATATTTGATGGCATAAAATTTTCTCTATGGAAGAATCAGATTAAGGATGTGCTCACTTAGAGTAGATAGTAGAAGCTACTAAATGGAATCTCAAAGATGCATGTTGTCATGAATTGATGATTGGGGTGAGTTGAATGAATGAAATAGCAAGCTATAATATTCAATTGCACCTAGCAGATAATGTTTACTTTATAGTATTGGATTGTGAAAGTGGATGGAAGCTTTGGAAGAACTTATGCAATACACATGATAAAGAAAGCACATTAAATAAAGTATACCTGATGAGAAAGTAATATGAACTTTGCATGAATGAAACACATTGTGTTGCTGCTCATCTAAATGTGTTTGATGGTACAGTATCCTAGTTATAGGCTTAGAAAATGGAGATGGATAATGAAATGAAAGCAGTCTTGTTATTATGCACCTTGAATCAGCATGGGATAGGTTTTGTGTAGCTTTTAGCAATAATGCATCTGTGGTAAAATGGTTTATGATGACATATGTGGAGCACTCTTGACTAGGGAGATTGGTAGAATATATATGTTTGCCACTCAAAGTGGAGATGCATAAAATGTTTGTGATTCTTACCAAGCAAAGAATGAGCAACATGGCACAAAATAGAACAAGGAAAAGAATGATCAATGGAATAAGAATAGAAGTAAATCAAGGAAGAGGGATATCAAATGCCACTATTGTCATAAAAAGGGACATGTGAAAAAAGATTGCTATGCGCTACATAATGCGAAAGGTAAAGGGCAAAATTTTGATGGGCATGTTGAATAACTGTGTGCACCATCTACTTTGACTATCAAGATTGAAGAAATCAATGCTATTTTTGATGATGTTGATGTGTTGACACTTGATAGTACTGTTGTTGCTCTTATGTCCAATTCTCTTTCCCACACATGGATCCTAGATTCTAGTGCTACTATCCATGCGACATCACATAGGGAATGGTTCTCTACTTATGTAGTAAAGTCTCTTGGTAATCTTCGACTTGGTGACCTTTACTAGTGTGACATTCTCAAGACTAGAGATGTGCTTGTGTAGGTCATTGATGGTTGCAAATTTACTATGCATAGTGTACACCATGTACCTTAGTTATCATGTAGTTTGATGTCAATTTTTCAACTTGATGACCTTGCTTAAAAGGTGGGTTTCTATGCTCACTCCTTTTGCATATCAAAGTGCAATATGGTTTTTGAAAAGTGGAGCAAAGTTGACTTTCTTTAGCCTCTATTTGTATCACAAAAATAACACTTGTTATCTATTACTCAAAACCCTATCGCTTGTACTTAGCATGGCCATTTGGGCCTCATATGGTGTAGTAGAATGGAAAATATTTCTCATTCTGGCTACTTACATTTATTATCTTTCCTTGATTTCTCATTTTGTGAGCATTGTGAATATAGAAAGAAAATTAGGAATGTGCATGAAACACAAATTGACTCTTTAATTCACCCTTTAGATTTTTTTCATATGAATATGTGCGGTCCAATGCCCACAAGGTCATTAGATGGTTCCCTTTACTTTGTCACTTTCATTGATGATGGTACTAGAAAAGTCTCAAAAGATCTATCAAATCCAACGATGTGGTATTCCCTATTTTCACAAAATAGCTTTCTTTAGTTGAGAAGAAAAAAAGGAATTAAGCTCAAGGCTTTATGTTCAGATAATGGGGGTGAGTATATCTCACATGAATTCATCCTTTCTTTTCAGTCTAGAGGAATTCATAGAGATTCTAGAGCTCCTTAGATGGTAGTACAAAATAGTGTAGCTAAAATGATGAATAGAGCTATTCATGATAGAGTACTTTGATTTCTACATCGTGCAAACCTTTCATAATGCTTTTGGGTAAAAGCAGTATTGAGTGGAGTTCATGTGATTAACCTTTCACCTAGTAGTGCAGAAGGTTTGAAAGTGGCACAAGAGTTATGGATAGAGAACCCAACATATTATGATCATCTTCAAGTTTTTGGTGTGAATCATATGTTATCCAAGAATCTTAGACAAAACTTGTATCATGTGAAACAATTGCATTTTTCTTGCATATGGTCAAGAAGGACAATTTGGATATGACTCATGGGATCCTACCCATTAATTATAAGAAGTAATGATGTCATTTTTAATGATTCTAACATGCATAAATAGCCTATTAAGGACGTTGAATTGAGAAGAGTGGTGTCTAAGGATACTAGTGCTCCAGTTTGCATGCATAAAAATGTTACACATAGAGATGCTCAAGTACATCTCCAATCAGATGAGTTTGGAAACATTCTTTTCCAACAACCATTGAGATCTTCTACATGTGTGTGACATCCACCTCATAGATATGTTCCAAGAGCCATTGCAATGGCTAAGAATTGGGTCTATCATGCAAAGACCAAGCACATTGAGGTGCAGTATCACTTCATTAGAGACTTCTTAGCCAATGAGGGAATTATTCTTGACAAGGTTCATACTCGAGATAATATTGTAGATGCTTTGAATAAAGCTCTACCATAGGATAGATTTTGAGACTATTGTCACTTGATGGTCTTTAATTGATTCATGATCTTACATAGTTACTTGTATACTATGTAACATGCCCATTAGGTGGGAGGTATAGTTTTTGTACTTACACTCAAGTATTCTTTATCATTCTTCATTTTTCTCAAATATTCACTTTTGACATAATTTTCATAGACACAAAAGAAACCATCTTAAACCTTAGATTCCATGTGACTTCCCATATCTCATGATTGGCTAAGATTTTGGAGAAACTAATGCTTCCATTGCCTTGGAAACGTGCCAAAACCCCGAGATCGACAATCTATTTGTGGAAATCTCAAACCCAAAGGTGCTGTTTCTAGTCAATGACATCATCAAGTTGTAACTGCCTTTCGTAACCGCCCTTGAAAAACTATATAAGAAGGGGTTGGCCACATTCGTTCTCATTCATTCCAATACCAATCTTGGGAGCTCAAGGAGTCATGATCGCAAAGTAAGTACTCTCCAAGTTCTAGTTCCAATTCTTGTCTTGTTCCTTGTTCCAGTCTTGTCTAGCCTAGTTCTTGGGCAACCTATCTTGTCCTCTTGTAATCTTGTAGTACAAGATCCTGGTGATTTCTTTCTTGTATCTAGTTCATCTCCTAGAACAGAGTTGTTGTAATCAAGATATATTGTTTCATACTTACGATCCCAGGTTGTGAGATCTCCTGTATCATCTCTAGTCGAGTGATTCATACTATCGGTCCTCGATTGTAGGACGTCTTGTATCAATCGCATATTCTTGTATGATTTTCCCTATGTGGGTATATTGTGATAAGAAGTATATTTACGAAACCTTGTCTAGTGTAGTCAGAGAGCACAATCTAGTGCTCCCCTGACATTTTGGCAAGATTACCTTCATGAAGACCAGGAACCATGGAGATTATTCGAGAATAATTTTTTTCTGCACTTAAAGTAATTCAACAAAAAGTACAAGAGATACGAGTAAATCAACAGAGGTCTCAACATTAAAGTATTCAAGATGTAATCATAAATTTTCAAAGGCAAATCCAAGAGTTGCAGCTAATTGTAAGTCAATCTTGTTCAAGTATCCCCATGACAAGTAACATGAAGAAAAGTCCAAAAGTGAGCATGCCTGAGAAATGATGGGACAAGATCAAGGTTTCGAGGATTTGTGCAACAAGTGAAGCTATTCATGAGGATGGAACCAAATAGGTACCAAGATGATGCTTCTCAAGTAGGACTCATAGGAACTCTATTTTGTAGTCCTGCTCTTTCATGGTTTACACCTATCCTTGAGAAGGACATGGATATGTTGCATCATTTCAAGGACTTTATTTGAGAGTTCACATCTTCATTTGGAGATACCAATTGATCAAGTGTTGCTAAAAAAAAGCTAAGGAAGCTACATCAAGGAAATAGGCCTGTGTCTACCTATGCATCAGAATTTGGACAAATCATTTGTGATCTGACAGGGCAGGAGGATTATTTTATCAACCAATTTCGATGGGGCTTATGTGACGGATATCAAGGACCTCATGTTAACCATGCCCAAGGTAAATACTTTGAATGAATTCATGAATCAGGCAATTGAATGTCACAATAGGTTGTTTGAGAGAAAGCAAGGGAAGAAGATTTCTTTTCATGATCGAGAATAAAAGTTTACCTCAGTTCCTCAGCAACATATGTTGGAAGAATCTCAACAGATCCCATGTAGTTGGATAACATAGGGTCAAACGACTTACACCAAAGGAAAGAAAACATCAAAAAGACAATGGATTATGTTTTTATTGTGGAGATCATGCTCATATGCTATTCAAATGTCTTAAGAAGAAGAAGCAAGTTGGAACTAGGACTTCTACAATCACTATGCCACATCATAAGGATCATCATCAGAATCAAAAGTGGAATACCCCGCATCATGAGAATCATGGCCTTGATCCTGTACCTAGATACACTACAAACCCTTTCAAGTTTCTTCATAGATATCCATCATCATCATGTTCCAGTACCATATACCAAGAGCTCTACAAAGACCAAGATCTATGAAGATACAAATTGTACAAGATCTCACATTCACATAACTGCTCCTCGTGGAACTCATTGGTTGAGGGGGAGGTGATATCATGGACACAAAGGAAACCATGTTAAACCTTAGATTCCATATGAATTTCCATATCTCATGATTGGATAAGATTTTGGCGACTTTAATGCTTCCATTCTGTTTAGAACGTGTCAAAACCCCAAGATCCAATGTCTATTTGCTAGATTCTGACACGCACAGGTCCTGTTTCTAGTCGATGACATCATCAAGTCATAATCGCCTTTGGTAACCGCCCTTGAAAAACTATCTAAGAAGGGGTTGCACACATGCATTCTCAGTCTTTCCAATACCAGTCTTGGAAGCTCAAGGAGTCGTGATGACCAAATGAGTACTCTCCAAGTTCTAGTTCCGGTTCTTGTATTGTTCCTTGTTCTAGTCTTGTCTAGTCTAGTTCTTGGGCATCTTGTCTTGCCCTCTTGCAATCTCATAGTATGAGATCTTGTTGATTTCTTTCTTGTATCTAATTCATCTCCCTGAAGGGAGTTCTTGTAATCGTGATATCTTGTTTCATACTTATGATCCCGGGTTGTGGAATCTCAGTCTTACCAACACAAGTCTTGGGAGTGCAAGGAGTGGTGAAGGCCAAGTAAGTACTCTCCAAGTTCCAGTTCCAGTTCTTGTCTTGTTCCTTGTTCTAGTCTTGTCTAGTCTAGTTCTTGAACATCTTGTCTTTTTGTCTTGTAATCTCGTAGTACGAGATCTTGTTGATTTCTTTCTTGCATCTAGTTCATCTCCTAGAAGGGAGTTCTTGTACTCACGATATCTTGTTTTATACTTACGATCCCGGGTTGTGGGATCTCTTGTACCATCTCTAGTCGAGTTACTCATACCTATCAGTCGCGGATTGCGGGCGTCTTGTATCAATCGCATATTCTTCTATCATTTTCCCTACATGGGTGTTCTTGTGATCACAAGTATATTTACAAAATCATGTTTAGTGTAGTCAAAGAGCACAATGTAGTGCTCCCCTCACAATATTTGCCCTTAGTGGGAGATTGTTATCGTTAATGTCCATGTGAAAGACCAAATGGCTGCCGAACAATTTTTTGTATGCTCTTTAATAAAAGATGAAGTGGCGTGGTCAGCCACAAAGTGTATGTTCCATCACATTTGTATGACCTAAGAAGTTTGTGTTCATGGTCTGTGTGTTGTTTGTTTTTCCATGTATTCTGCACCCCCAATGCAGAGTACTCTGTGTGGCACCAAAGTTCATGTTTCTACTGCAAGGGTATCATTCTGAATATATCAAGAAGAAGATTCCACCATTGTGCCCTGCGAGATTAACACTTTACTTATCTCCAACAACCTGTAGTTGTTGATATATATTCTTGACTCTCTTGATGGAGCTTGAAGCATCTTCTCCTCTCCACCTCTTGTAATTTATAAGTTCAGCCTTGAATGCCACTTTCCTTTTGGTGCCCTTGGACTTTTAGATATTATTCAACGTCTCTTAGGCCTACTTGGGAGTCTGCACATCAAGAAGATCGCAGAGAATGTCCTTTTCATTATTCAACTTTATCAAATGAATAGCAAATATGGCCTTCTCATCCCATTGGGACAATTCTTGTGCGCTTCCACTTGATCTCTCACTTGAGATTAAATCCTAACAATCTTTAAAGAAAAGCAAGGAACCCATCTTTATCTTCCATGTTGCATAATTTTTGACCATGAGTTTCAAAACTCCTTCCGAGTGTAGATTGCGGATACTTGGTGCCGTCTTTAGCTACAATAGGTTGAATTAAGACTCTTTCCTTCACGCAAATATGCTCATACTAGGCAGTTGTAACTTGGGAGATCTGATACCATTAGAAAAAATGATGAGATGTGGGTAAACACACTCTCAAAGAATTCTTGAGAAGAGATATGACACACAAAATAAGTGAGCTATCCTCAACTAAGCAAGATTACAAAGTTTAGTAGTAGAAGCTAACTCAAGCTTAACATCATTGTCAACTACCTCTCATTGGACATAGCCCCTAAGTGCTCATTTAGGTAGAGCTACTTATTTGTCTCTACTCTCTTTCTTATTTCTATGAATGTTCTTTAATACTTGGTTCACAATCAAATACAAATTGGTCAAATCAAATGTTTCACTCTTTCATAGTAGAAGGTCATATAGTTGTGTGATTTTGCATGATTTGGTCACCATTAATATGGAAATCTCGTAATACATTAGAAAGCATCAATAGAAAGATCAAATAAAAGTGAATATTATCAAACTCAAATGATTATATGTGCTATTTTTTTAAGTTGCATATCGAAGATAGAAAAGAAAGAATGTGTTAAATAAATTGGTGATGAATGGAAGTCAATCCAAACAGATATTAAAAATTTTATTGATTTTTTTAATATCTTTTATTGACACTCTTGTATAATTCATCTTGATAAATGCAATAAATTATGCATTTCTATTTATTGTGGTTACTTCTATTATGAGTCATATGATTTGGATTCACATACGATTAGGCTGGACTTGTATATGTGGTGTGAGATTCATGTCTTAATTACTCTCGCCATTCTTTATGTACACTTGCAAAGATCACTTGTCAGAATGTGAATGCCATGACATAGCATCAATACGAAATGCATCATTGTTATGTTTTCACGTGTATGTGTTTATGAGTGACATTTCCATTTTTGCCCATATACATTCTTTGAAAGATCCTTATGCCCGAAGCATGAGTCTTCAAGTATAAATAGGGCTTACACATCAAACATATAGAAGAGGATAAGATTTAAATAATCACCCTAGGATTCTATGTTGTTTAATATATCAAATTAACTAAACGATAGAGAAGCTTTCTTTAGAATCAAAATTATTTAAGAAATCTTGCTTAAGTCAAAGGTGACATTACTTGCTTCTATATATGCACTGACTTCTAAGTAAAAAACGCATGATTCCAAGACCAAGATGTAGCTTGCCTCCCAACAAATAGAATTGTGGAAAGAAGAAGCCCAAACCAACCTTAAGGATGAAAATCTCTAACGGGGGGGGGGGGGGGATCGTTCAAAAGAAAAAAAAAAGGTTAAATGCTCAGAGGAAAGGCTACTATCTTGGTTAAGAATTCAAAATGCTAAACTCATAAAATCTGTTGCAATATGTCAGCTTGGCACTATTTCTTCAAAAAATAATAGTCATTGATCGATCCTCGCTTGCCTTTCTGAACATTCTACTAGAGAATACGGGAAAGAACTAGAAAATATTTCAGAAATTCTTTATAGTGCTGGCGTCTATAAAAGCCGAACATGCGTGAGGGACTCAGTTTCCTATAAGGTGGAATAGAGGAAAATTCTTTTCCGTATTTATTCGTATAACTGGTTTCTTTCTGTATTCGTCTCCTTTTCCGAGAGACTATGCATTTCGTGAGAATCATGTCCATTGCGTTATTTATCTTTCCTCCTTCTTGTGGCTACCATTCAATTTGTGATGTTTTTTTGGTTCGTTCTTTTTTTCAGATAGATAAATATTCACAATCGTTCATACTAGGATAAAATTTGATAGAAATTTCCAATTCAATTCAATCTTGCAGGGTTGAAGGGATATCTTGATGGCTTTGTAAAAATACTGAGATCTAAAAAAGTTTTGGTCAACTAACATGCTTTTCTGTTCGTTTTGTTTTTGAACATGGATGGTTGTTGTTCAGGTATAAGGAGGTCTAGAACTCCTGCGACTATGTTTCTAGCACTTTTTTATTTCTACCATTCTCTTCATTATAAAGCTAATGCACTAATTGAACGATTTGTAGATTAACGATTCGAGTGACACTCTCTTCAATCACTGCATTACATAGTGCGTGGTGGTGAAGGATTATGCTTGTGTGAACTTTATGTAAATACATCTCCTCGTCTTATAATTTATAATTTCAGCCTTGAATGGCACTTTCCTTTTGATGCCCTTGAACTTTTAGATATTTGTCAATGTCTCTTATGCCTTCTAGGGAGTCTGCACATCAAGGATGGCTGAGAATGTCATCTTCAACATTCAACTTTATTATATGAATAGAAAATATGGCCTTCTCATCCCATTTGGACAATTCTTGTGTGTTTCCAGATGATCTCTTCCATGAGGTTAAATGGCAACAATCTTGAAAGAAAAGCAAGGACCCCATCTTTATCTTCCATGTTGCATAGTTGTTGTCAATGAGTTTCACAACTCCTTCCAAGTGTAGGTTGTGGATACTTGATGCCATCTTAGCTACAATAATTTGAATCGAGACTATTTCCTTCACTCAAATATGCTCATACTAGGCAATTCTAACTTAGGAGATTTGATACTATGTGAAAAAATGATGAGATGTGGGTAAACACGCTCTCAAAGAATACTTGAGAAGAGATATGAGAAACAAAATAAGTGAGCAATCCTTAACTAAGAAAGATTACAAAGTTTAGTAGTAGAAGCTAACTCAGGCTTAACATCATTGACAACTACCTCTCATTGGACATAGTCCCTAAGTGCTCCTTTAGGTTGAGCTACTTATTTGTTCCTACTCTCTTTTCTATTGCTAAAAATGTTATTTGATACGTGCTTCACAATCAACTACAAATTGGTCAAATCAAATGTTTCACTCTTTCATACTAGAAGATCATATAGTTGTGTGACTTTGCATGGTGTCGTCACCATTGATATGGAAAGCTCGTATTACATTAGAATGTACCAATAGAAAGATCAATTAAAAGTAAATATCATCAAACTCAAAATATGATTATATGTGCTATTTTCTTTAGGTTGCATATCGAAGATAGAAAAGAAAAAATGTGTTAAATAAATTGATGATGAATGGAAGTCGATCAAAACACATATTAGAAATTCTATTGATTTTGTTGATTTCTTTTATTGACACTCTTGTATAATTCATCTTGATAAATGCATGAAAACATGCGTATCTATTTATTGTGGTTACTTCTATTATGAGTCATATGATTTGGATTCACATACGATTAGGTTGGATTCGTATGTGTAGTGTGAAATTCATGTCTTGATTACTCTTACCATTCTTTATGTAGACTTGCAAAGATCACTTGTTAGAATGTGAATGCCATGACATAGCATCAATACGAAATGCATCATTGCTATGTGTTCACATGTGTGTGTTTATGAGTGACATTTCCATTTTTGCGCATATACATTATTTGAAAGATCCCTATGCCCGAAGCATGAGTCTTCAAGTATAAATAGGGCTTAGACGCCAAACATATAGAAGAGGATAAGATTTAAAGAATCACCCTAGGATTCTATGTTGTTTAATATATCAAATTAACTAAACGATAGAGAAGCTTTCTTTAGAATAAAAATTACTCAAGAAATCTTGCTGAAGTCAAAGGTGACATCTTTTGCTTCTATATATGCATTGACTTCTAAGTAAAGAACGCATGATTCCACGACCAAGATGTAGCTTGCCTCCCAACAAATATAATTATAGAAAGAAAAGCCAAACCATCCTTAAGGATGAAAACTTCGAACAAGGGTGGCGGGGAGGAGATCGTTCAAAAGAAAAAAAAAACGTTAAATGCTCAGAGGAAAGGCTACTATCTTGGTTAAGAATTCACAATGCTAAACTTATAACATTTGTTGAAATATGCCACGTTGGCACTATTTCTTCAGAAAATAATAGTCATTTATCGATCCTCGGTGTCTATAAAAGCCAAACATTCCTGAAGGACTCGGTTTCCTATAAGGTGGAATAGAGGAGAATCGTTTTCCGTATTGATTCGTATAACTTGTTTCTTAATGTATTCGTCTCCTTCTCCGTGAGAATATGCATTTCGTGATAATTACGTCCATTGCGTTATTTATCTCTCCTCCTTCTTGTGGCTACCGTTCAATTTGTGATGTTTTTTTGGTTCGCTCTTTCCTTCACATAGGTAAATATTCACGATCGTTAATACTAGGATAAAATTTAATACAAATTTCCAATTCAATTCAATCTTGCAGGGATGAAGGGATATCTTGATGGCTTTGTAAAAATACTGAGATCTAAAAAAGTTTTTGTCAACAAAGATGCTTTTCTGTTTGTTTTGTTTTTGAACATGGATGGTTGTTGTTCAGGTATAAGAAGCTCTGAAACTCCTGCGACTATGTTTTTAGCACTTTTTAGTTCCACCATTCTCTTCATTATAAAGCTCATGCACTAATTGAATGATTTGTAGATTAACGATTCAAGTGACACTCTCTTCAATCACCGCATTACATAGTGCATGGTGATGAAGAACTATGCTTGTGTGAACTTTATGTAATTACATTTCCTCTGAAGGTAGCGATTCAAATCATCGTTGACTTTCAACCTGGAGAACACTCGTGGGCCTCCTTGAATCTTCCGACATAACCACTAGCATAGTTACCATGACATTAAGATCAGCAAGTAGCGATGGACAGCCTTGCAAATCATGTAGACGAAGTTTTCCGTCAGTGCCCCCCCCCCCCCCCCCCCCCCCCCCTCCCTCTCTCTCTCTCTCTCTCTCTCTCTCTCTCTCTTCGCAGCCCAATCTATAAGCCGATCTGCTACTACTTTCACGTATAATTGCGTGAATTGGTGCCTCATGGAAATCTCATTTGTCATGAAGTTGTTTAAGATAATACAAATATAGGAGACTGGAAAGGGAGGGGAGATCCATGCTTCATATGACCATCGGTTGTGCGGTCTTGCACTAAACATCATACCACCTTCACACAGCTCGATCTTTCCTTTTATGAATCACATCATCACCTCTCTGAAAACAGTAGGGCAATGATTTTTAGTCAGTTTGAGGTAAATGTGGGAGCCATTTCATTTTTTGGCCTAAATTTGTTGCTAAAGTGCGTATTCGTTTTGTGATGCTGGATATAAGTCAACGATTGCAAAGTCATCGTAACCGACCTCAGCAGGCCCATCGAGGCCCGGGTCAATGAGCATGTGGGTGTATAGACAGGATTCAGTTTCATGGAATTGTTGCTCTGCCTTGCAAGAGGAAATGATGGCTTGGAAGATGGAATAATTAAGGTTTTTGTCTTCTAAGTTGGCAGAGAGATTCTAAGCGTACAATCGTTTTATCATATAAGTTATAACTCTAGAACTGAATGGCTTTGTATCCATGAGATATTCTCTATCTCATAGAGTAGAGGTAGATTCATTACCACACTCTCCGAGGGAAGCTTACCAGTTTGGAGGGGTCCCTATTGACAAAGCAAGTGCCTTCATGTGTTCGGCCTAAAATTTGGCCTTATTATCTATGTTGTATGTCTTTCAAGGCTTTAACTTTCAAACTATAAATCTATAACCCACCCAATATATTGTACCTTAAAAAACCGAGGTGCATTAATCAGCAAGCTATTTAAAAGGAAAATCATTCATTAGAAAATTCCCTACTAACAGATCAAGTGTGTAAGTTTGTTTCTACTAGATTTCATAAAGTAATCCGTGCACGTTAGTTCAATCTTTTGAGCCCTTCACCTCTCAAGGCTGGGGCGGGAGTTAGACCCCCCCGGCGATACGGTCACCTACCCATCACCACGTGAGTAGTAAGGTATTAAAAGAGCCTCTTCAGGGAATTCTTCAGTCTTTGGACTACCCAGTTAGAACTATCCATCTCATCTGACCTTAGGGCATCCTTTCTAGTGTCTACCTTAGCACCCTCTTCAGGGGATTCTTGAGTCTTTGGCCTACCCGGTGAGAACTATCCATCTCGTCTGACCTTAGGGCATCCTTTCCAGTGTCTATTTTTGTGGACGTTCACGATTCATATCCTAGTAATTGCTAAACATCTAACCTCTCCTCTGTGGGGTTGATGAATCGCATGGGTGCTATGCCTCCTTTCATTGTACTCTTCATTAATTCAAGCGGTCGAACTTCTTTATAAAATGAAATGTAGAGGTTTAAACTACCACACAATCCGAATGTACATCATTAGCTTGGAGCGTTCACCATTTGAGAACCATATATGTCTGTAATAGTAGTTGGTTAGACAATCTGTTTCTCACGTAACAATAGTTGATTCTACAACCTTTGTGTCAGGTAAGATGTTGCTGTTGTTTCTTTTCCGTGATTCTGGTTAAGATTGCAACCCCTCTCTTCGTTACACGAGTTCTATTTTCAATGAGGATCAACATAAGTCCCTTGTTCGTTTCTGTTCCGAAGTTTCTTCCTTTATCTGTGAGCAAGTCAGCATATTTCATGAGTGTCTTCCTCTTAACGAACTGTATTACTCCATTAGGGTGTATAAGAACTGTATGTGTCCCAGAAATGCGCACGGATATGTATATTATATGAATGGGAGGATCATGTCCATGTGATATTGTGCGTATAGGAGTAGCCATAGCATCTGTATGGAAGCCGAGTTTCACGCAAATGCTAGCTTGCGTACACGATGCCGCAACGATGGTACTGCTTAGTCCATTCGAAATAACATTTCTCACTCTTGTGCTAACTCATTTTCTTCGTGTAATCCTTACGTGAAACATACAAAAAAAAGCTAAATTTATAATCCTCAGTGTAGCGGATCATTGTAATGATTAAGCAAGATTGATGAAAAATGATAATTTTCAATCATAAAGTCTCTCTCATGCTTGGAATTTACCTTTACTAAAATATTATAGCTCATAGTATATATATATATATATATATATATATATATATATATATATATATATATATATATATATATATACATATATATATATATATATATATATATATATATATATATATATATATATATATATATATATATATATATATATATATATATAGGTTTTGCTTCACTCGTACGAGCACCTCAAAGTCTACTACACATCTAACAGTGCTCGAGAGGGTTGTTGTGTTATACATTTTGTGATATATTCATTTTTCTACATCAAGGTATTTTAGTCAATGGACATGGTTGAAATCAATGATCTATTCAGTATGTTGGTTGTTCAGGATTGATTAGGTCGGGTGGAACTAACTAACCATTGTGGGCACAAATGATGCTTCATGTATTGGTACAAAAAGGACTGTGGAATATTGTGCAGGGTATTGAGCAATGACCTATTATAGTTGCAAATAAATTTAATGAAGGTGATGTAGATGGGCATTGAAGATGATGATCTTCATATTCTTGTTTGTGCTTCGGTTGCTACTGCATCCATTGTAGATTCACCAGTGAAAAACAACAAAGGATACTTGGGATACCATTAGTAGTTTATATCAAGAAAGAACTGAGGCTCATGTTGCTCATCTATGAAAATAGTTGGATAATGAGCATATCAATGAAGGAGACTCTATGGATAGCTTTTTGAGGAAGATCAAAGATTTCAAGGAGCAATTGATTTCTGCTTATGAAGTCTTACCAAAAAATTCACTTGTGGAGACTATTCTAAATGGTATTCCATACTTATATATGAGTTTTGCTTCTATTCTTCAATTGATGATGAAAGTAAATCAAAATTCATTAATATTTGAGGAGCTAGTCTCTTTTTTGTTTCAAGAAGATTAGTGTAGCCAGAAGAAGTACATCATGTGTGTTGCAGATCAAGCTTTCTTAGCTAGTCATAAGGGCAAAGGTATATTGAGCTCATCTACTAGCAAGGCGAAATATGCTAATATTGCATAGTGAAAGAATGAACAGAATGATTTGAAGAAAATAGAAAAACCAAAAAGAATTTTGCAAATATCTACAGGAAATGATCACCTCATTAAGAGTTATCCAAAACTGTCTACAAAAGAGGCAAAGAAGAAAGAGGCTAGAATGGTTGTTGCAAAGGCCTCTACACTTAAAACATGGTTTGTTGGTCTTCTTTAATAAAGAATGGATGTTTACTTCTATTTGCAGCTATGACCTAGGTTGTATCATTCACTATTGGACAATTTGTTTATTGATGAGTAATTACAAAATTTTACGACCAACCCTTATTATTTGGCCAAACTATTCTGTGCCAGCTCAGTTTATTCGAGCATGATGGAATACTTTTTGCACGGTGATTCGGCACTCTTCAATATTCAAAAGCACTTTTGATCAAAAACGTTTTTGACCGAAAAGTTTTCAATCCGATACTGTTTTTATCTAAAAAGAATTCCGTGGAATATTGTTTTATAATAGAATACCCTTTGAATCATTTTTCATAAGAGTCAGTTTATGCCTCCATTCTATTACTCATTTATTTCATGTACGTATTGTGTGTATGAACGTTTTTGTACATGTTTATGTATGTTCATGTGTGTACATGCCTATATTGATGAGATGTGTAAGTTGTTTCTATAACTGTGAATATGTATGTGTGTTCACCTTTTTGCATCTCTCTGAATTGCTCCTCTCTCTCTGTCTCTCTCTCTCTCTCTCTCTCTCTCTCTCTCTCTCTCTCTCTCTCTCTCGTTAGCTGTCTCTGAATCTGAGGAGCTTCAACCCTTGAATAAGTCGATACTTCTTATCTCTATGCCCAACAGACTCTAACAGATAGTCTACAACTGAACCCACGCATTCTGGAATCAAGGCTCTTCGCCTTGAATGATTCGAAGCTGAAAAGTCTTCTAGTAGTGAAACGAGCCTCAATCACCATCTCATTGCTATTTCACCAACATAATCATTGCCTCCAGAAAACAGGATACCGTGTATGCATTGTGCCAGAACGGTCATGGATGTGGTTCCTTGATGAATTTGGATCAAGAAAACTGACGAATAATTCCATGTCTGCCGTATTCCTTTGCCTAAGTACATCTCGCGAGAATAAACTCATGCAAAACCTTTGCACTCTGTTTGTTCTGATAAGGTAGTAAAGCTATAGAAAAAGTAAGTAGGGCACTATCAGTTGCTCCCATGCACCTATGATTCGTTTGCAATATTAAAATCCACGTGAATTATGTATATTGGTAATCTATATTATATAAATGAATGAGGAACGATATGTCTACAGAATATTAAATTTTTCCTTAAAATTGTCTCTAACTTTTGCATAGTTACAGTGTATGTTCGAATTGCATAACTTTGATGTTAGAAAGTATGTTAATAGAAATTGAAATAACTTAATTAAAGCTCCCTCGTAGATCTCAAGTGGTTGGTGTTTCACTCATGTTTACCTATATCCCTATCATATAGGACATTTAAGGATTACCTATGAGATACGGAATATAATTAATGAATATCTTTGAGATCTCAACCATGCAACCCAATTAGATCATATGATATACTTCTCATATGAATATCTTTTGAGAAGTAAAAGTAGAATAAAGTAGACTTCTCATTGAATAAGTGGGCTTAGTCAGTGCATCAACTGAGAGAATTTATACCGTCCAAAAACAAATCAGCGTTTTAGATAGCCTTTATACTCCAGATTGTTTTTTCAATATTCTTGGAATATGAATAAGATTTATAGTCTGAGAAACTTTTGTTTATGACCGAAAAACATGAAATTAGCGTTGTATTAATGAAATCAAGTTTGTAAATTCTGAAATTACATGAGATTAACGTTCAACCACTAAGATCATTTTACCCATGGTGTGTATGATTCTCAAACGGGTATCATAGATGCGATTTGTTGATATATTTCGGAAATGATGTGTATGAACAGACTTAGGACAACAAGGGCATTTCTTCTCCTCTTTAGGAGGTTTTTTTCCCACAATATGTATATATGGCTATAACCCTAATGGATCGCTTATCTTTCTACATTCACTTGGTAATGCATTTGGTATTGTGTGTTGTGCTCCAAGTATGTTCTTCTTCCTTGTGCTATTCACGTACTTCCATAGACCTCAACCTTCAACAATTGGTATGAGAGTAGGTTGTCGCTTCATCTAGGGTGTTCTTAGCGTCCCTCTAATCAAAGTCTCACAATCACACAAAAATTAGTGACAGTACTGAAGGTGATTAGGAGTTCAAAACAACTTCATTGCATGGTGTCAAAATTTTGATATGAGCTCATTTCATCCTCCCAATGGACTTTCGGAGTGCTTGCGCAAACCATTTCATCATTTCATGTGAAACATATATACAAGTTTTGATTCGCTAGCACAAGCACCTCCAACTCTATAACAAGTTTAATAGAGCTTGAGAGGGTTGTTTTGTTCAAATTTTTGAAATATATTCATTTTTCTAAAATTAGGGTACTTTAGTCTGTGGCCAGGGCTGAAAGAATTTATTTATTCTGTATGTTGGTTGTTCAGGTTAGATTAGATGGTGTAACATAATCCTAGTAGGAGATGGTTGAACTACACCCTAAGAGAGAGGATTAGGAAGTAATCCTCAACCATGGCTTTTGGGGCAAGTGGTTAGCCCATCACATTCCTAACCAAGAGGTTGTGAGTTCAATTCCTTACATTGGTATCAGAGCCTAGGAAGTAGGCTTGGGCAAGGTGGAATGATCCAATGGCCTCTAAAAAAGGCGCTTGGGCATCCTCCATGTGAAAGGGTAGGAATTGTGGAAGGCGCGCGTCGGCTTCAAGCATGGACCTTACAATGATTGGGGTGTATCTCTCAATCCGTAGGTCAGATTGAGGCGTGTAATATACCGTTGGAAAGCTCTCGGAACGAACTTTCCAATGAGCTAGCTTGGCAGTGTGAATTCCTTGGGAATCCTTGGGTGGCACTTGATTGAGTGTTCAAGATACCAAGCATGGGTGAGAACAAGGTTCAAGACTGAGGTTGAGAACAAGGGCTCGAGACACCAAGGTTGCGAACAAGAAGGTTCAAGACACCAAGGTTGAGAGCAAGGGTTCAAGAGACCAAGGTTGCGAACAAGGTTCAAGAAACTGTGCGAGGTTGAGGGACATCAATTCAAGGGCACCTAGGGAGTTCAAGGGACTGATCAGCGAGGCTAGAGGGATACAAGAGTAGATCATTGAGGACAATGATCGACCAAGGGGGGAAGAATGTAACATAATCCTAGTAGGAGATGGTTGAACTACACCCTAAGAGAGAGGATTAGGAAGTAATCCTCAACCATGGCTTTTGGGGCAAGTGGTTAGCCCATCACATTCCTAACCAAGAGGTTGTGAGTTCAATTCCTTACAGATGGTACTAATTACGCATTGTGGCATATATGATGCTTCATGTATTTGTAGCCAAAGAACTGTGTAGTATTGTGTAGGGTATTGAAAAATGACCTACTACACCTGCAAATATAGTTCATGAAGGTGATGCACATGGCATTGAAGATGATGATCTTCAAATTTCTTGTTTGTGTGTTGGTTCTTGATGCACCTACTTTAGAATCGCTATTGCAAAACAACAAAGGATACTTGGGTATAGACATTCTTGGATGTTATGGATAACAACCTGATTGAGGGTATAGACATTCCTGGATCATATAGCCATCTTTGCCTTCAAACATTTGCAGATGATGCTAACATTATTATAAAGGCTAATAGCATCTATGCCAAATGTGTCCTCGACTATCTTCAGACCTTTTGTCTTGCTACTGCATTTAGAACCTCCACTAGCTTCATACCTACCAACATCTCTTCTCTTGATTGTGGATGGAGAATTTTTTTGGTTGCTTGGTATACCCATGGGATTTCAGCTGTCTTTTAGTCTAAAGTGGGAATGGGTAATGAAAAAAATTAGAAATAAAATATTTCAATGGTATGCTTGTCAATCTGCCCTCATTAACTTTTTGTGTTAAATCATTATATCCTTCCTTCTTTGATTAATTCTCTATCCTCTTGGACTCCCAACAAAAAGCACTTTCATAAGGTCATTCCTTTGTCTAGAAGATTTCTTTGGGGGAGGGGGGAAGTCTTAAACACAATAAAGTGCCTAAAGTTGCAAATTTAGTGTTTGCCTAAAAAAGAAGGGGGATTGGGTATTTATTGCCCCATGAAGATGGGTGCCAACTTAGCTACTATATAGATTTATAGATCTATTGAGTTTACTAATTTTTGGGGCTTACTTATTAAAAGGAACATGAACAAAAATTCGTTGCTTAATTACAAGACCTGGAAAGACCACTCCCTATGGGATATCATTGTCTCCCCCAATGTATATTCCCCTATTTGAACTAATCTTTGTTGCAAGTTTTGGGAGTCATGGATGGTGGCTAAGAAAGGTTATAATCCTAACTCAAAATTCTCTAACTCAAATAGTTTTTTCTTCCAGGAAAGTATACGGATAGGTTGGATTTCACTCTAGAATAATGGGACACTTGGGATAAGAGAACACAAATGTTTCCAAAAAGGATTTTCTTGCTAGCAAGATCTCATTGCTGGTGATGAGGTCATGTCAACTACCTAGATTTCCAATATCACTGACATTTCTCTTGGTTGCATGCAAGTCTTGATGATGCATAAAGAGATGTTGCATGAAAAGTTATCACAATGTAATTCAAGAACACATGTTCAGCTGGGGGATATTGCGAAAGATATCTTATAGAAATTCAAAAACAAAAGGGGATCTCTCAAGCTTATCCTCTAGAATCTTAATACTAGATGGAGAGTGAGTTAGAACTCAAGATAATGGCAACAGAGATTTTTATGCTTATGGAATTTTCTCAGAAACATCAACCAGTCATTCTTGCTTTGGCTAATATTACATAGTAGAGTCAGGTGTGGATCCAAGGCCAAGAACCTCAAGATTGATGATGGATTTTGTATTTTTTTTTGGCATTGAGGAGGATCTCCCCCACCTTTTCTTCAATTGTAGTCATGCATAGGGATTTTGGAAATGTATGCAACCTATCTGCCAAAGATTTAACATTTCTCTTACCTACAGGGAAGTTCTTCTTGGATGTTGTAACAAACATGACATTCGTCTATGGAACCTTTAGAGAGCTTTAATTCTTTGGAGCATTTGGAAGAGTAGAAAAAAATTTTTCTGGAATAGATACAAGCCTTCTACACTCTTCTCATTTGCCATAAGTTTCAGGAATATTGCAACTCAGTTTTTAAGTAAGGTCCAAACTGTTGCACCTGCTTCCTTCCTACTCTTAGATCATCTTAAAGCTAATCCCTATAATCAATGGAGGGATTCCTTCCTGAAGTTGTATTCAAACATCAAACTTGAGATGCCTCTTCATTGTAGTTAATGGCTAGAGCTTGTTGTATCTGTTGTTCATGATTTCCCTTGTAAGTAGAACTTGGTTATTGCTTGTGTTAGTTCTTATGAACATTTGTAATTTGTTCCCTATGATTCTCAGACCTTGTGGACTTGGTTCTAGTTGTTGGTGGGGGCCTGCCCTTTGTACAAAAATTCAATTCATCATTAATCTAACTTCCTATTCTGTTAAAAGCAAAAACAAAGGATACTTGGGATACAATTACTAGTTCATATTAAGCAAGAAATGATGCTCGTGTCATTCATCTATGAAAATAGCTGGAAAGTGAGCACATCAATGAAGGAGACTCTAAGGATAGTTTTTGGGGAAAGATCAAAAGGAGCTCTTGATCTTTGCTTACGAAGTCTTTTCACAAAATTCACTTGTGGAGACTGCTAATGGTATTCCATATTCATATAAGATTTTTGCTTCTACTCTTCAATTGATGATGAAAGGAAATTCAAATGCCTCAAAATTTCAAGTGTTACTGTGTGTTTTGATGCACAAAGATAAATCTAGGCAAAACAAGTCCATTTATGCATGTTGCAAATCAAGCTCTCTTAGCTCTTCAGAAGGGAAAAGGTAAATGGAGTTCATCTACTAGTAAGCAAAACCTTCTAATGCTACAAAGTCAATGAAGGAAGACAAAGACGAGAAGAAAATAGAAAAGCAGAAATAATTTTGTAAAATATTCTAAAGCAAATGAGCACCTCCTTAAGAGTTATCCAAAACTAGGTGCAAAAAAGGCAAAGAAGAAAGAGGTTGGAATGGTTGTTGCAGAGGCCCATAGACCTACAACATGGACTACTAGTCTTGTGTAGAATTAAGAATGGGTGTTTCCTACTGTTTGCAGCTATGACCCATCGACTCATGAGGATCATATGTCTCAAGTAGACTAGGATATTTCGTACTTTGATAGTGGGGAAGCCAAACATATTACCTCATAGCATAGTTTTTTTAACTCACTTGAGCCTACCCCTACATGAATATTGTCACATGAACTAATAGATCCTCTTTTTCCTATTATGGGAGTTGGTAAGATCTTTTTGACTATTCTTGATGGTAGTTATTTCACATCGTCAGATGCTTTGTATGTACTAGGGATCAAGGAAAGTCTGTTATCAGTTTCAGCATTAGCCAAGATTGGCTTGGTTGTCAAATTCCTTGACAATAGATGTTCAACTCATGATCTTTCTAATGTTGATGTTATAATTTCTTCTGGCATTTTATGTCATTGACTATATAAACTCATAGACTATGCAAAATCTATTAATGATTTAACATGTGTAGTTCAAGATTCTCACACTATCTTAGATGGAAAGCCTTGGCACACACACCTTGGTCATCTAATATTTGTGATTTTAATGGGGACAAGTTTGTATGCATTTGGAGATAACAATAAATGATGGAAAGGGACAAAATGCATAATAAGACTACTTTCTTTTCTCTTTTTTCTGGATTAGAACATTTTAAGAAGAAGGCCAAGGAATATTTGAAGCTTAGCAACCGCCTCTTAGAAACTCCTAGATGTCAAACAATATTAAGGTACACTAAAAACCAAGCATCTTTTATATATGAAAATACTTTTATGTCTAATGGCCTTCCTCAAATTTGGAGTTTAATCAAGATTTTTGAAACTCTTTTGGATACATATATTTACAACGCTTGAGAAGAATAGATTAGGTTAAGAGTAAAGATTCTCCTTTAGAACACATAGTTAGTTCCATTTTTGAGAGGCAATCAAGTTACGGATTATTCTAGTTGGATTAAATAAACGTTATTGACCACGTTAGTCCTTTAAGGAAAACTTTTTGGTTGTTCAAGTAGAAAATATCTAGCTCTAAACCAAAAAGACTGAAAGTTTTTTGACACGAATCTTCAGATGACTTTCTCAATGAGAAATCCTAGAATGCACTCACATGTAACACATCTTAAATGTACTTAGCATTCATTTTGATAAAATCTTTTCTATATTCTTTTGCATGGCATTAGGAAATTCTTTATCAAATTGTAGCCCTCACTGTCAAAATGCAGATATCAGCTCTTTTCATCCTCTGAATGGTCTATTGGAGTGCTTGTGTAGGCAATTTCATCCTTTTATGCCAAACATATATACAGGTTCAAGTTTTCTATTACAAGCACCTCAAACTCTACAACAGGTGTAATAGAGCTTGACAAGATTGTTCTGTTCAACTTTTTGAGATATATTCATTTTTCTACATTAGGGTATTTTAGTGAGTGAACATGGTTGAAAGAAATGATTATTCTATATGTTGGTTGTTCAGTTTACATTATTTGGTACTAATTACCCATTGTGGGCATATTTGATGCTTCATGTATTGGTAGCAAAAGAGCTATGTAATTCTATGTAGGGTGTTAAAAAATGACCTACTACACCTGCGAATAGATTTAATGAAGGTGACGCAAATGGAATTGAAGATTATGATCTTCAAATTCTTTTTCATGTGTCGTTTCTTGGAGCACGTACTATAGAATTGTTATTGCAAAACAAAAAAGGATACATGGGATAGAATTGCTAGTTTAAAAAAAGCAAGAAATGGGGCTTGTATGAAAATAGTTGGAAAGTGAGCATATCAATGAAGGAGAATCTATGGATACTGTTTTGAGAAAGATCAAAGATTTGCGGAGCACTCGATATTTGCTTATGAGGTCTTATAAAAAAAATCAGTTGTGGAGACAATGCTAAACGATATTCGATATTCATATGAGTATTGTTCTTCGACTCTTCAATTGATGATGAAAGGAAATTCAAATGCTTGAACATTTTAGGAGCTAGTCTATGTTTTGATGGAGGAAGATTACTCTAGGTAAAACAAGTTCATTATGCATGTTGTAGAATAAGCTTTCTTATATATTCAAAAGGGCAAAGGTAAATGGATCTTGTCTACTAGTAAAATAAAATGTTCTAATCTTGCACAGTCAAAGAAGGAAGAAAAAGACAAGAATACAATAGAAAAGTAGATATAATTTTGTGAATACTCTAAAGCAAACGATCATGTGATTAAGAGTTATCCGAAATTGGCTGCAAGAAAGGCAAAGAAGAAAGAGGCTGGAGTGGTTGTTGCAAAGGCCTCTAGACCTAAAACATGGACTATTGGTCTTGTGTACAATAAAGAATGGCTTTTACTACTGTTTGTAGCTATGACCCATCAGCTCATGAGAATCATATGTCTTAAGTAGACTCGGATATTTGGTACTTTTCTAGTGGGGAAACCAAACATATTACCTCGCAGCATAGTTTCTTTAGCACACTTGAGTCTACCCCTATAGGAATACTATCACATGCACTAATAGATACTTTTATCCTATAATGGAAGTTTGTAAGATTATTTTGACTACTATTGATGGTATTTCTTTCACATTGTCAAATGCTTTGTATGTACTAGGGATAAAGGAAAGTCTGATATGAATTTCAGCATAAGCTAAGACTAACTTGGTTGTCAAATTCCTTGGTGATAGATATATACTCCATGATCTATCTAATGGTGATGTTGTAATTGCTTCAAGAATTTCATGTCGTTGACTTTATAAGCTCATAGACTATGCAATATCTATGAATGATTTAACATATGCAATTCAAGATTCTCACACTATCTTAGATGGAAAGCCTTGGCATGCAGGCCTTGATCATTTAATATTTTGCATTTTAATGTGGGCAAGCATGTATGCATTTGGTGATAACCATAAAGCACGGAAAGGGGAAAATGCGTAATAGGATTACCTTTTTTTTTTTATCAGAACATGTTAAGAAGAATGTCACGGAATATTTGAAGCTTTAGAACTCCCAGTTAGAGACTCCTAGATGTCAAATGATATTATGTCAAAAATAACCAAACATTTTTTATGTATAGAAACTCTGTTATGTTTAATGGCCTTCTTCATATTTGGAGTTTAATAAAGATTTTTGGCACTCTTTTGGATAAATATATTTATAACTCTTAAGAAGAATAGATTAGCTTAAGAGTAAAGGTTCTCTTTTAGAAAACATACTTAGTTCCATTTTTCAAAGGCATTCATGTTATGGATTATTCAAGTTCGATTAAATAAAAGTTATTGACCACTCTAGTACTTTAAAGAAAAGTTTTTGGTTGTTCAAGTAGAAAATATCTAGCTTTAAAAAAATAGTGAAAGTTTTTATGACACAAATCTTCAGATGATTTTGTGAATGAGAAATCCTAGAATCTATTTACATATAATACGTTTAAATCTACTTAGCATTCATTTTGATAAAAATATTTTCTATATCCTTTTGCATGGGATGAGGAATTTATTTATCAAATTTTAGCCCTCACATAAAATGTTTTAGAGATCAGCTCGGCTTCTTTAAGTTTTTTCTCGCTTTTGTTAGTCTTAAAACAAGAGATAATATATCAAAACTAGAACCAAAAAGTGATAATCGAGGAATACTGAATGAATTAATTGAGATTTAAATGTTCTCATTGTGAAAATTTTAAATTTATTCTCTATGATTAGCCATTGGAATCTTGTATTTAGGAAGGATTTATTCCCACGACTATTCCCATCAATCTTTATATCTTCCCTTCATTTGCAATATTAAAATCCACGTGAATTATGTATACTTGTAATCTAGATCATATAAACGAATGAGCATGCTAGAGAGGCCGGTGGCATGGCTATTGGAATAAATAATTTTTGGTTTGGTAGATAAGTGAACTCCTGTGAGGATCAAAAACATTGTTGGATCGTTGCCTCCTTTAAGGGACCCTCCATTTCACTATTGTCTCCATGTTTGCCCCAAATAGGGAGTCGGAGAGGATTGACACCTAGGTCTCTTTGGACTGGATTCCCCACAACATGATGCGTTGTGGGGATTTCAAAATGGTTGAAGACCCTTCAGATAAGTTGGACAACAGGGGATGCACAATTGTTAATCAAGAGAAAGATATCTAGGACAAACCAAGCTGCATCTAGAGCTAGTGGAGATTAAAGATATGAATGGCTTCTCTTGGAGGAACCTCAATCTAGAGATAACTTGAGGAAAGCAAGACTCGATGGAAGGTTTATTGTGTAGAACATTATCCATTAGTGGAGTTGCTTCAACATCTCCCAACACAATGACCTTTCCCTATCAAACCACTAGCCTTTTATTCCCACTTTAAAACCATTTGCCAAACTGAGGAGAGAACCTTGGTTTCATGTCTGCCCGATGTCATTCTCCCTTCTCTCCGTCCACCAAGAAATTACCTTGGTTTGGAACTTGGCATTTGCCAACAAGCCTCGCCGAAAAAGAATTGGAGGGCTTCGATTGAGAAGACTCTCCGAATTCTAGTTAGGAGTCAGAAGATGCTTAGCAATGTTCAGTGGAGGCAAAGGGAGAAGCTCTATGGGAGGCTCCGGCATCTTGAGGAGAAAGTGAAAAAAGGGAACTACCAATACCAGATGGGACTACGGAAAATGAGAGGCATGCTGAGATATGAGGAAGTTATTCAAAGGAAAAACTTGCAAGTATACATTAAAGATTGGTGGGTCTCTCTTGATTGGTTGTAATGAGTTGAAATGCAATACAAAAGAAGAAAAACGTCCTATTATTGCCGACCACTTCACTCAACTCCTAGGGGTTTCCACACCCCTTTCTCCCCAAAATCAGGATTGCATGGCGACCATCTCGAGAGTCTTGCCCTTGACAATACTACATAATCTGAAGTCTCTCCTTGATGCAGCCATTTCAAATAATGAGATTCTACAAGTTATCGATACACTCCCCAAGGCAAAAAGCGCGGGTCTTGACGGCCTCAAAAATGCATTTTTGAAGTCTTTCAGATAGGTGGTGGCCACTCTATTGTGCTTCATTTGGCAAGAGGCGTTGGCTTTCAGTGAACTTCCTAAATGCCTAAACAATGATGTCATCAAGCTAATCCATAAGAAAGGTAACAAGAATAGGATTGAAAGCTGGCACCCAATCCAGATGCTTCAAACGGGTTACAAGTTTCTTGCAATAGTAATTGCGAACAAAATTTCTTAGCACTTGAAAAGGTGTCTTAATGAGGATGAAAAAGGATTCATCAAGGGTAGATCAACATTGGAACCTATTATTGACATTTGGGAAGGTCTTGATTTTGCTGGAGAGTCCAAACAAGATGTGGTTATCCTAAAAATCCACTTCAACAAAGCCTATGACATGCTAGAATGGACTTTGTTCTTCAATCTCTTAAAGACCTCAACTCTTTTCAAAAATTCACTACAATGATGGCTACATTGCTAGGGAATGCATCAACACAAATAAATATCAATATTCAATTATCGAAGCCTATCAAATCAAAATGCTCTATTAGGCAAGGGTGCCCATTGGCCCTTTGCTTTTGCTATTTCCACGGAGGGGGCTCAACCGTCTTGTGCAACATCACATGCAAACGGGCCATATTAAAGGTCTCTCTCTAGCTCTAAACCATGGCAAGATGATCATGAGGATCTTTGCACATGACATGATTGCATTTATGTACAATGATTTGATCAGCATTGAAACCTTTTTGGAATGCCTTAGACACATTCTATGAGGCATCCGACTCCAAAATAAACCACTCAAAAACGACTTTTAGAGCCATCATCAGACCACATGCCTTGACCATGGTTGCGAAAGTATTGCTAGGGGTTTGGACTTTTTCCCACTTGGTGTTCCTATGAGCTTTGGTGTCTTGATGGTGTAGCAATGGACTTGGTCCTCTCCAAACTAGACAATGAAAGTTGTTGGCTGACCAGTTGGTGGCATAATGGATCATCAAGGCTTGGTGCAACTAGGAGACATATTGGACCAAGCTCATTTTTTGGAACAGGAATGTTATTATGCTCATGGACCTTCCTTGTTGGAAGGATGAAGACCTCCTTACCCTGTTATTGTCCCCGATTCCAATTTTCCCTAGAGGCTTGAATCTTGTGTGCTCCCTATGGAAGAGTTGGAACAAGTTTAAACATTTTATCAGAATCATAGAAGACTAGAAGTGGGTGGCCTGGTATCAGAGAAAATGACTCAATCTAGTTTTTGATACTAAACATCAAGGCTTCGGCCTGGTGGAACCTCCAAAATTCTAAGAAGCTCTTGAATAAGGGCTTTAGACATTAGAAACACCTCTTGAAATATGAAACTAGCTAGTGGATTAGCTTTGAGGACATATACCTTGAAGTAAGAGTGAACTAGGAAGAATGGACTCTCTTTCAAAGTAGATCTCTTGCCTAGGAATGATCAGAAAACCTGCCTCCTCATTGGATGGGATCCACGGTTCCATGTGGGTCTTATTTGTCACAACATCAATTGCTTGTCCAAAATTCATAGAATCAAGGTGAACACAAACTATCATATCATGCTTAACAAGAAGTGGTGTCTGACTTTGACCACACTGCATTGGGATTTGAAGTTCATGTCTATCTGACATCCCCTCAATGAGATCAAAAAGTTGGTCCTCATGTGGAAAATTCTCTAGTGCTAAAGGCTATAAAAATGTTTTGTGCTTCATCATGGTACAAGCATTGCCATTGCAAGATTCAGGATTTGGGTCACATCTTCTTCATGTGCCCTAACTCTATCATGTTGAAGCGGAACCCTTGGGAGTATTTTGAGATGATAGGATCAAATCATCTGTAAGCAAGCACTTCTGGGCAAAGCGATCGGCTTCTCAGTGGCACTCTAAAATGCTGTAAGAAGTGAAACCCTGTAAAAGATTTGAGGGAGTGGTCATGCCTACAATTTTGACCACCCTCCAAAAGAGTGTTGATCAAGGAGTCTATGTTCCCCCTTGTCAAATGAATCTCAAACTGCAAGAGGTCCCCACCCTTAGGCAACATAAAGTGTTTATCATCCAGAACAATAAACTTAAACCCAAGTGGTCCCCACACTAGGGGAGGGGAGAGTTATTAACTTACTTTGTAACACTCTCTAGATCCGCAAGTTCTTCCCCTCCTCTGTGGGATTCGTGAGTCCCAAGGGCACTAATCCCATTCACTTGTAACTTTTAAATAAAATTGGAGAGATTAGACCAAGGTTGAACTTCCCTTTTATAAAAGATAAATATTAAGTTCTTCCTCATAAATATCTATAATTTTAGCGTAGTTAAAGTGTTTGCTCGAATTGAATGGCTATGATGTTATAAAGTATGTTAGTAGACATTGAAGTGAATTAATTACAGATCCCTTCTAGATTTAAAGTGGTTGATGTTTCATTCCAATGTACCTATATCACTATCAAATAGGACCTTTAAGGATTTCCTATGAGATACGGAATATATTTATTGAATACTTTTAAGATCTAAATCATGAAACCAGATTAGATCATATGATATATGCTTTTTAAAATTAAAACTAGAAGAAAGCATACTTCTTCTTGAGTAAGTGGGCTTAGTCAATGCTTCAACTAAGAGAAATTATACCTTCCAAAAACAAATCAGCGTTTTACATAGCCTTTATACTGCAGACCTTTTTCCCTTCATTCATGGAATATGACTAAGATATATATTCCAACTAACTTTTGTTTAGGACGGACATACATAAGATTAGCGTTGTATTAATTAAATCAAGTTTCTAAATTCTGAAATTACATGAGATTGAACTTCAACCATTAGGATCATTTTACGCATGCTTCGTACGATTTCCAAATGGTGATCATAGATACAATTTGTTCATATATTTTAGAAATGATGTGTATAAACACACCCAAGACAGCGAGGGCATCCTTTTCCCCTGATTAGAAGGTTTTTCTTCTGATTTGTATATACATCCTTAACCCTAATGGATCACTTATCTTTGTACATTCACTTGGTAGTGCACTGGGTATTGTGTGTTGTTCTCCAAGCGTGTTCTTCTTCCTTGTCTTGTTTGGGTACTTACATAGATCTCATACTCCAACAATTGATATCAAAGCATGTTGTTGCTTCATCCAGGGTCTTCTCAACATCCCTCTAGTCATAGTCAAATTACACAAAAATTGGTGAGTGTAGTCAAGGTGATTAGGATTTCAAAACAACTTTGTTGCATGGTGTCAAAATTATGATATGAGCTCATTTTGTCCTCTGAATGGACTATTGGAGTGCTTGTGGAAAAAATTTCATCCTTTTATGCCAAACATATTTATAGGTTTTGGTTTGCTAATAGGAGCCCCTCAAACTCTACAAAAAGTCTAATAGATCCTAGGAGGGTTGTTTTGTTCAACGTTTTGAGATATATTCACTTTTCATACATTAGGGTATTTTAGTCAATCACCATGGCTGAATATGGCTCTAGGTAGAATAAGTCCATTATGCATGTTGCACATCAGGCTTTTTTAGCTATTCAGAAGAGCAAGGGTAAATGGATCTCATCTACTAGTAAGCAAAGATCTTCTAATGTTGCACACTCAAAGAAGGAAGAAAAAGATGAGAAGAAAATGGAAAAGTATAAATAATTTCACAAATATTCTAAAGAAAATGATAACATCATCAAGAGTCATCCAAAACTGGATGCAAAAGAGGAAAAGAAGAAAGAGGCTATTATGGTTGTTGCAAAGGTCCCTATACATAAAACATAAATACTACTAGCCTTGTGTAGAATGAAGAATGAATGTTTACTATTTTTTGCAGCTATGACCCATCAACTCATGAGAATCATGTGTCTTTAGTAGACTCAGATATTTTGCTACTTTTCTAGAGGGAAACCAAACATATTACCTCGTAGCATAGTTTCTTTAGTTCACTTGAGGCTACCCCAAGATGGAGTACTCTCACATGCACTAACAGATCCTCTTATCCTTTAGTGGGAGTTGGTAAGATCATTTCACATTGTCAAATGCTTTGTATGTACTAGGAATCAAGGAAAGACTTTGATGAGTTTCAACATTAGCCATGATTGGCTTGCTTGTCAAATTCCTTGATGATAGATGTATAGTTCATGATCTTTCTAATGGTGATGTTATAATAGCTTCTAGCATTTTATGACATTGATTATATAAGATCATAGACTTTGCAGAACCTATGAATGGTTTACCTTGTGCAGCTCAAGTTTCTCACACTATCTAAGATGGAAAGCCTTGTCTAGTTCTCACTAGTAAAATGACTAGAAGGACAAAAGAGGATCGATAAATGACTATTATCGTTTGAAGAAATGGTGCCAAGGTGGCATATTCCAACAGAGTTTATGAATTTAGAATTGTGAATTCTTAACCAAAATATTAGCCTTCCCCCTGAGCTTTTATTGTTTTTCTTCTTTTGAACGATTCCCCCCTTGCTGGGAAGTTTTATCCTTGCAGATGGTTTGGTGTTCTTATTTCTATACTTATATTTCTTGGAAGGCAAGCTACATCTTGGTCTTGGAATCATGAGTTATGTACTTAGAAGCCAATGCATATGTAGAAGCAAGTGATGTTACCTTTGACATAAGCAAGATTTCTTCAATAATTTTTATTCTAAAGAAAGCTTCTCTATCATTTAGTTAATTATATATATTAAACAACATAGAATCCTAGGGTGTTTCTTTAAATCTTATCCTCTTCTATATGTTTGATGTCTAAGCCCTATTTATACGTGAGACTCATGCTTCGAGCATAAGGATCTCTCAAAAAATATCTATGTGCAAAAATTGAAATGTCACGCATAAACAAACACATGTGTGAACACATGGCTATGAACATATACACATATGCATTTTGTAATGATGTTATGTCATGGGATTCAAATTCTAAGAGATGCTCCTTGCAACTATACATGAAGAATGGTGATAGAACGCAAGACATGAATTTCACACTACATAAATGTTGGAGTTCGAGGTCTGCAGAAGCATGTGAATAGCACAAGGAAGAAGAAAAAGCTTGGAGAACAATACACAATACTGAATGTATTACCACTAGAATGTACAAAGATAAGTAACCCGTTAGGGCAATAGGCATATATACAAGTTAGGGAACAGACCTGGTAAAGAGGGAAAAAACTACCCCGATGATCCTAGTGTGTTCACACACATCACTACTTAAGCATATCAACAATTCCCTCTTGGAGGGATGCGGTGAACAAGGATCTGGTGCTCATGTATAAGGAAGTGTCAAGCTATGTGGAATAAATCCACAAAAGGAAGTAAGCCCAAAGATTTGCGGAAAGATTCAAACTTCTCCCTAGGTAGAGCCTTTGTGAAAAGGTCTGCAATGTTCTCCTGTGTGGGCACATATTCCAAACTGATCTCTCTAGTACAGAACCTCTCCCTGACATAATAATAATGCACCTCAATGTGCTTAGTGCAAGCATGGAACACAGGGTTCTTCACAACTGCCAATGCATTCTAACTATCAATGAAGATGGTGGTGGCAGAAGATTGACCAACACCCAAATCACCCATAAGGCATCTGAGCCACACACACTCAATAGTTGTTGTTAAAGCTACCCTATACTCAGCCTCACAATTGAAAGTGGTAGGCTCCTTCTTGCTCAACAACGATGTGAATGAGCTACCAAGCATGAAGCAAAAACCACTAGTGGACACACGAGTGTCATAGAGACTAGCCTAGTCAAAGTAAAAAAAGAAAGCATGTAAATCTAGTGGTAGTGATCCCCCCTTGGGATAAAACAATCCAAGTAGACAGGTACCACTCAAGTAGTGAAATATGCACTTAATCCCTTGCCAATGCTTGACACCTAGGCAATGCATAAACCTTCTCATCTGTGAGATTGCAGACTGAATATCTAGCCAAGTAATGCATAATTAAATCAAGCATCCAACAGCTTGCCGATAAAGAACAATGTCAAATGCATCTCCAGCATCATGAAGACTCAGTTGTAAACCTGTCTCCATAGGAGTGGCAACAGGTTTGCACTCTTCAAAGCCAAAATGCTACAATAATGTATCAATATATTTCATTTGATAGAGAGCTATTCCGTTATCAACTTGCATAAATTGGATGCTCAAATAATGATGCGAATGCCCCCAATCTGACACTTCAAATGAGGCATGCAAATCAGCCTTCAAATCAACAATATGCTTCTCATAAGGACACGTGAACAGCATGTCATCAACATACACAACAATGATGAGAAGCACATCATTAACACGCTTAACATATAAGGTGCTTTCAGTTGGATTGTTCTCAAAACCATGTGCAATCAGATAGGCATGTATCTTTTCATACCAAGCATGTGGTGCTTACCTTAAACCATATAATGCCTTCTTCAACCTACATAGTAGGTTTCCATGCCTTTTTCTATACTAAGCCATGGGGCTAAAAAACATACATTTCTTCTTGCAAATCACCATTCAGAAATGCATTTTTAATGTCCAACATATGTACATTCCAACCATGATGAGTTGGAAGTGCACAGATGCTACAAACAGTAGTCATTCGGCAAGTAGGAGCAAAGGTCTCGTCAAAATCAATACATCTTCTTGAGCATCAGCCTTTGGAACAAGCCGAGCCTGATACTTGTCAATTGTTCCATTAGGCTTATGCTCCAGCTTGTATACCCACTAAGTGGTGATGGCCTTCTTACTAGGAGGTAAGTCACATAAAGACCAAGTACAATTTTTAATGATAACATCATATTCTAGTCTCATAACAGCCATCCAATTTTCAAAATTTTGTTCTTCATCAAACAAAATAGGCTCATTCTCATCACATAGACTAGATGGAGCCTTAGCATAGCAATCTGATGCAAAAGAGGCACAATGAGAGCCTGAACGAGTGTTGGAGAGTGAGCATATGAATGAAGGAGATTCCATGGATAGTTTTTTGACAAAGATCAAATATTTGAAGGAGTAGTTGATTTATGCTAATGAGGTCTTACCTCAAAGCTCACTTGCGTAGACTGTTCTGAATAGTCTTGGAGATTCATATTATAGTTTTGCTTCTTCTCTTCAATTAATGATGAAAGTCAATCCAAATGCCTAAACATTCCAGGAGTTAGTCATTGTTTTATGAACAACAACCATACATCTTTGAAAACAAAACAAACAAGTAAGTATCTTACATGAAAAAGAAAGTTTTAGATCTTAGTATTGTTACAAAGCACATCAAGATGTCTCTTCATCCATGCAAGATAGTATTGAATTCGAAGTTTCATATTTTATCCTAGTTTGAAGGATTGTGAATGGTTCTATCAAATTGGAAAGATTCAATTGAATTGGAAAGTTTTATCAAATTTCTATCAACGAACATTTGACAAATTGAATATTTGCCACAAGGACGAGAGGTAAAGAATGTAATGCACATGATTTCACAAAATGCATTACGAAGAAGGAGAAGAATACAGTGGGAAACAACTTATACCAATGAATACAAAAGAAAGATCTTTTCAATTCCATCTTATAGGAAACTGAGTCCTTCACGCATGTTAGCATGTTAGCATGTTTGGGCTTTATGGATACTAGCACTATGAAAAATTTCTAAAATATTTTCTAGTTCCTTTTCGTATTACCTAGTAGAATTTTCAGAAAGACAAAGGAGGGTTGATAAATGACTAGTATGGTTTCAAGAAATACTGCCAATGTGGCATATTCCAACAGATTTCATGAGTTACGAATTGTGAATTCTAAACCAAATGAGTAGCCTTTCCTCTAAGCTTTTCATTTTCTTTTTCTTTTGAACGATTCATCCTTATTAGAATTTTTCATCCTTGAGGATCGTTTGGGGTTCTTATTTCTATATTTATATTTTTTTGGAGGCAAACTACATGATGGTCTTGGAATCATAAGTTCTTTACTAAGAAGTCAATGCATATATAGAAGCAAGTGATGTCACCTTTGACTTGAGCAAGATTTCTTCAATAATTTTTTATTATTGAAGAAAGCTTCTGTATCGTCTAACTAACTAGATATATAAAAAGCATGGAATCCTAGGGCGTTTCTTTAAATCTTATCCTCTTCTATATCTTTGATGTCTAAGCCCTATTTATACTTGAGACTCATGCTTCCAACATAAGGATCTTTCAAAGAATGTATACGTGCAAAAATTGAAATATCACTCATAAACATACACGTGTGTACACACATATTTATGAACATATACACATATGCATTTTGTGTTTATGCTATGTCATGGCATTCACATTTTAACAAATGCTCCTTGCAACTATACATGAAGAATGGTAAGAGGAATGAATACATGAATTTCACACTACATATACAAGTCCAAGCCAAACGTACTTGAATCCCAATCCTATGACTCATAATAGAAGTAAGGATACATAAATATAAATGCATAACTTCTTACATTTATCAAGATGCATTATAAAGAGTTTCAATGAAAGAGATCAAGAAAATAAATTAGATTCTTTATATGTGTTTGGATTAACTTCCATTCTATTGGAGTTTGAGGTCCATGGAATCACACGAATAACACAAGGAAGAAGAAGAAGCTTGCAGCAAAACACACAATACTAAATGTATAAACAAGAGATAATGTACAAAGATAAGTAACCCATTATAGGCATATATACAAGCCACAGGAAAAAACCTCTTAAAGAGGGAAAAAATTGCCCTGATGATCTTAGTGTGTTCACACACATCACTACCAAAATATATCAACAAATCCTCCCCTGCGAGTGATGTGGTGAACAAGGAGCTGGCACTTATGTACAAGGAAATCCCAAGCTATCTGGAATAAATCCACAAAAGGAAGTAAGCCCAAAGATTTGCAGAAATATTCAAACTTCTCCATAGGGAGAGGCTTTGTGAAAAGTTCTACAATGATCACTTGTGTGGGCATATAGGCCAAATTGATCTCTCCACCATATGAACTCTCCCGAACATAATGAGAGTTCACCTCAATGTGCTTAGTGCAAGCATGGAACACTTGGTTCCTCCCAACTGCCAATGCGCTCTCACTCTCACTAAAGATGGTGGTGGTAGAAGAATAACCAACACCCAAATGAGCCATAAGGCGTCTGAGCCACACACTCTCAAAAGTCACTATGAAATTTACCCTATACTTAACCTCACAACTTGAAGTGGCCAAAGTAGGCTGCTTCTTGCTAATCCAAGATATACATGAGCTACCAAGAATGATGCAAAAGTCACTAGTGAGCTCATAAGTGTCATACTAACCAGCCTAGTCAGAGTCAAAAAAAGCATGTAAATCTAGCAATAGTGATGCCCCCTTGGGACAAAACAATCCAAGTAGTCGGGTACCACTAAAGTAGCGAAAGATGGGCTTAATTTCCCACCAATGCTTGACACTTGGGCAAGGCATAAACTTGCTCATCTATGAGACAAAAAACTAAATATCTAGCCAAGTAATGCTTAAGTAAATCAAGCATCAACACCCTGTTGACAAATAACAACATCAAATGCATCTCTAGCATCATGAATACTCAACTCTAAACATGTCTCAATAGAAGTTGCAAATAGGTTTACAATCTTCAAGGCCAAAATGTTGCAATAATGTGTCAATATATTTTGTTTGATAGAAAGCTATTCCACCATCAACTTAAATAGACTCAATGCCCAAATAATGATGCAAGTACCCAAATATGACATCTCAAATGAGGATGCAAATCAACCTTGAAATCATGCTTCTCAATAGGCCCAATGCAAAACATGTCATCAATATACACAACAATGATTAGAAGCACATCATTTGCACGATTAACGTACAAGTTGCTCTTAGTTCGACTATTCTCAAAGCCATGTGCAATGATGTAGGCATGTATCTTTTCATACCAAGCACGTGGTGCTTGCTTCAAACCATATAATGCCTTTTTTCAACATGCACACTTTATTTTCATGTCCTTTTTCCACAAAACCACAGGGGTGAAAAGCACACACTTTTTCATCCAAGTCATGCAAGTCACCATTCGAAAATGTAGTTCGAAAGTCCAACGAATGTACATTCCAACCTTGATGATCTGGAAGTGCAATGATGCTATGAAAAGTAGCCATTCCACTTTAGTGAGTTTTGCACAGAAAATGATTCCAACAATGCTATTTGAGAACCATATAAAGAATCAATGGCTTGGGCTTAATGTCTTGCAGATACATTACTCCTGTAGTAAGTACGGAGTCTATTGTCATTACGATAAAAAGTAAGTATGGCACTGATACATGTTCTCATTCTCGTGAAGCGGCGATTAAAACTCTAATTAAGCTTTCTTGAAAGGATCGTAAGCTTGATTAACTAACAAATTACCGTTAAACACTTTTCATATTGAATGAATTTTCTTCGCTAATCAATATTCATGCTCTAATAATATCCACAAAATATTTTCGTTTATCAGTATTTTAGATCCCTCAATACTCTTCATCCGGACATTGAGAATGGCCAGCCAGGAACCCTAGTGATTGACTGCTATGCTGTAGATGTTCTAAAAGGACGCACTGAGAGTAGGAGCAAAGGTCTCATCAACATCAATGCCTCTTTCTTGAACATAACCCTTTGCAACAAGCCTAGCCTTGTACTATTCAACTATTCCATCAAGTTTATGCGTCATCTTGTATACCCTCTTAGTGTCAATGCTCTTCTTGCTAGGAGGCAAGTCACTTAAAGACCAGATACCATTTTTCATAGTATCATATTTTGATTGCATAGGAGCCATCCAATTTTTTGAATTTGGTGCTTCATCAAACCAGACTAGCTCATTCTAATCACAAAGACTCATTCTCATTTGGTGCTGCATCAAACCAAAGGAATAGACATAACATAGCAATGTGATGAAAAAGAAGCACTAGGGGAGCTTGATTGAGTACCATATGAGAGAGGTGCATCTAATTTAGTATCATGGAGAGTCTACACTAGCAATTTTGGCATGAGTTTTGACTCCTCTATATCAATTCTCTCATGAATAAGTGCATCATGCAAATATGCATCAGAAATGGAATAATCCTCATGTGAGACCTGTATAGGCTAAGAACTTGGCTCACTCCGACCACCACTAGACTCTCCACCTGTAAAAAAAGGCAGCGAAGTGTCATACATGCCTTTGGAGCTAATTAATGTCTTTGTAGTACATGAAAGTGGTGGCTGAATAACATCTTCCACAAAAACAACATCACGGCTAACCGAAATGTGTCTAGTCTATGGATGATACAAACGATAGCCTTTTCTTTTAGAACGGCGCCCAACAAAATTACATTTCACTGCTTTATCATCCAATTTCCTACATTGTTGTTCACGCACTACTGCATATGTAAGACAACCAAAAACATGCAAATGATCAACAGATGGCTTGCGACCATGCCAAGTTTCATATGTACTGATATACTTTAGTGCATTAGTGGGACACCGGTTAAGTACATTTTTTCCACAAATAAAATCATCAAGCCAAAAAATATGTGGTAAAGCCTCATGACCATACATGTGGCCATCTCCATGAGTGACCTATTCTTCCCTTCAGCAAATCCCTTCTATTGAGGTGTATACGGAACTATACACTGATATTTTATCCCATGTTCAGCCGTTTTGTTTTTCATAGAGGTGATGACATGATTCATTAATAGAAAGATCGAGCTATATGAAGAGGATAGGGAAAAGTGCAATGAAAGGTGGTTTGATATTTAGTGCCACACCGAACAACCGATGGACATATGAAACATGGAACTCTCCTTCCTTTCGGGACTCCTTTATATAATTATGCTAAACAACTTCAACCTTTCACTTGAACAAGATTTCTTGAATAATTTTGATTATAAAGAAAGCTTCTCTATTGTTTAGCTAATTAGATATACTAAAGCGCGTAGAATCCTAGGGTGCTTCTTTAAATCTTATCCTCTTCTATATCTTTGACGACTAAGCCCTATTAGTAGTTGAGATTCATGCTTCGTGCATAAGGATCTTTCAAAGAATATATATGTGCAAAAATTGGAATGTCACTCATAAACACGCACATGCATGAACACATATTTATGAACATATGCACATATGCATTTCGTATTGATGCTATGTCATGTCATTCACATTCTAGCAAACTCTCCTTGCAACTATATCTGAATATGCATTTCGTATTGATTCTATGTCATGTCATTCACATTCTAGCAAACTCTCCTTGCAACTATATATGAAGAATGGTGAGAGAAATCAAGACATGAATTTCGCACTTCATATACAAGTCCAACCCAATCGTATGTGAGTCCAAATCATATGATTCATAATAGAAGTAACCATACATAAATAGAAATGCATAGTTTCTTGCATTTATTAAGATGCATTATATAAGAGCTTCAATGAAGAGATCAACAAATTCAATTAGACTCTTAATATGTGTTTAGATTGAATTCCATTCATCATCAATTTATTTCGCACATTGAATCTTTGTTATCTTCCATATGCAACCTAAAAATTTAGCACATATAATCCAATCAGTTTGATACGATTCACTTTTATTTTATCTTACAATTGGTGCTTCCTAATGTATTACAAGATCTCTATATTAATGGATCCAAACATGTTTCCAAAAAAATGCATCCACTTAGGCCACGCAAAATAGAAATAAAAATCGCGTATCAGTAAACAACAATTTGCTTGACATTCAGTACGCTGTGAGAAGAAAAATTGAGAAAGAGATGGTTTGTGCCATATATAGTTATGTCTATGTTTGATAATGGAACATATGAACTTCTAGAATTCAACACAACTCCTTTGAAGTCTTTTATTGTAGGAAAATATATCAAATTATTTAAGAAAAGAAAGGTATATAAATATGCTATTATGCTGTTTCCTTTTCAATGCATATCATTTATTGCATTGAATAAAAAGTTATAGGATGATAAAGACATTAAATTATGATAAATTGTTATTATAAACATTTTTAGGAACGTGTAAACTAGAGAGAATAGGTTTATATGCCTTATGGTCATCATAAACACCTAAATATGACACTTCGACTTCAAACTTCAAGTGAAAAACCGCTTTATTTAATATAGATAGGATATGTGATGATTTAAAAACACTTAGTAAGTGAAATCTTGGTTCTTTCTAGTCCATATCTCTAGATCATCAACTTTTATTAGGGAGAGTCCTTTCCCCTTAAACATAAAGGTTGCAAAGGTTCTAGATTATTAGAAAATTATTGGATAAGATGTTTGTGCTTTGTTCCACCCCAAAAAAGCATAAATAAAGTCCAAATAAACATTTACTACATTAATGGTTGCTCCAAAGTGAAGAAAATGAAAAAAAGGAAAAAGAAGAAGAACAAAAGCGCTCCTTATGACTAAGATATGGTTTTCAAACTACTTCTAAGATGTTTTATGCAGGCTACACAAGAAAAAACCATGCAATAGGGGAGTCCGTCATATTTTTTGATAGCTTTCTACGCGCAAGCATGGAATTATTCATAAAAACTGATAATTCACTTTGAAACGAGTTGATAGGAACATCTATTTCTCAAAAATCTTAGGGATCTCTATAAGAGGCCTCTCACTTATTTTGTATAGTAGTATGCTTAAAAAAAGGTTTTTTATTTTGTAATCATAAGGATATCCAAATTATTATGGTTCCCTATATAAACAAGAGAAATTAGGGCTTTAACTTAATCAAGGTGGGGATCTTGTTATGTGGTCGTGGAATTTGATTCACATAATGCAGGTTGAGATAGAAAAGTATATACCATATGTTCTAACCTTTTGGATCTTCTCATTTCGGCATTAAGCATATATTCCTTAAAATTTTCAAAATGCTCATAATTATTTGCTCATATGCATAAGGATGTATGATGCTTGGAAACAAAGAACTCTAAAGGTAGAGCTCAAAAATGTTAAGGTCTCCCTCTAGAAGAAGAGTTATTTGTGTGCTAGCATGTAATGTTATAGATTAAATATATTTTAATAAGGCTCTCTATTGATCTAACAAATTTTCTCAAGGTATATTATTTTCTCTTATTAAATGTGAAACTATTGTGTGCTTCAATCACATACGATAAAGTAGAAGATGGCCACACCTCATATTGCATATGATCAGATACTTGATCGTTTTCTTTCCATATTGATATAGAGATATGGATATTTAAAACAACGAAGACTTTGGGAGTTTTTAAATAAAATCCTTTTTTAAAGAATCATTGGATCCTACCAAGACCAAATAGAGTAAAGAAGCCCTTATGCAAAAGATTAACAAAAGGAATAATAGTAGGAAGTAAAGGATGAAAGACACTAATAAAGTGTTGGTGAAGGTGATAAACTAGGAGGCTTACTAAGAAAGAAAAGCTAGAAAGACACTAGATGAAAGGATAATATGAGATTGAACAAATCTACAGGGCTAGAGTTCACAAGACGTGTACTTGTGTTATCTAAAATAGGTGAGTGTCTCTAGCCTTTTTTATTTTCTCTTGTTTGAGATGCCACTAGGTGATCAAGTCTAGCTTATCGAAATGTTCTTATACATGATATACACAAGGTGCTTGTGCTTAGGTGTCTAAGTGGGCTAACAATCATCTTGAACTTGTAGGAAACACGCCTCTTTAGCAAAATGTCGGAAGTCCATTGTCAAGAAGACCCAATACCTCCTTAACAAGAGTGGAAAAGAGATTTAAAGAGTTTGACGTGAGAAGGGAAGATCTTTATCATTGAATCCAATGTCTCATGATGGATGTCAATAAAGGGAATGCCCATCTCCAACTTGGGATTTGAAGAATTAAAACCAAGCTTATATACAAATGGGAAATTCAAAGAAAGAATCTATAGATTTTTTTTAAAGATTGGTGGGCATGAAAAGACGTTAAAACAACCAAACAAATGTGTAAATTCATGAAATGAAGTAGGACAAGAAAAAATTCATGTATATGATTCACAATCATGGGGTGAAATGCATGACCAATGAAGAGAATATTAAAATAACCTTAACCATTTCACTCAACTACTAGGGATTTGCACTCCACTCTCTTCCCAAAGGCATGATTGCATGGCCACCATCTCTAGAGCTAGAAGAAAAAAACTTTTGAAAAATATGGTGCATCTTCTTGATGCCCCCATCAATTACACCGAGATTTTTCATGCTATTGACTCTTTTCCCAATGGTAAAATCCCAACTCTATATGGCCTCATGAGTCCACCAAGACATTCAAGAGAGTTTTCTTGAACCCTTTTCTATCTAGTTTGGAAATAAGCCCTAAACTTTGGTGATTTACCAACCTTCTTACTGATTGATTGATCAAATTGATTCATGGAAACTTCCCAATTGTATTGCCTTACAATTTTGCTCATGGATTAATGAGGATCAACAGTATTCATTAAGGGTAGATCCATCTTGGAGGCTATTATTAATGTTATAAATTATGGAATATGTTGAACAATGCATTGTTGGAGTGTTAATTTAGTAATGTATTAATGTGTTTTGATGTTTTCGATATAGCAGCTGAAGGTTCGTGAGGGCGTGAAGGGCGTGAAAGGGTGGACACGAATAATCCGACTTTAGGGTGGACATCAATAAATCCAATTTATAATTTAGTTTGTAAATGAACTTGCGTAGAAGGTTCTATTGTTAGAAATAGTTGGAAAAGTAGTGGTTAGAATAAGGTTCATTGTATACCGCAATTTATGATATTAAAAGCAACGGATTTCTACAAAATTCATCAACTTTTACTTTCACACATGCTTGTCGAAGCCGCTCTCATGAAACAACTCACTCTTTTCGACATAATCAAAAATTTCTATAAATACACGTACTCTGTGGACTGTCGAAACAGAGCGCTGTGGAGGTGATCACAATCCGGGTGGATCGGGTCCGGTCGTGGCACACACAGGGTGTATGAAGCTAATGAATGTTGGAAGGTTTAAAGATGTGAAGGTGAAATTAATGTTGAGTATGGAGAAGAGAGAGATGTTGAAATAATTATGGGAATGGGAATGTAGGTGTGCAAGTTAGATTGATGACATGAATGATAAGAATGAAAGAGAACCATACACACGAATCAAATTTGGAAGGAAGAATGGTCCATTGGAGGAGCTTCTTAAACACTTCCTAATTCTAATCCATATGTATAGCCTTCTTTGGATGATATGTATGCATGACGAGAATAGATGGAATCCTTACACATAAATCAGTTTCGAAAGGAAGAATGGTCCAATATTGGAGCTTCTTATACACTTTCAGAAACTAATAAATATGTATGGATTTGTATGGATTATATACATGCAAGTGAATTATGATGATGGATTTCACTCACAAGCTCAAAGAAACATCCTCACTGGTTCAACGCAATACTGCGGAGCCTTCTCACACATAGAAGAAATAGAAGACATGTAAAAATACTTAAGAGACTGAGAGAGGAGACAAGAGACAAGTGACAAGTGACATGAATTAAAAGAATTTGAATTAAGTTACATGTAAAATATCGTCGTGGTACGTCATGCTAAGCAGTCTACTGATCAAAGGTGGTTCCGACCCTCAAACCATGACAGTTCAACCGAATGTCACACGTAAGAAGGTGAGTTCCACTCCAGTGACCCTATGTCTGTCTAGGCTCGTAACGTCTAACTAAAGAAGTCTAAGACTCATTAAAATCAGCTCTAACTCACTCACACGCTCCACCGAGGGTGAGTCAAGATAGAGATGCTGGTTTCAAGAGCCTATCCTAGATTGGAGTTCTAACTTAAATTTGAAACTAGGTTCTATACTCATACTAGCTCACCTTGGATCCTCACTCGCTCAACCGAGGGTGATCGTCTCAAGGAAATCGTAAGCTAGCATGAGCCCTATGGATGCCTAACAATGATGCTCTAGGACTTTGGAGGGGGGTTTATATAGTTTTTTGAATGAATTTGGGCCCTTAGATCTAGAGAAATCAACTCTCAACTCTAGGATCACTACTTTTGATTACAACCATTTGATTAATCAAATCAATGGCTTGGAATTGTTCTTTCTATCAAATCTAGTGTAAAGGAGTGAAATTTAGGCGCCCTCATTCTCCACCATTGGATCTGGGGATGATCTGGACCGTCGGATCAGTGCTGACATCAACTCGGATAAGATAAGCCACTATTTTTGGAGAAACTTTGCATTATTGATCTTTAACTGTCAAAAAAGTCTTCTTTGATGAAAAAATTCGTGGATCCTCCTTCCTTTATGCTTAAGTGCATCTCCACCCTTGAATATGAGCTCATCTTGACCGTACAACGTGGTTCAATCATATTTTGACATGTGGTAGCCCTTCAAGCCTTCAATTTTCTTATTCTAGAAAACTGCAGTGAGCTTGAAAACTGGACTTTGTACTCTTTGACCCTCCAAATAGGCTTTGATGAAGATGAAACTTTGTAGGACTATGTTTCCAAAGATCTCCTTTAGGAATATGCAGAAAAAACTCCCATCTGAATCTCCCTTGTACAAGTTTGACTACATTTGGAAGCTTGCAAGGTGGCATTAAGGTGTCTAGGAAGCTCTGATAGCCTTGAAAATTTGTACAAATATGTAGCCATATATGATCTTTATACATGCCAAACCATATGGCTAACATAATTTTCTATACAAGAATTTGGAGGGTCAAACTAGAAAAATTACATTTTTACAAAATGAACATAGCATATCAATGTGCTACAAAATCCATTTTCTATTGAAATTGGGGCTATAGACTGCCTTTGACAATCTTTACAAGTATATGAATTTTCATCTAATTTGGTGACAATGAAATTTTTGCCCTAATTTCCCAACTTTGACCAGCTTTGACCAGCTTTGACCGCTACCATGGACTTTCTTGATTTCTTTGAAACTTTGTATGTGAGCTTCCTTTGACATCCTTGATGCATCTTGGACTTCTCGGGGAATTCCGGCTACCTTCACCAAATATGTTTTTTGTAGGCCTCCACAAGTGAGAGAGGAGAGAAAATCTCGACGACATTCACCCCCACTAAACCTGCGATTCCTCCGGAAGCGCCACTCTAGCATCTGTGAAAAACAAAATGTTCCAGGCATCAAATTCTTTTATAGGCAACATAAGAAAGATGGAAGGAAAATTGATTATATGCATGAATAAGTAGGTAACGTGACATGAAGCAAAATTTGCATGAAAGAAATAATTGAAACAGGAAACATGAATATGCATGAACAAATAGGCAACATATATGCAAATGAACAAGCAACATTGGCAACAAGAAAGAAAAAAAACAAGCATCAATATGAAGTGGAAGTGGATGTATTGAGTCGTTTTAAGCATCAGTTCCTCTCATCTTGAAGAAAATTTTGTACCTTTTTCATAAAGCAATCTACCTTAAATATGATTATAAACAAAGATTTAGGATTTTCAAGAGACATCTTTCATCTTTAGCTTATTTTAGATCAACTCCTTTCCTACATAAATATGAATATGCTCTTTCTCTAATAACATGCAAGAAAATCTAACTAAACTCCACTAATGCATAGATCTGCCTATATAGCCCGTGATTTCTTTGGCTTGCTCTTTTTTTTTCTCGATGATGATGATGATTCGGCAACTTTATGGTTACGATCACTTTTTTGGGGTGGAAGAAAGTGTAAACTTCTTGGTAACATGTAGCATTTTTTTTTTATTTTTATTTTATTATATATATATATATATATATTTTTTTTTATTTATTTATTTTTTTTTGACGAGGAAAAATTAAACCCCGATACAAGGTACAACCATTTTTGATGACGGAGAACAGTCGTTTAAACTCCGATACAAGTGCTGTGAGATGGACTAAGGATGTAGAAACATGCAATAGCAGGAGCTAGGATTTCAACAATTATGCTTTTGATACTGGATACATATGCATGTTTATATATGAAAGTCATGTCACCAAAATAAACCTCCAAATCTACATGCCCTATCTTTCCACAATCCTAGATTATAATCAATTCCTTAGTAGATAAGTTACTACTTCAGATACAATTTTACACAAGTATAGAAATCATCATTTGCCCTTTTTGACTCAAGTGATGTGGATATGCAATGCAATGCAAAGACTGAAAAAAAACATGCATGAAACAAGCATGGAAAAAAAAAAAGAATGAACTTGAAAAAAAACAAAGCAACATGAACTTGAAAAATTAATGATATTTTTATATGTTTTTTTATTTATTTTTTCTTTTTTTTATTTATATTTTTAGTTTTTATAGCATGGATACTCCTGTTTATGAATCGGCCTCATTGTTGTCATCTTCTTCAATGTCCTCATCCAAAATGTACTCGTCATTATCATGTTTCTTGAATAGCTTTATCCTTTTACCTGCAATCAAAGTTTTTAGTGCAACACCATTTAATTCACAAAGAGCATACGTACCATTGTTGTTGACTTTTGATACAATGTATGGCCCAAACCACCGTTGAGTGAGCTTTTTGCGTGCATCATATTGAGAGTCAAATGTACTATCATAAATGAGCACCCAATCTCCTACTTCAATTGGATTAGGACGCAGTCGATGAGTTTTATCAAAATAATGCTTATTCTTCATTCTAGATTCTCTTAATTTTTCAACAGCATCATCAAGTCTTACTTTACCTTGTTCTAATTGTTTAATGCGCAAACTCAAAAAGTCATCAGTAGACATGTTTTCAGACCAAGGCAAATTTGACCATGCAAAAATATGAGACTGAATTGGAAACAATGGTTTTTGACAGTACATAAGTTCAGCAGGCATATACCCAGTAGTACGTGTGCATGTCATTCTATCTGCCCAAAGTGCAAAAGGTAAGAATCTAGGCCATTGTTTGATGTCACCGTTACATGCTTTAGATATGGCTTTCACAATAGGTGGATGCCCTCTCTCTATTTTACCATTGGCCTCTGGATTATATGCAGTAGTGAGAGACAAACGAATACCGTGACGCTCAAAGAACTCTTTAGCTTCTCTCGCATTTAACTCTCCACGATCGGCAACTACTTTCTCTATGTACCCAAAGCGACTTATGACATCTTCAAGCAAGAATTTGCAAACATTGTAAGTGGTCTTAGATCGTAGTGCACGTCCCTCTACATGATTAGTTAAGTCTTCTCTTGCAAGTACAATGTAACGCATTTTGTCAATACCTTTAGGCATAGTTACAAGATCTATTACCCACTTGTAGTGAATACAAGGTGGATAAGTAGGATGCAACGGATCTCTATGTTTGACTGATGAATGAAGTTGACAAGTAGAACATGTAGAAACATAGCTACTAATGTCATCATACATCCTAGGCCAATAATAGGTACTTCTAATTTTTTCATATGTTCCAAAAAATCCTTTATGACCGGCCCATAATGTCTCATGCATTTCCTTCATTACTTGCAATTGAAGACCTCTTTTTCCTAGGACTCGTTGTGGATTCTTAACCTTACCCTTAGCATGTCTCCAAAGATAACCATTACATAGGAAAAAGTTATAAGCTCGTTTCCTAATGTTACGGAATCTATTCGTAGTCCAGCTAGGTAATGGTTGTAGTGTACTGAGATACTTCCCTATGTCTCTCCATTCATCTTCGTACTCAGACTCATGAAATTTCTCATACTCATATATATGTGGAACATAGTCAACTAAATTCACATTCTTTATTAGATCACTTTCAAGATCATCATCAAATCTAGCTCTCGATAACATATCAGCAACTGAGTTTGACTTACCTGAAATATGAACTAACTCAGGATTTATGAACTTAATATATGAGATCCATCTAAGCATGGCTATATCAGGAGATGAACAATTGGCTATCATTCCAATGAGAGGCAAACAATCAGTCTCAACTTTGACATTTGCACCAATGAAATATTCTTTGTCTGTTTTCAAAGCTGTTACCATACCCCATAGTTCTCGTTTGATCTGTGGATATTTTCGTTGTGTTTCATGTAGAATTTTGGCACCAAACCTAATTGCATATCTATTCCCTTCACTATCATCTTGACTTATGACCCAACCTATACCAATAGGACTAGTATCAACAATCAATATAATAGGTTTGTTAGCAGAATAGTCTACACGCTTAAGGATGGGAGCTTCAAGCAATAATTTCTTCAATTTACGCATAGCCTGAGTGTGTTTGTCAGTCGAAATAAATTTTCGTTTCTTCCTCAACAAGTCATAAAGACAATCAGCAACATGAGCAAAGTGTGGGATCCAAATAACATAAAAGATGCAAGCACCAAGAAATCTACGTACCTCACTCACGTTGTTACATGTTTCAGAAATCTTGCTAATGGCATCAACTTTTTGTGGGTATGGCTTTCGACCATAATGGCCACATAAATGTCCAACAATAAGTGCCTCGTTGACACCAAAAACAGATTTCTCTATGGAAAATGTGAGACCTACCTCTTCAAATCGTTGAAATATTCTTTCACAATCAAAGATATGGTCAAGAACAAATTTACGACATCCCGATGAATCTAAAGTAATGTCCTTTACACGTTCCTCACTCCCTTTAATTGGAATATCATCAGTGAATGGCATAGTTATATGAGGGATAAAATCATGTAAGACCATATTCATAGCACTCATCATATGAGCCACAGAATTAGTTGCTCCTTGAGGTAAAGTACACATTCGCACTAAGCCTAAAGGAGTTTCCATTGTGGTTATGTCACGACTATCAATTGCTAATTGCAATTGGTCATATCCAGAATATAAATCACCCATTGAATAGATAGAATGTCCTGAAAATGATTCAGCAAACTCATCTACAATGGGTCCTGTTCCTACATTCCTTATGGTGACTTTATTGACGGGTTGGAGATCTTGAATAAAACGTAGTTTCCCATTCTTTTTAGGCACAGTGAACCATCGATTTGAGTAAGGTGCAAAAGATGGCTCTAAAATTCTCATGTTTATCTTCTCCTTAAGTAGTTTCATTAGCTCAGGTAAGTGAGCCTTTGGAATTGGTATAGGGCGAAGATTCCATGGAATATGTGGAATAGTAAAGATTATCATGGGTGCAACTAGCTTAGGATCTACACAACCAATCTCATGAGGATACATAGTAAAGGCTTTTCCATGGCTACGTATGACTCCCTCAAATTTATCTCTCTCTGCTGGCAAAAGAAAGTCATCATCTCTACCAATTTTCACCTGTTTGATTGTCTCATCCGTGAATGTATGTCCTATGTTTTTCTTATCCCGAAGAGTTGGATCATTTTTCACATCAATAATTTTTTCATTACTTCCTTGAGGTAATGGTTGAGCTATGGGTTTGATTTTTTTGTCTACAGTTTTGTACTTTGTTTCAACTATGCCATCATGTGTTTGGTTAAATTTTGAGCACTTGTCAACATTGAGAGCATACTCTTGGATTAGAGCATACTCATCAAGGGAAGAAATAAGAATAATATGGGAATTAGAATTTTGTTGAAGACATAACTCTAACTCCTCAAGAGTAGAGAAACAATGAGATGTCTCAATCACATGCTCAATGTTCTCATCATGTTCCATGATTTTGTTGTTTTTATAATTTTTTTGGGTTTTTTGGATAAAAGACTTGGACAATTGACTCTTATGAAGAAAATCTAATCTAGAATGTGGAAAACAAAGTGACAAACTATTGTACATGTTGGTTGGATGCGAGATGTCAAACCAATATCCACTATTGTCCCGCTCAACAATGGATTCTATCCGAAATTTTGATCATATGTAGCTCCAAACATGAATCGAGGTGCACAATCACTACAAGCATGCTCATGACCCTGAGTAACAATAGGTTTCTTTCTAATTGACAATCGATTCCTAGGATGATTCACTCCTACTGTCATGACTTGAAGTGATTGCATTCCATCCTTAGACTTAAATCTAGCATAGATAGACCCATCATCCATGGCTTTAGTTTCCATACGACTCTCACAAATAAAGGGTTGACCTAAGAGAACTTCATAGGAGCAATTATCTTGAATAAAAAAGTGAAACTCTTCTATGATTCCTCCTATGGATATGGGCACACTAGCACAAGCTCCATACAGGGTACCTACACCATTATCTGCAGTTCTCATACGCCATCCACAATCTTTATCTATGGGCCATCGAAACTTATCATAGACTTCTCTTGAAATCACATTGATTTCGGAGCCGGAATCTACTAATGCATTTACAGTGATAGTGTTCTTATCATTTCCTATTTTAACATGCATCTCTGATGTACCTCTAGACCAAAATGTTCTTTTAAAGTGACTTTCAGGATTGTTTTCATGATTTTCATGGTGAGGTTGAATAGGTCCTAAGAAATTTTTATTAACATTTACTTCATCATCATCAAAGTCCTCTTCATCAGATTCATCAAAGTTTAAGGCTTCATTCATAGCTTGATCTTGATCTAGAGAATCTTGCATCTCAGTATCTAGATTAAGCGGAAACCTCTTCCTTTTAATTAGGCCGATAAAGTTATCTTTAAAAACAGGTTTTGCAATAGAGAAAACTTGTTCTAAAGACATAGTCACTTGACTCTTAAGCAAAATGTCATCTAAAATCTCCATAGGATCTATTTTTCTCTCAATTTCTGAAATCAAGATGGCTTTAGGTTTTCTCTTTGGTTTCTTTTGTTTTTGCTCAGGGTCTTGTTTTTGTTCATGTTCTCGTCTTTGGTCTTCAGTTTGTTTTGATTGTTCTTGTTTATCTAAAGGCTTTGGTTCTGTTTTTCTTTGCTTTGTCTTCTTCCCTTTTTGTTTCTCCTCTTGTTTTTGTTCATTGGGTTCTGATTCTTGTTTTTTATCTTTGGATTGTGATGTTTCTCCTTGCTCTATGATTGTTTCTATTCCCTCTGAGGTTTGTTTTCCAGTCACTCTTCTTTCACTAGGCTCAGCTTCATCTCTTTTTCGTTTTTCTTCTACATTGGATATGTGAGAAATAAGAGATTGATCTTCTATCAGTGACTCCCAAGCTGTTATTCTCCTAATCTTATCCCGTGCTCTTACTAAAGCCTCTATGGAAAAATCACCTTCCTTTGTGGGTTTACTTGATTCTACTTGTTGTTCATCAAGAGCTTCTAGTTTCACTCCTCTAGTTCCTACGTCCATTATGGTTATATTTTCATAATGTTTTTTCATTCCTCTCTTACCATAATTTCCTTGCAAAGGTAGCCTAGATCGATAGTCACAGATTTTCTTGTCTATGTCTATTACTAGTCGTTGCTCCTTAGCAGCCTTCAATAATTCACAATCTCTCAAAAAGTGCTCTAACGAATCACACCAAGGACACCTACGAGGGCCACGCACAAAACCATTTTGATTTTGAGGATTTTGATTAACTTGTGGTGGGAAATTTTGAAATTGAGGATTTTGTTGATAAGGTATTGCTTGAACAGGATAATTAGGATTTTTAAAATGCAATTGATGTATTTGAGGAGCTTGGGGAGCAACATGTGGTACTTGAGGTGCAAGAGGAGCTTCCATATTATACGGTTGATGATTTTGAAAGTTTTGATTTTGAGGATTTTGAAAAGCTATTTGAGAAGCTTGAGGATACAGGTTTTGATACATTTGAGGATTTTGCACATGAGGATGAGGATTTTGCATTGAAGGATTATGCATTGGAGGATTATGCATTGGAGGAACTTGATATGCTTGAGTAGGAGCTACTTGTGGATTTTGATTGGTAGCTATAACATGTTGATTAGGCTCTTGAAAAGTCATTGGGTTCATTTGATTTTGGAACGTTTTGGTGTAATTAGATTGTAAAGCATCTATAGTCTTGGCCAAATTGGATTGTGTAGCAATAAGACTTTCCATTTGCTTAGTGAGAATATCCACTTGAGATTGTTCAACTACACTTTTATTTGGCTCTACTTTAAAACCTTGATTAGGCTCCATCATTTGAGGAATAGGAGTAGAGTCAAAAAGCATAGCATGGGATTGTTCTCTAACTTGCTCCTTAGTTTGTGGAAGGCTAGCTTGAGGAAGACTAGTTTGCTCATAAAGCATGGATTGTCTTTGATGTCTATGGGCAACAGCCTCTACTACTTTACGCACTTTTTGCCAATTGTCAGTAAGACCATAGCGCTTATCTGGTTCTTCTAATCGTCGTTCAACTTCCCTACGAGTTTCAGGATGAAGAAGCTTAAGAAAATTGATCACAAGATCAGGTTCCAAAGTTATCTTATCCTCATCAGGAAGTTGTTCATAGCGTCTAATATAGTCATTTTGTAAGTGAGTAATAGAACTACTAGGCTTTGGAGAATTGACCCATCGTAAGAATCCATCTCGATTATGTTGGCTATAATCTTCAAGATAGAATTTTTTGAGCATCTCCTTTCTAAAATCACTCCAAGGAAGACTATCATATTGAGTGACACGGTTTATGATAGAGCTATCAACAATTCGTTCAAAGAATGATATCAAAAGATCTTCGGGAAGACCAAAAATCATAGATTGCTCTTCAAACAAATCTAAGTAGCTTGTGATGTTGATGCCATTGAATTTTCCCTTCTCTCTCAACATAGAAGAGACTATTCTTTGGCCTTGTTTCTCAACAATAAGGGATTTGAATCCTTCCTCCATCTTATGTGAATAAGCAAGTGATGCACGATGCTCTAGATCTCTCACAAATGCGTTTACTTCACGACGAAGATGTGCACGATACTGTGAGAAATCCAGTGCAACACTCAAGACTGATGATGATGATACGATGAGGATGAAAAATATGAAACAAACGATATGGATCACAACCTCCCAACAAGATCAGAAGCAAATGCCACGAAGCGTTTCACGTCGGGTTCAAATGTGGAGGTGATCGCAATCCGGGTGGATCGGGTCCGGTCGTGGCACACACAGGGTGTATGAAGCTAATGAATGTTGGAAGGTTTAAAGATGTGAAGGTGAAATTAATGTTGAGTATGGAGAAGAGAGAGATGTTGAAATAATTATGGGAATGGGAATGTAGGTGTGCAAGTTAGATTGATGACATGAATGATAAGAATGAAAGAGAACCATACACACGAATCAAATTTGGAAGGAAGAATGGTCCATTGGAGGAGCTTCTTAAACACTTCCTAATTCTAATCCATATGTATAGCCTTCTTTGGATGATATGTATGCATGACGAGAATAGATGGAATCCTTACACATAAATCAGTTTCGAAAGGAAGAATGGTCCAATATTGGAGCTTCTTATACACTTTCAGAAACTAATAAATATGTATGGATTTGTATGGATTATATACATGCAAGTGAATTATGATGATGGATTTCACTCACAAGCTCAAAGAAACATCCTCACTGGTTCAACGCAATACTGCGGAGCCTTCTCACACATAGAAGAAATAGAAGACATGTAAAAATACTTAAGAGACTGAGAGAGGAGACAAGAGACAAGTGACAAGTGACATGAATTAAGAGAATTTGAATTAAGTTACATGTAAAATATCGTCGTGGTACGTCATGCTAAGCAGTCTACTGATCAAAGGTGGTTCCGACCCTCAAACCATGACAGTTCAATCGAATGTCACACGTAAGAAGGTGAGTTCCACTCCAGTGACCCTATGTCTGTCTAGGCTCGTAACGTCTAACTAAAGAAGTCTAAGACTCATTAAAATCAGCTCTAACTCACTCACACGCTCCACCGAGGGTGAGTCAAGATAGAGATGCTGGTTTCAAGAGCCTATCCTAGATTGGAGTTCTAACTTAAATTTGAAACTAGGTTCTATACTCATACTAGCTCACCTTGGATCCTCACTCGCTCAACCGAGGGTGATCGTCTCAAGGAAACCGTAAGCTAGCATGAGCCCTATGGATGCCTAACAATGATGCTCTAGGAGTTTGGAGGGGGGTTTATATAGTTTTTTGAATGAATTTGGGCCCTTAGATCTAGAGAAATCAACTCTCAACTCTAGGATCACTACTTTTGATTACAACCATTTGATTAATCAAATCAATGGCTTGGAATTGTTCTTTCTATCAAATCTAGTGTAAAGGAGTGAAATTTAGGCGCCCTCATTCTCCACCATTGGATCTGGGGATGATCTGGACCGTCGGATCAGTGCTCACATCAACTCGGATAAGATAAGCCACTATTTTTGGAGAAACTTTGCATTCAAAAAAGTCTTCTTTGATGAAAAAATTCGTGGATCCTCCTTCCTTTATGCTTAAGTGCATCTCCACCCATAATATGAGCTCATCTTGACCGTACAACATGGTTCAATCATATTTTGACATGTGGTAGCCCTTCAAGCCTTCAATTTTCTTATTCTAGAAAACTGCGGTGACCTTGAAAACTGGACTCTGTACTCTTTGACCCTCCAAATAGGCTTTGATGAAGATGAAACTTTGTAGGACTATGTTTCCAAAGATCTCCTTCAGGAATATGCAGAAAAAACTCCCATCTGAATCTCCCTTGTACAAGTTTGACTACATTTGGAAGCTTGCAAGGTGGCATTAAGGTGTCTAGGAAGCTCTGATAGCCTTGAAAATTTGTACAAATATGTAGCCATATATGATCTTTATACATGCCAAACCATATGGCTAACATAATTTTCTATACAAGAATTTGGAGGGTCAAACTAGAAAAATTACATTTTTACAAAATGAACATAGCATATCAATGTGCTACAAAATCCATTTTCTATTGAAATTGGGGCTATAGACTGCCTTTGACAATCTTTACAAGTATATGAATTTTCATCTAATTTGGTGAAAATGAAATTTTTGCCCTAATTTCCCAACTTTGACCAGCTTTGACCAGCTTTGACCGCTACCATGGACTTTCGTGATTTCTTTGAAACTTTGTATGTGAGCTTCCTTTGACATCCTTGATGCATCTTGGACTTCTCGGGGAATTCCGGCTACCTTCACCAAATATGTTTTTTGTAGGCCTCCACAAGTGAGAGAGGAGAGAAAATCTCGACGACAGCGCATGGGGAGAGATTGCACCCAATACTGCATTCGGTCTCGTCTCTTGGCATCTCTATTTTTTTTGTGTGATTTTTGCATTCGTAACCAACATGTGCGTGTGAGCAAGATCCCGATAATAGTGGTATGAGAGCAAGGTTTACCACAATTCCAACAGGTGATTCATGGTCGCTTTTTTGGGCATCCATCGCTGAAGCTTATAGGGTAGGTGGTTTGGTAGGTTGGAGAGATGAAGCAATAGGTGCACTTGAGTAATTGGATTGCGGTGGATGAGGAAAACTAGGGTAAGATGGGGGATTAAAATTACGTTTCATGGGAAGATTCGGTTTAACAAAAAGTGGCCGTTCACATGGTTGTTGTAGTTGACGTGACTTGGTTATGGATTGGAATTCCTTCTCTACATCATAGGCGAAAGATATAGCGTTGCTGAGGGTTGTAAGTCATATGGTGTTAAGCTTAGCTTAGATTCCCACCTCCAAACCATCTCCGTATTTCTACTGCAAGCTATCCTTTGGTACATCTTCAAGCATTCGAACCAATAGTAAATTTTGCCAGAACCGCTCCATGTAGGTAGTAACCGTATCACCCTCTTTCCATGTAAGGGTCGTCCATGCATGTCGAACATGTAAATGGTATTGAGGAGGAAGAAAAGAATCCTTCACTTTATCTTGGAAAGCCTTCCATGTTGTTGGATGTTGGTACTGTGCCGCAGGACATTCCACTAGAGTTAAGCTTTTCCTACTAAATAGTTAGTGGCAAATTTGACTTTTTCACTTTCAACATATGTTTCATTAATATAAGAATCATCAAACTGTGACAGTGATGAAAGGATTAAAGGGCCATCCTTACGGCCATCAAACTGTAAAAATTGGTACTTCTTAACGGTAATCTTGGAATGTGTGACATCCGATTGGGTAGAGATAATAGATTTGAATAGCCTTGTAAGGTTGTCTTCATCATTTTGCATCTTTTCTATTATTTTGTCGCGTTGTCGGACTTCGTTCTGAGCGCCTCGTAGTTCGTGCCATAGGATCTCAAGTTGTTGCATAAGTGTTACTTCCAATAGAGGTGACTCACCGAGATCCTCCTTGTTGTTCATAGGGTCCATGAGGATGTAGAGAACAAAACCCTCTTGCTAGATATGTAAAACAATTTTTGAGATTGTTTGAGTTAAAATGTAAAGGAAGGGTTGTTCTTGGGAATTGAAAAAGTAAGAAAGAGATGAAAGTTGTGTTAAGTCTAAGAAAAGAGAAGTAGAGTGACAACACAAAGAGATAGTGTGCTGGTAAAACACTTCCCTTGTGTGGGTGAGGTTGTTGGTTCAAATCCTCCCACCTTGGTGAATATAAAACTCCTTATTGCCACTCATAAATTAAAATTGGTTCCTGCATAGCCAATGGCTGCCAACGGTTGCCAAGGGAGCCTTGGGTGCCAAAGATGCCAAACCAATGCCGTAGTTATGCCTTAAGTTATGCCTAAGTTCTATGCCTTAGTTGACGCCTTGGAGTAAGCTGAAGGAGTAAACGTAGGTGTAAATGTAGGTTCTGGTTCTCGAACTCGATCAAAAACTAGAAACTGAAATCGGAAAGGAAAAGAGCAACACAAACTCGAAATAGAAACTGAAAATGGAAAAGGAAACGAAAACAAAAACAAAAACCCGAAACCGAAACGAAAATCAAAACCAAAAATGGGATCAGAATCCGATCGTGAACAGAGAACAGTGAAACAGAGATCTAATCGCAAAATGAACAAAAACAGATCCCTTTGTACTGACAGGTGCATATGATCATCCCATTGCATTTGAGATTTGGAAGCTTAAGCCCTCATAAAAGAATTATAGTACATATGAAAAAGAATTGTTAGTGGTTATGCATGCTTTGCGAATTTGGAAACACTATCTTATGGGCACTGAGGACTTAATCAAAACCGATCAACAGACTATTAAGAATTTATTAAATCGGCCCTTAATCCCTGATGGCCACCTTAAATGGGCATCATTCATTCAAAATTTTCAACCCATGATCCAATATCAGCCAAGTAAAGCTAATGTTCTAGGTGATGCTCTTAGCTGATTTCCTTCACATATTGTTGTTTTGCATAATATTTCTACAATCCAAATACATTGTTTTCAAGAAATCATTTCCACTTATGCGTCTAATTTGTATTCTTCACATGCATGGTATTACTTCAACAATGGTGCATCTTTATCTGATCAACATTATACATTTCATAATTGTTTCCTTTATTTTCAACATAGATTATGCATAACTCAAGCTTTTAAACATTTTGCTATCAATGAAATGCATGAACCATCTTACATGGGTCATAGAGGCAAAGAAAGCACCATTTCTGTCTGCAAAGATTTCTTCTTTTGGCCATAAATGGAGGGTATTATAAACAACAAACTTCTTAAAATTTTACATGATGATGGTAGTTCACATGAATTCATTTCACATCTATTAGTACAAGAACTTAAATTAAAAATATTTCCTTCCTTGTATAAAGTACAAGCTACATTTCAAGGTAATCGTTATAATGTAACATGAGAAGTGCAAGATGTTATGATTAGCATAGCTCCAATTGTTGATTCATGAACATTTTTAATTGCACGTTTGCAATCTTACGATGCTCTACTAGGTATGTCTTTTCATAATCATTATAACCAACGCAATGACTACCATACACATACCTTTAACTTTAAATTTAAAGGTCAAATCATTACTTTGTCTGCACGACATGATTTCTAGCCATTTCCATTGATTAGTCATACTCAAGCAAAACATGCATTTAGGAAATGATTCAATTCATGCGTTGTCTTTGTCAATGTCATCAATGATTATACTCATACACTTCTTGATGCACATAAACCTTTCGTGACTACTTATAAGGATTGTTTTATGTCTGAGTATCCCTCTGAACTACCACCATCTCGAGGATCCTTTGACCATAGCATAGACTTAGTCCTTGGTAGTTCTCCTACTCATAGAGCACCTTATAGACATGGCCCACTACACCAAAAGGAAATAGAAAACCAAGTAAAAGACCTACTACAAAAAGGAGTTATAAGGCCTAGTTCTTTCCCATTTGGAGCCCTAGTTCTCTTAGTAGAGAAGAAGAATAAAACTCATTGAATGTGCATTGATAATAGAGCCCTTAACAAGATCACAAGAAAGAATAGATACCTTATTCCTCGAATAGATGACCTTTTAGATAAATTACGAGGAGCTTGTGTCCTTAGTAAAATTGATCTAAAATCGGGATACCATCATATTCGTATGTGCAAAGTGAAATTTTTAAGACTACATTTAGAACTCAAATAGGCCATTATGAATTCATGGTAATGCCCTTTGGACTTAGTAATGCCCCTGCTACATTTTCATGAATGATGAACAACATTTTTCTTGATTACCAAGCTTTTGTTCCTGTATTTTTCGACGATATACTTGTTTACAGTAAGAATGATAGTAAGCATGACATGCATCTTAAAACAGTTTTTCAGTTACTACAAGAAAACACACTTTATGCTAATCATGAAAAGAGTTACTTCTTTCAATATAAGCTAGAATATCCAAGACATATTTTTTGAAGTGAAGGTGTGCATGTGGATCCAAAAAAGATTAAAGTTATAGTAGAATGGCCTACACCAAAATCAATCAATGATGTTCGTTCTTTTCTTGGATTGGCAAGTTTTTATCAAAAGTTTGTTCGAAAAATTTCTTATTTAGCATTGCCCCTTACCTTGTTATTGAAAAATGAAATAAAATATGCATGGGGACTTACCCAACAACAATCCTTTGAAAAACTCAAACATGCACTTTCACATGCACCTATTTTACAATTACCTGATTTTTCACAACCATTTCATGTTGTTATTGATGCTAGTGGTTTAGGGATAGGTGTTGTTTTAATGCAAAATGATCATCCCATTGCATTGAGAGTAGGAAGCTTAAGCCCTCAGAAAATAATTATAGCACATATGATAAAGAATTGTTAGCGGTTGTGCATGCTTTGCAAATTTGGAAACACTATCTTATCGGCTCTCACATCTTAATCAAAACCGATCAACAAGCTATTTAGCATTTACTAGATCAGCCCTTAATCTTTGTAAATGGGCATCATTGATTCAAAATTTCCAACCCATGATCCACATCAGCCTCGTAAAGCTAATGTTGTAGCTGATGCTCTTAGCCGATTTTCTTCAAATTGTGTTGTTTTGCATAATATTTCTACCATCAAAGTACATTCTTTTCAAGAAATGGTTTCCACTTATGCATCTGATAATGTATTTCTCATGTGCATGGCATGACTTCAACAGTGGTGCATCTTTTTCTAATGAAAATTATACATTTCATAATGGTTTCCTTTATTTTCAACATAGATTATGCACAACTCAAGCTTTTAGAGCTTTTGTTATCAAAGAAATGCATGAACCATCTTACATGGGCCATAGAGGTATACAAAGCACCATTTTTGCCTGCAAAGATTTCTTCTTTTGGCCATACATGGAAAAAGATATTGCACATTATGTTTCTTATTACATTGTAGTCAGCGTGTAAAACGTCATCATGGTAAACCATTTGGATTATTAATGCCACTTCCCATTCCAAACAAACTATGGGAACAGATTTCTATGGATTTTATCAAAGGTCTTCCCATCACCTCATCACATAATGATATGATTTGGACAATAGTTGATAAGTTTAGTAAATATGCATATTTTATTCCAGGTAGGAAAACTTTGTCTGCAACTCAGGCTGCAAAATTATTCATTAAATGCATTTTCCCACATCATGGATTTCCTAAAGTAATGTTATGTGCTCGTGATGTTAGATTTTGTAATCATTGTTGGGTTTCCTTATTTCAACATTTTCATTCTAAAATAGATTTTAGCTATGCATTTCATCCGAAAAGTAAAGGAAAAAGTGAGGCTACAAATAGTACTAGAGCGATACACACATAATATCAATACAAAATGATTAGCTAAGGAATTCAAGGAATATGATCTTGTGTGGTTGCGTATATTTAAAAGACATCTTAAAGATATTTTGCAGCATCCTAAAATTAAACTTGTGTCGTGCTATTATGGACCGTTTCACATTTTACAAAAAAATAATGATAATTCATTTACATTAGAAATACAATCTCATTGGAATATACATAACTCTTTTCATATTAGTTTACTTAAACCATTTTAAGGAACTTTACCTCTCACTCCACTTCTTGACCACCCTCGTTTAATTGAAGAACAATCTAAAATCTTGGTTCCTGAGAAAATAATTGATCATGATGTCACTACTACACGCACAAGTACTCAATACCATCAATATTTAGTTAAGTACAAAAATCGCTCTATTGAAGAATGTCAATGGATACATAACACAATTAACACATCATTATGACCGCTTAATTTTTGCATATCATACACAAACACATTAATGTAATTCCTCCGTGAACATTTCCATGCAAGTTTTTTTTTTTAACATGGAACATGCTTATTTTCATTCAGTGATGGAACATGTGACTGGCCATCCATGTTTATTCTACTTTATCAATTGAGGTCAGTTGCTTTTTCAATTGAGGGGCATGTTATAACTTATGGAATATGTTGAACAATGCATTGTTGGAGTGTTAATTTATTAATCTATTAATGTCTTTTTGTGTTTTTGATATTTTAGTTGAAGGTTCGTGAGGGCCTGAAAGGCGTGAAAGGGCGGACATCAATAATCCAACTTTAGGGCGAACTTCAATAAATCTGATTTATAATTTAGCTTGTAAATAAACATATACAGAAGGTTCTATTGTTAGAACTAGTTAGAAAAGTAGTGGTTAGAATAAGGGTCATTGTACACCGCAATTTATGATATTAAAAGCAAAGGCTTTCTACAAAGGTCACCAACCTTTACTTTCATGCATGCTTTTGGAAGCTTCTCTCATGTAACCACTCTTTTTGATGTGATCAAAAATTCGTATAAATTCATGCACTCTATGGACTGTCAAAACAGAGTGCATCGGGGGAGATTGCACCCAATACTACCTTCAGTCTCGTCTCTTGGCATCTCTATTTTTTCTGTGTGTTTTTTGCATTCATAAACTCTCTGTCCGTGTGAGCAAGATACTGATCTCTCTTCATTCTCTACTTTACATGCAAGGTATTATAAACAACAAACTTGTTAAAATTTTACATGACGATGGTAGTTCACATGACTTCATTTCACATTTATTAGTACAACAACTTAAATTAAAAACATTGCCTTCCTTGTATAAAGTACAAGCTCTATTTCAAGGTAATCATTATAATGTAACATGAGAACTGAAAAATGTTACCATTGGCATAAGTCCATATGTTGATTCACAAACATTTTTTATTGCACCTTTGCAATCTTACAATGTTATACTAGGTATGCCTTTTCGTCATCATTTTAACCCGCACATTGACTACCATACACATACCTTTAACTTTGAATTTAAAGGTCAAATCATTACTTTGTCTGCACGGCATGATTTCCAGCCATTTCCATTGATTAGTCATACTCAAGAAAAACATGCATTTAGGAAAAGATTCAATTCATGCATTGTCTTTGTCAATGTCATCAATGATTATACTCATACACTTCCTGATGCACATAAACCTTTCATGACTACTTATAAGGATTGTTTTATGTCTAAGTACCCCTCTGAACTACCACCATCTCGAGGATCCTTTGACCATAGCATAGACTTAGTCCCTAGTAGTTCTCCTCCTCATAAAGCACACTATAGACATGGCCCACTACACCAAAAGGAAATAGAAAACCAAGTAAAAGACATACTACAAAAAGGACTAATAAGGCCTAGTTCTTCCCCATTTGGAGCCCTAGTTCTCTTAGTAGACAAGAAGAATAAAACTTATTGAATGTGCATTGATAATAGATCCCTTAACAAGATCACAAGAAAGAATAGATACCCTATTCCTTGAATAGATGACCTTTTAGATAAATTACGAGGAGCCCATGTCTTTAGTAAAATTGAACTAAAATCGGGATACAATCAAATTCGTATGTGTAGAGTGAAATTTTTAATATTGCATTTAGAACTCAAACAGGCCATTATGAATTTATGGTAATGCCCTTTGGACTAACTAATGCCCTTGCTACATTTGCACAAATGATGAACAACATTTTTCTTGATTACCAAGCTTTTGTTCTTGTATTTTTCGACGATATACTTGTTTACAGTAAGAATGATAGTGAGCATGAGATGCATCTTAAAACAGTTTTTCATTTACTTCGAGAGAAAACACTTTACGTTAATCATGAAAAGAGTTACTTCTTTCGACGTAGGCTAGAATATCTAGGACATATTATTTCAAGTGAAGTTGTGCATGTGGATCCAAAAAAGATTAAAGTTATAGTAGAATGGCCTACACCACAATCAATCGATCATGTTCGTTCTTTTCTTGGGTTGGCTAGTTTTTATCAAAAGTTTGTTTGAAATATTTCTTATTTAGCATTGCCCCTTGTTATTGAAAAAGAAAATAAAATTTGCATGGGGACTTACAATCCCTTGAAAAGCTTAAACATGCACTTTCACATGCACATGTTTTACAATTACCTGATTTTTCACAATCCTTTCATGTCATTACTGATCCTATTGGTTTAGGGATAGGTGCTATTTCATGCAAAATGATCATCCCATTGCATTTGAGAGTAGGAAGCTTAAGCCCTTAGAAAAGAATTATAATGCATATGATAAAGAATTGTTAGTGGTTGTGCATGCTTTGCAAATTTGGAAACACTATCTTATGGGCTCTTAGGTCTTAATCAAAACCGATCAACAAGCTATAGAGCATTTTTTAAATCAGCCCTTAATCTCTGATTGCCATCTTAAATGGGCACCATTCATTCAAAATTTCCAACCGATTATCCACATCAGCCTGGTAAAGCTAATGTTGTAGCTGATGCTCTTAGCCCATTTCCTTCACATTCTGTTGTTTTGCATAATATTTTTGCCATGAAAATACATTCTTTTCAAGAAATGGTTTCCACTTATTCATCTGATTTGTATTTCTCACGTGCACGGCATGACTTCAAAAATGGTGCATCTTTATCTAATGAACATTATACATTTCATAATGCTTTCCTTTATTTTCAACATAGATTATGCATAACTCAAGTTTTTAAAGATTTTAATATCAAAGAAATGCATGAACGATCTTGCATGGGTCATAGAGGTATACAAAACACCATTTCTACCTACAAACGTTTGGCCATACATGGAAAAAGATATTGTACATTATGTTTCTCACTGCATTGTATGTCAGTGTGTAAAACATCATCATGGTAAACCATTTGGATTATTAATGACACTTCTCATTCCGAACCAACCATGGGAAAAATTTCTATGTATTTTATCATAGGTCTTACCATCACTTCCTCACATAATGATATGATTTGGACAATAGTTGATAGGTTTCGTAAATATGCATATTTCATTCCATGTAGGAAAACTTTGTCTACAACTCAGGCTGAAAAATTATTCATTAAATGCATTTTCCCACATCATGGATTCTTAAAGTAATGTTATCTGATCATGATGATAGATTTTGTAATCATTTTTGGGTTGCCTTATTTCAACATTTTGGTCCTAAAATAGATTTTAGCTCTGCATTTCATCTCAAAAGTAACAAACCATGTGACACTATAAATAGTACTATTCTTGATTTACTGTGTTGTTATTGATTAGGTAGTCCCATTAACTGGGATGAAAAGTTGCCATTGCTTCAATTTGCTTACAATAACACCACACACACCACTACTCGTCGTGCACCTTTTGAAATTGTTTATCGTAAAAAGCTTCCCACTCCCATGTCACTCACCCAAACTGACATTTCAATGGGTGAATTTAGTGCTCAAGATCACATTTCTATACTTCGTGACATTCACAAGCACATTAGGAAAAGTCAAGAGTGATAAATACATAATATCAATACAAAATGATAAGCTAAGGAATTCAAAGAAAATGATCTTGTGTGGTTGTGTATCATTAAAAGACGTCTCAAAAATATTTTGCAGCATCCTAAAATTAAACTTGCACTGCACTATTATGGACCGTTTTGCATTATAGAAAAAATTAATGATAATTCATTTAGATTAGATATACCATCTCATTGGGATATACATAACTCTTTTCATATTAGTTTCCTTAAACCATTTAAAGGAACTTTACTAGTCGCTCCACTTCTTGATGACCCTCCTTTAATTGAAGAACAATATGAAATCTTGGTTCGTGAGAAGATAATTGATCATGATGTCAATACTACACACACAAGTACTCAATATCATTGATATTTAGTTAAGTAAAAGAATCACTCTATTGAAGAATGTCAATGGATACATAAAACAGAATTAACACCTCATTATGACCACTTAATTTCTACATATCATACACAATCAGATTAATGTAATTCCTCCATGATCATTTCCATGCATGTTTTGTTTCTAACATGGAACATGCTTATTTTCATTCACTAATGGAACATGTGACTAGCCATCCATGTATATTTTACTTTATCAACTGAGGTTAGTTGCTTTTTCAACTAAGGGGAATTTTATAACTTATGGAATATGTTGAACAATGCATTGTTGGAGTGCTAATTTATAATATATTAATGTGTTTTGGTGTTTTTGTTCGTAAGGACATGAAAGGCCTGAAAGGGAGGACATCAATAGTCTCACTTTAGGGCAGACATCAATAAATCCGATTTATAATTTGGTTTAAACACGCATAGAAGGTTCTATTGTTAGAAATAGTTAGAAAAGTATTCTTAAACACGCATAGAAGGTTCTATTGTTAGAAATAGTTAGAAATAATTAACGTGCGAGAAGGCCTTGAATTTGCAAACGAGTCTTCTTAAAATGTCGTGTTCATCAAGATCAATCTTCACAAAGCTCAGAATCATCATGAATGGGATGGCTTTGTTCTTCGTTCCCTAAAACATAAGGGTTGTGGCTTTCAAATTCATTAAGATTAGAAAAATGTTTCTAGCAAATGCCTTGGCTCAAATAAATCTAAAAGGACATCTTTGTCAGGTGATCAGATTAAAAATCTCTATTATAGAAGGCTTCCCTCAAGCTTCTCTTCTCTTTATTTTTGCCACCAATGGCTTCAGCTGCTTAGTTGACCATGATGCCCGGTTGGGCTAGATACATGGTCTTCTCCTCCCCCACAGCCAGAATATGATGATAATGAGACTCTTCATTGATTCTGCAATTGCTTCTCTACATAATTATATTAATAATATCGCATACTTTTGGAAATTTATAAACACTTTTTGCATTTCTTCAAGTTCTAGGAAAAATCACTCAAAGATGCCTTTCACGACTATTTCGGGCCCTCTATAGTTTTTTGTTAATCAACATTTTCAGGAGCTCATTAACACATAAATCTTCCATTTCCTTGAAATCCAAATGGGATTTGATGTTTCCATGAGTCAATGGTCGAAATAGATTCTTGCCAGCCTTGGCAATAAACTTTCTTATTGGAAGGGCATGTAGCTCAACCTGATGGAGCATGCCATGGTGATGAATGCCTTCCTTCTCTCTTTCATTGTCTAATTCCTAGCATGCTAGAAACCGATGAAAAAACAGTTAGTGAAATTGGAAAAAGCTTGTAGAAATTTCCTTTGGATAGGTTATCAAAAGAAGAGCAGTGTGGCCAAACTCAAATGGGCCATTTGTGCTAACTAGAAACATTTGGTTGGGTGCACGATCTAGATGTGGGGGGGTTGGAAAATATGATGGCTACCAAGTGGATGATCAAAGCATGGTGCGAGTCCGAAACTTCATGGGTCAAACTGATTCTTATATAGAAAAACAAAATTCTCTAATGCTTGCGAGACTTCCTAGGTTGAAGGAGCTAGATCTGATCACTTAAGTATTTTCTCCTTCTCTTATGTCTCCTATGGGTTCAAACGTTTTGTGATCCTTGTGGCAGAGCTTGAACAAGATTAAACAAGGTCAACGAGAATTGGAAGTGGGCTTCCAAGATTAGAAAAAAGGCTTCTTTTTTATTTGCTATCAAAGGAATCAAAGAAATTCACTTAGAGAACCTCCAAATGGCAAAGAAACTATGGAACAAAGGTTTGTGCTTTTGGAAAGATGTTTAGAATTAATAGATAAGAAATTGGATTAGATGTGACAACATAGACCCAAATAGGAGAAACGATTATGATGATTGATGCCTGTTAAGACATAGAATCAATTCTTGGGAGAACTCAAAGACTCAACTCCTTCTTAGGCATCTTCCCATGTGGATGCAAGGATTAAGATGGATCAACACTTCCAAATTGGACAAGGCGATGAGTTTCAAGAATCACATCGACTTACACCTCTCCATTTATAGAACTAGTGTTTGAGCCAGAAATGTATTAGATGGCAATCTAAGATTGTGGACTTGTGGTATCCTCTCACTAAGAAAAAAATAGTTTATTCTTATGTGGGAAATTCTCTAGAGGGGAATCTAGACAAATACCAAAGATAATAAAACTTTTGTGGGCCCTATTGGTCTAAGAGCTACCTTCCGTGTAGCAAAGACATTAGTCACCTCTTGTTTTCGTGCCCTAAGAGTTACTCATTCTAGTAGGCTCTTGCCAAGATTTTGAGTTTATAGACTCACATCAACTAGAAGCAAGCATTACTCGGGGAAGTGATTGGTGGCTCTTCTCCCTTATGGATCGCAATCGGGGGGGAAGCACTTAGGAAGATATGGAAATAAAGATGTGTGGTCAACTTGAAGGACCATCCAAAAGAATGGTTGATTGAGAAGTGCGTTGGCTAGTTAGGCTAAAGATTTTATTTCCTCCCTTCACACACCACACAATTTTATTCTTAGATAATAACAAAACCACAACTAAATGGACCACCAATGAGGGCAACAGAAATATAATTGAACTTCTCTATTACACCCTCTAAGACTTAGTTTTTCTACCAATTCTCGTAACTCCCATGTGAGCAATTAAAAGATCATTAACCTTCTTTGTACCTCCCTCTAGAACTTAGTCTTCCTACGGATCCTAGCCCTCTCCTTTGTAACTCCTTTGGGCAATCCTACCCCTACTTTGTGGGATATATGGGATACAAAGGACACTATGCCTCTTTACTATACAATTATTTATTTTAATTAAATTGAGCAAGGGAGACTAGGCTTCGACCAAACTTCCTCTTTCATAAAAGAAAGTTTTACCTCTATTCTTTTTAGGGTGGAAGAAAGCATGAACATTTTATGTTATAAACAAAGAACTTTCACAACTTTCTTGTTAAAGTGGAAAATCCTAACTTATGATCAAAGTTAGGGATCTAGGGTCATGCACTAGCAAAAACTAGGAAATTAATAACTTAAACTTTTCATACTTATCATAGAATATCAATACTTCACTCTTAAGAAAACGAACACCTTCTACGATTTCTTTGGAGTTCCTCTCTTCTTCTTTATCCAAATGCTAACCATTGTCCCTCGGTTTTGTGTTTGTTTGCTCCGAGTGCCCTAATCACTATTCCACTCTTCTAGGCTCTCTGTTAACTGCAACTAGTAATGCCTCCCCTATTTTTAAGCATCTTCTCTAACTAAAATAAGTGTAAAGCGATATGATTAAATGTAGTTCAAGTAATTGTAAGAAAAGTTAAATTAATCTAATTGGATATAACAATCTCTCACCGTATGGAAAAGTAACTAGATTCAAAAAACCTTTCCAAGCTCAACGCAAGACAACTAGTTGACCTTGTTTTTAGCAAGATCAAATCATATCAACTCTTAGGTAATCAAGCTCTTATTAAGGCTGCTCTTAGGAACACTCTTGGTCCTTCCATGTTCGTTTATCAGTTTTCATATGATACCGTAGGGAAATAAACTTTTAGGCTTGAGATTTTGGTGTTCAAGAATCGTTCATGTGAGAAAATAACATAATAGCTGAGAGAATTTGAGGATGATATGAATTGTGGATAATACTTATTTGAGGCATTTATGCTTTCCACTATTCCTAAAAACTAAAAAACATAAATCTTGTTAACCGATTGATGGAGTAGTACAAACGCACATAGACATCTTTTGTCTTCTCCATTTTTCGTGTATTTTTCTGATGAACGCGTAATCTTTTGCATTGTTCCTTTGAAAAACTATAGTTGCGCATCTTTTCTATACCCATGGTCATGCGTTTTGGAAATCTGTGCATCATATCAACCAATCTATTTGTGAAAACTAGAGTCCTAGGTTATGTGATCATCTTTTTTATCTTGATTTATTGGATCTCTTGCATCCATTTGATCCATCTTTTTCTTTTAACCCCTATAATTTGATTATTATTATTTTATATCCAATATTGCAATTGCATCCAAACTACTGTAGCCTAATCTCGTTGCCACATGAAAATAGTAGCCATGATACAAAAATATTGTACATTAGAATCAACCTTTCTTAATACCTGATAGGGAAAAGGTAGGCCAATGACATTATTTTGTTGAATAAACATTAGAGATTTAAAAAAAAAAACATTGTTTTAACTCAACTTCGAGGATATCGACCCTTGCATAAACATCTCCTACGAAGAATGGAACACCTTGCAAAGCAGATGCTTCGCTTGGGATCGTCACAAAACTCGCCTTCTCATGGGACATGATGCTCCGAACGCGCGTGGTCTCAAATGGCACAATGGAAATAGCCTACTCAAAATCCCGAACATCAAAGAAACGTCAGACCTCCAGATCAGCCTCAACAAGAAGTGGTGCCTGTCTTGGACGCGGCTTCGGTGGGACATGAAATTCATGGGTATCTGGCACCCACTTATAGAGATTAAAAAGTCTGTCCTCGTATGGCAAATTCTTCATCGAGGAATTTGGACTAACCATAAGGCAAGCAAAATTTGTGGGATCCCTCCGTGGTGCAAACGCTGCCACCGTGCAATCGAAGATGTCCCACACATCTTCCTCACTTGCCCCAACTCCCACAGAATCTGGCAGATGGTTGGACTGAAAATCAGAGTTCAGAAACAGCTTAGTTGGAAACAAGTCCTTTTGGGAGAAGCGATTGGATGCTCTGCGGCTCTCTGGAACGCAATCAGAGGGGAAGTCCTGTGGAAAATTTGGCGAGAGCGGTGTGCTCTCAACTTCGGCGACCCCCCCAGGGAGTGGTCGATTGAAAAATCTCTATTCCTCCTTGGCAAAAGGATTGTCAACAGTAAGAAATCCCCCCCCTTCAGGCACCATCAAGTCCTCCTTTTGATCAACAACAAGCTCAAACCCAAGTGGGTCCCGCATGAGGGCGACGAGAGGGTGATCAACCTTCTTTGTAATGCAACCTAGGAATCAACCAAGCTTCCCCTGCTTTGTGGGATTCGGGGGGTCCCGTGGGCACTAGTCCCCTTCTATTGTATCTTTGTTTCTTAATTTAATTCAAGTCCGGGAGAGTAGGCTATTGCCGAACTTCCTTTAAGAAAAAAAAAATATACCACCTCCATCAAAGAATATATAATTAACAAGATAACTTCAATGCACACCATAAATCTAATAGTGAGACTTTTCATTATAGTTTCACCGTGATAAGAGTATTAAGGTAGTAACAACTCGTTTGAATATAGTCCTTTTAGATGTTTGGCTTCGAAAGCTATATAAATTTGCTCATCTTTGATTGAGCTACTCACTTAATAAATAGAGTTTGACGGCATACTACTCATGCGTGAAGTTATAAGCATGCACTTACAAGGATGCTTTCATAGAAGAACTCAACATGAGGGTTGCATACATAAGTTTACCAATTATGTGGCTATATAGAATAATGTATATACTGGGCTCTCCAATACTTACACATCTGTACTTATTTATGTCCATGGATCATGTGAGTGGTTTTCATCCAATCAGTCTAACTCTTTCATTTGAATTAGATACGTTCAATGTTACATTAAGATTACCTCGTTTATTAAGATTTATTTTAATCATGCTAAGATATGAAATATAAGAATGTCTAGCAACATTCTCTTTTATCTTTGTTATAGTTGCATCATTATTTTTTGTAATGATCAAATTAGCAACGTATAGATACATGCATATAACTTGATCTATAGGATTCCTAAATTATGGTCTCAACAAAGTTGCTCTCTCTCTCTCGACTTCTAAATATATCACATCTTATTTGGTGCTTGGAAACTCTGACTGAGTAGCCAAAGTAAAAAAAAAAAGCTCGGTACTAATTTCATGAGTCAATGCAAGATGCACGAGCTAATCTATTACTACCACATATAATTATCCGAGGTTGGATTCTTACGGCGATCTCCCCAAGCATCAAGTTGCAACACAGGATACTAATTTATCTGCGTCTAGTGCCACATAGAATTTGCTGAAATAATGCCTCGAGAATTGTAGTGTATGGGATTTTGAGAAGGGAGGGGAGTTCCATGTCTTGCAATTCCATTAGCTATCGTGGCACGCCCTCTTGCCAAAGATAGATTTTCGCTTTTCTGAAACCATTTTCTCACCTCTTTGAGAAGAGAAAGGCAACAATTCTCTGTTACGTTTGACCTTTATGTGAAAGAGACGTAAGTGTTTGACCTAAATATGATAGTGTAAAGGAAACGTATAATGCAAGATGAACTACCTGATCTATTACGGCCATACATAATTATCTGAAGTTGGTTTCTCAGGGCGATCTCCCCAAGCGTCAAGTTGCAGCACAAACTACTAATTGATCTGCGTCTAGTGCCTCGAGGCGATCACTCTGTGATGAAATTGTAGTGCATGGGATTTTGAAGCGGGAGGGGAGCTCCATGTTTTGCATGTCATTGGCTGTGGGATAGCTTGCACCAGCCAATGCTAGATTTTCTCTTTTGTGAATCAATTTCGTCACCTCTCTGAGACGAGAAAGGCAACGATTTTCTGTTACGTTTGACCTTAATGTGAAAGAGACATAAGTGTTTGACCTAAATATGATATTGAAAACGACAAACATACTCACCTCTTGCCTTTTGGGCAATTTTACATTCCTAGTTGCTAAGGCAACTAATTTTTTTGAAGTGCTGGATATATAAGTCAACGCTTGCAAAGTCATTTGAGCAGATCTGAGTTGGCCCCTCGAGACTCGGGTCCATGATAATGTGGATGCGGATGTACGGAGACAATGAAGTGCATGGAATTTCTGCTTTTTCGTTGTAACACCTCTTTAGCGTACCTTTGGGGAAAATGCATGCCTTGGTAGAGGAATTAATGGTGGGGTTTTCTTGTCAACTCAATCAAAAAGATGGACCTTTTTTTTTTTTAATATAAAGGAAGTTCGGCAATAGCCTACTCTCCCGGACTTGAATTAAATAAAGAAAAGTACAAGAGAAGGGGACTAGTGCCCACGGGACCCCCCAAATCCCACAAAGCAGGGGAAGCTTTTACAGAGCTTAGATGACATTACAAAGAAGGTTAATTACCCTCTCATCACCCTCATGTGGGGCCCACTTGGGTTTAAGCTTGTTATCGATCAAAAGGAGTACTTGATGATGCCTAAAGGGGGGGGATTTTTTACAGTTGACTATCCTTTTGCCAAGGAGGAACAGCGATTTCTCAATTGACCACTCCTTGGGGGAGTCACCGAAGTTGAAAGCACATCTTTCCCGCCAGATTTTCCATAGGACCTCCCCTCTGATGGCGTTCCAGAGAGTCGCGGAGCAGCCGATCGCTTCTCCTAGCAGGGCCTGCTGCCAACTGAGACGTTTTTGAAGTCTAATTCTCTTTCCAACCACCTGCCAGAGTCTGTTGGATTTGGGGCAGGTAAGGAAGATGTGTGAAACATCTTCGATAGACCGGTGGCAGCGTTTGCACCAGGGAGGGATCCCACAAATTTTGCTAGCCTTAAGGTTGGTCCAGATTCCATGATGAAGGATTTGCCATAAGAGGACAGACTTTTTGATTTCTATGAGGGGGTGCCAGATAGCCATGAACTTCGTCTCCCACCGAAGCCGCGTCCATGACAGGCACCACTTTTTGTTGAGGTTAACCTGATAGTCGATCGTTTCTTTGATGTTCGGGACTTTTGATAGGCTATTCCCATTGTGCCATTTGAGACCAAGCGAGCTCGACATGTCGTGTCCCATGAGAAGGCGAACTTTATGTCGGTCCCAGGCGAGACATCTGCTTTGCAACGTGTTCCATTCTTCATGCGAAATGTTGATGCTAGGATCAATATCCTCAAAGTTGATCCAGCGGTTGGTGTCTTGTTTCCAGAGATGTTTCCATTTTTTGAAGCCTCTGTTCCATAGCTTCTTGGCATTTTGAATGTTGTCTTTCAAGGCTTTAACTTCTAAATTAGAACTCTAGACTGAGGGTTTTGTATTTATGAGATGTTTCATATCCCATAAAATAAAGGAGGAATCATTGCCACACTCTCCGAAGGCACATGTTATAGTTTGGAGGGTCCCCTATTGAAAGAACAAGCGCGTTGTCCAAGTGAAGATAGCACTTCGAGTACACGCTGCATTTATCAAACAAAAAAAAAAAAATCTCCTTCATCAACGAAAGCTCTAGCTATGAATTGTAAGCCTCCCTTTGGGGGCCTTCAAGTCATGTGGCCTACAGTAGCAAGGCACTCCTCATGCACATGTTGTGATGAGATGCGAGAGTAACTTCTTTCGGGCAAGTCTTGACCTTCATGCACTCTCATCGTACTATGCCGACGGTGGCAAGGCCTATGCTCACCGCATCAAGGTTGAGCTCAGCTCAAGTCAAGCACTTGTTTTCACCTTATGACCCTCCCTACCTTACCTTGGCTGGCTTTCGGGCTCTGTTCATTCTTAGTCCGTGATGGGCATTCTACGCGTGTTGTAGGATTTAGGGGTCCCAAGGAGACGATGCCTCTCACTGTACTTCTAATTAGCTCACCAATCTGAAGGGTATATGGAGAAATCGAACATCCTTTAAGCAAAGCAATACTCTATGTGTGTTTCCAATGCTTTATAGCTCTACAATCCAGCAGATTTCAAATATCTTATAAGAAAGAGGTGGACTAATAACGAATCTATCCGAAGCCTCAATACTATTTTGGAGGCTCCCGTAATGAGAAGCCAAGTATGAATGTGTGTTTTTTATGAATTTCATAAAGCAGAGATAAAATAACTACCTCACTATCCGTAAGGTACATGATTATTGATCTTGGAGGGTTCACCATTGAAGAATTAGGTGTCTCTGTAAGGTAACAAAACTTGGTTCTCCAACCTCTTGCTTAGGTAAGATATTGTTTTGTTTGTTTCTTTTTCTTGAAAATTGTAAAACGCTGTTGTAGCTACATGAATTACGTTGTTCCTTTCTGTGTGAGCAATGCGACATATTCGATATGTAGCTTTCTATGTGTACCTCTCTATGCACTGCATGTGCCCGGCGAACGTGTAAGAAAGCGTATTTAATATAAATGGGAGAGATCATGTCCATGTGAGACGGCGTATATGGTACTAGCCATCACTTGCCTCTATTGACGCCGAGTCCAACGGAAATGCCAGCTGGTGCACACGATGCTGAGACAATCAAATTGCTGGCTAGCTGAAACGCTTCATAGCTCCCGAGCAAACACGGAAGTAGATTCTCGATATAAGCAGCTCGATGACCATGAAGAAAAACAAAGCCATTCCTCCTTTTCATCATCCCATATCTATTCTTCTCCTGAGCTAGAAGAACCTCGGAGAGCCTAGAAAATGCTGAACGTGAAGAGAATTAATCAGGTAGCGATGGCCTTCTTCGTCGCGGCAGTTCTCTCTGGACTGTCAGAAACTGCTCTCAGTGCAGGAAGCAAGCCTCGACAGTTCAAAGGGAGCCGTCTGCATTATTATACGCAGCTGGATATACGCTCGCCAGGGATATCGACGGCGTTTTTGCGACCGATCAATACTACGTTCTCGCGCAACTTCGGCGCCGGAACACTTTTTGCTTTAAACATCACAAGGGAGGTTGCATCCACCTCTAAGCTTCTCGGCTCTGTGCGAGGCTACACAGTCGAGACCAGCTACTTGGGTTTCCCGGACTCGTGGCTGCTAGAGGTCGCCTTCGTAGAGTACGACGACGGTAAGTACAATGGAACTCTTCAGTTGCAGGGACTCGCGCAGCAGTCGCTCACGGAGTTAGCCATAACTGGCGGCTCAGGAAGCTTCCGCGGCGCAAAGGGGTATCTGGTGGTCACTCAAGTGGTGGACAGTCTTCCAACTCGAACCTTCCGACATGACCTAACGTTTCTGTAAGGAAGCTCTCCTGCTACTGCAGGTCAAGGCTAATGAATTCTCCCCTTTCAAGTCTCAACGCATTCTGTTAGGAAATTCTGATTTCTGATTAGGCAGACCTTTGCACCTCCGTTTAGGTCGTCTATCCATTTGAGTAATTTACAACTTAGTTACTCAGAAAATTGTAATCTTCATTCCTTCAACAATTTGATCGCCCAATTGAATAATGTACAACTTAGTCATTTGTATAACCGTAAGCTTCATTCACCCAACTTAGTCAATTATATAATTGTAAGCTTAATTCACCTCATTACTTCTTTGTATTACATAAATCAATCAAAAATCTCTCACAAACATTGATTTTAATAGGCCGTCTATCCTTCAAAAATTTGATCACCCAATCGACTAATGTACAACTTACACATTCACATAATTGAAAGTTTCATCCACCTCACTACCTCTCTCTATTTGATAAGTTTGAGCAATCCAAAGCATAAAGTTAAAATATCCTACTTGTGTGTTCTAAAATGTGTTGGGCCTACTCACCACGAACCTTCTTGACTCATATGATTGAAACTTCCATTCACCTCATGTCCTCCCTGCGTTTAACAAGTTGAAGCAATCATGAACATTTTTTTCAAGTATTTTACTTCTGTATATCTGGGCTTTCTCTGTTTTACAAGTGTGTTGGATCTGTTCTCATTCTACAGGAATTCTCTCAACTTTTATACTTTAATATTCCCTTTCCATCAAATCGTATCCTAAATATGCGTACCTGAAATGAATGCGATGGCTTCCATACATAATAGACTACACCAGGATCAAATAATGCACATACTTCTTAGTAGTTGTATGAACCAAAGAGGCTACCGAAAATAGTCCTTGACTTATTTACCATAGAAACAAGCATAATTGGAAGAGTAGGTCCAATAACAAACTTCCAATAGAAAAAATCTTATCATCACTGCATTTGAAAAATTTTGATATTTCTGCACATGTCACAATCCAGTGACCCAAGCGATGCATATGAAACCACTCAAAAAAGTTACAAGTTAATAAAATTGAGTTTTCATTCTATAAAATGTTTCTAAAGAATTCTTTTTTAACAGTTCGTCTTCCCTTCAGATTCACTACTTTAAAGTTCAATATTATATTTTTTTATTTTGGATCAATATGATCTTCAACCATTCGGAAAATCTTTGGATCGTGTGTTTAAGGAGATGCTTTGATTTTCATTTACTAACTTAGCATGCATTTTATTTGGGAGAAATGTTACCCTCTGGTTATTGTACTTGTCATTGCACATTAGTAAGTACCCATGATGAGGAGAACCTCATTCATTATTTCTCCATTCATGGGAATCACAACTTACATTCTCCACGAAGAGGACACAACTTAATTAATGGAATCACAACTTACATAACCATTGATGGTTAACAGGTAGTTTTGGTAGAGTTCATGCATTTACGAGTAGAAATTTAGTGAGGTTCTTATATAACACAATTTATTCGTAAACAGATTTATATGACTGCAGACTTTATCATCAATATGTAAAGGAATCCTTATATTACATTTTGTGAGCCACGACTCACTTAGCTAGTTTGACATACTTTCCATCAACAAACCTAATCTATTAGCCGATCTATGGGGAATGGTCCACCTCTCAAGCGATGGCCAACAACCCATCTTTGTGAAACATATGCTTTTATCCTTTATCATCAAGATCTAAAGGGATCTTTCTATCTCATGTTCTGAGTTAAGAACTTATATTCTAGCCAGTGTAACTTACTTTCTAGCAACAGACCTAGTCTGTTATCCCATGTATGGGCAATGTTCCAGTTCTTTATTGATGGCCGCCAATATAAACCCATTTATGCATAAAATATCATGTAACATTACCCTAGTTCATGAAATTTTTCAAGCGGAGTTCTACTCAAGCTAAGCGTCGACTAAACCGAATAGGAGTCTAGATTTAACGCCCATATCTAGAATCTTGATCGCCGTAGATGTTATAATTTGGGACTGAACGGGTGGGGAACACAACCATATTTGTAATCTCTATTCCGGTATAACGTTTCTCGACTAGATGTGTGTTGAATGGAAAGGGTTCATGAAATCACTTTTGGGTGGAGGCTATGAACATTCTTGTCTACATATTGAATCAAAGTTACACCAAGGAACTTGATGATACATATTGAATCAAAGTTACACCAAGGAACTTGATGATAAGACTCCGCAAAAGGCCTACACTGTTAAAAATCCATCTATTTTCCATCTCTAAGTATTTGGAAGTGAATGTTATGTACATGTTCCAGATAGCTAGGAAAACACGGTTCAACCACAAAACATCAAATATATCTTATTACCGTATAATGAGGATAAGAATGCTTATAAGCTTTACAACCCTAACGCTAAAAAATCATGTAGAGTCGCAATGTGGTGTTTAAAGAGGAGCATCCACATGTACTTGAGGAGAAAAAGAGAGCTTCCACTTTATCATCAAGAAAAGGGAAAATCCAGCATGAACCTGGGCCAAGAGCTATCTTGTAATAAAGTAAGTCTATGATCTAAGGGTCCGACCAGTTCAGATAGATCTGAAATCCGACATCCTTTGGTCATCCCTATGTATGACCAAAGATCTTGACTCTAGACTTACTAGAAGGTCATTTACTCTTGTAACCAAGTGATCCACTTAGCCTAGTGGTTAAGACTCAAGGATGTGAAGGAGGAGGTCTTGGGTTCAGCCCCCATGGGGTACATGGGGAGAGTGTTTTGCCCAAAGAGCTCTAGAGCCTTCTAGAAGCATCCACTGGAGTTAACTCTAGTTAACTAGGACACTTGGCACACATGTAGTAACATGGTTGACACTTGGATGGTTAGTATCCACCTGCCAAGAAGCCACTCCCATGGAGAGAGCTATATATAGAGGCATTTGGTTGGGAGGAGAGTCATCTCTCTAGCTCGTGGTGGTCATAATCTGTAGTTCTGCAGAACAGACTTATTCTGTTCTATTTTCTATGTTATGTTTGCCTATCAATTGTGCAGTAGCATAGTGGTTGGAAGAGAATCGTGGAAGTTCGCGTCACAGGTTTAAAACCCAACTATGACCTTTAAAGAATATAAAATCTTTTGCCCCACATCTATGCTAGATATGGACGTGAGAGCTACAGACATATAGATAAAAGTTAAGGATTGCAATCAACAAAATGAATCTCCTCCTCAGATAGCAGATTCCTGGTATATTACAGTCGTCTTCAAGAAATGTTTAGACGTTAGGATAAGAATCACCCACATATTAATGTGAATATAGAATAGGGCGGTATGGGACACCAGATTTTATACTCAGATTGATGTAGGAAAAATGGTATGGGACATTGGACCGTGGGATGATAATTATCTTTTACTCCTAGTTTGGATCTTGAAAGTTAAGTTTGATCCTCAAGAGAATGAAGACTTAAAAAAAGGATTTTAATTCAAGAAGGATAAAAGTAGTATCCTAAGATACTTCAAGATAACTTCAAGATAAAGGGTAGAAGATATGAAGTAAGTAACTTCCAAGATCTTCTTGAAAGACTTCAAGATGAGTTTGCTTCATGTTATAGCATAAATGATTTCCTAGAGTCTAGTATACTCTAGAATAGAGAAGTTAGGAATTGCTCAATAGATTGATAATTTCGAAGAACTTTTAGCTCAAATCTTTGGGAAAACTATCCTAAGTTGGAAATTTTTTTTCGAATTTGAATTGGTCAAGTTATAATATGGTTGACTCAAAGAAAATGGTGAACTTTTTTCTACAGTTTACATAGGATTTTTAAACTCATTAGGACAAAGTAGTCCTCTAGTTGGGTGAAAAAATCAAGTAACTATTGGATACGAGTAAACCATTGAACAAACATCCAAGTTAGATGTTTTGGACAACCAAACTTTAAGTGCTTCATATCAAATTCAAGTGAATCAAGAGTTATCAAAGTCTTGCGAGGGATAAGAATCCCACCTACATTACTAAGTCCATGCACCAGTCATGCCTAGAAATGGACTAGTAACCTCAATCCACCCAGTTCACATGTTTGTGCCAAGATCGCACCTAGTAAAAACTTTGAATTGGTCAGGGATGTTTTTAGATCCACCCTTATTATTCATTCACTACTTTGTACTTTGACCATTTTAACAAAATGCAAAGCGAGACAGTGTTTTGAATCATTTGGACAAGGATGCCACCATAGAGATGAGACATGTTCTTCTAGCTCTAGAACATGACCATGTTCTTCCAGTTTTAGAACATGAGGCTCGGGGGTTGCCTACAATAGATGTATAGCTCTATTTTCGAGGATGAAAATATTTTCCAAGGGGGGAAGAATGTAATAAAGTAAGTCTATGATATAAGGGTCCAAGAGATTTAAACATATCTGAAATCGAACACTGTTTGGTCATCCCTATGTATGACCAAAGATCTCGAATCTAGACTTACTAGAAGGTCACCTACTCTTGTAACCAAGTGATCCACTTAGCCTAGTGGTTAAGAATGAACGATTTGAAGGAGGAGGTCTTGGGCACAACCCCCCATGGGGTACATGGGGAGAGTGTTTTGCCCAAAGAGATGTAAAGCCTTCTAGAAGCATCCACTTGAGTTAACTCTGGTTAACTGGGACACTTGGTGCACATGTAGTTACATGGCTGACGCTTGGATGGTTAGTATCCACTTGCCAAGAAGGTGGTCCCTAGAGAGCTATATATAGAGGCATTTGGTTGGGAGGAGAGTCATCACTCTAGCATGTGGTGGTCGTAATCTATAGCTCTCTTGCATATCCCTTCTACACAAGATAAGGAAGCATCATCTTCAGATGATGAGTCTAGAAAGTCACCAACTTGTCATCACCCAAGTGGAAAGGCCATTGCCACATTGGATGAGGGTGATTGTATAAAATGCATCCCATAGACACTTAAATAGGTTGTAGATGGACCAAGATGATCATGGATAATATGGGAGCAAGGAGGAGCAAGTGCCCATATTGTAAATACAGCCATGATGGTTAAGCTCATTCAAGCACAAGCAAAGGAACCAACCAATAGGGAAGAGCCACGCCACGATCCGAATTGGTGGGGTAGCATGCAGATAGAATACAAAAAATATCATAAAGAATGGAATTTCATAGCTAGTGGATTAACCCCATAAGTGCAAAGTTATTGGCACCAAGTGGGTCTATAAGCTAAAGTACAAGGTTGATTGTAGTTTGAAAACATACCAAGCAATACATGTTGCAGAGGGCTCGTCACAACTTGAAGACATTGACTTTTGTGAGTCATTTTCTCGTACTACAAGGATAAATACTATCCGAGTAGTACTATTTTTAGTTTTGCATAAACAATGTCTAGTCTATCACATGGATGTTGAATCAGTATTCTTGAATGGACACCTCAAGAAGGAGGTATATGTGTCTCAGCCACAAGTTTTGAGGCTCGGCATTTAGAGAACAAGGTATGTAAGCTAAACAAGGAATTACATGGTTTGAAACAAAACCCTAGAGAATGGGATCAACAGATCGGTAAGTATCTCTTTCATCTAGATTTTCAAAAGATGTGCTTTGAATGCTAACTTGTATGTTCTAAAGAGAGGTCGAAAGAAAATTGTTTTTATGCTCTATGTATATGACCTTGTGATTACAAGAAACAATGATGCTCTTCTTCAACAAACAAAAGATGCCCTAAGTTCAAAATTTGAAATGACACCAATTGGCTTAATGCATTATTGCTTAGTCCTTGAAGTATGGCAAGAAGCACGAAATATTTTCATCTCTAAAAAAAAATGCAAGATAGATTTTGAAGGCTTTGCACATGGAGGATCAAAAGGAAATTTATAAACGCATGGAGGTCAACACAAATTTATCTACTGAATCTACTTCACCTCTATTGGATATTGGAAGATACAAGAAATTAGTCGGAAGTATCATCTCCAATAGCATAACAAATATCTCTTATGATAATGGAGTAGTAAGTGGGCTCCCAAATAAGCCTTGAAAAATGCATTAGAAGGCAAGCATGGAGATACTCAAGTATGTGAAGGGAACCATTGATCACATTATTCTCTCTGGAAAAGGATCTTCTCTTATTTGATATTGTGATTTAGATTGGATACTCTGATTCTTATTCTAGGAGCTCACATTTTCTCTTAGATCAGTAAGAAGCAATCGACTCTAGCATTATCTTCCACTAAAGCTGATTACAAAGCAACATGTGTTGTGGCATGTGAAGTAGTATGGTTGAGGAGGACCCTATGGCACATAGGGATATAGGGACTAGAGGCTATATGGTTGAATTGTGACAACCAAGGTTGCATGTCCATCGCCTAGAATCCTATATTCCATGCAGGTAGCAAGCACATAGAAGTTCAATATCACTATGTGTGTGGGTTTATTGAGGATGGGGTCATCACAGTAAGCTATTTTTCAACTAAATAAAATGGAGCAGACACCTTCACCAAGGCTCTTGAGAGAGAGAGAGCAACTTCATCCACACTTTCCAAAGTTGTGGCATTGGACCAAGATGGTAGTTCATCATAGGGTGGACATTGAGGGGGGGAGGGGTATTAGATATTCTCAATACTCTAGTCTCAAATGAGCAGATCATGATCCATGGAGCTCTTACTTTTAAGGCTCCCATTATAAGGAAAATGCTCTTGTGAGAGCCAATACATTTGTCGAACCTTAACTGCCAAGTTAGATGAGATCTATCTGTGACCACTGATGGTAATAAAAGCTTTTTTGTGAGCCCATCGATTAGTTTAGGTAGGGAATAGACTTCCAGGCCATTCGATTTCCATTCAAGGTAAAATAAAGTTCCTATGGCACCACATGAGAGGACTTCTAGTCATGGAGATATTGTGAGATTGTATATTTTGTAGATTATTTTGGCTCTCCTGACTATGTTTATCTATACACACTCCCATTGTAAAATCTATATAAGCATGGCACATGTGTAACTATATAGAGCACTATGCACTAGTAATCCCTTGATCTATATTCTCTCTAGATTGTCATCTAAGTGATGGGGGGTGCTTATAGCACCCCCAATCCAATAATGGAAGATGGTTGCCCTCTACTAGGCCAACATAGAGTGATATATTCTCATTGTTCTAGAGTTTTTTATGTACCTATACAAAGCCCTGAAATGAAACTTTTCCTAATGAAGTAGATATTAAAAGCTATCTATAAGCTTTGAATCACGCCAAACCAATTTTACATCTAGGAGAACCATCGACTGCAAGACACACTATCTGTTTGCAACACACTCTACCTTTGTGCAGAGTTATAGCTTACAAACTTGGCAATTCTCACAATTCACTCAAAAAGAAAACTTGAAAAATTGGCATACTTTGGGGCACTATGTGAGAGACCAAATGAATCTTAATAAACATTAGTACAATTAAAGATCAAATAATGCTCTGCAAATGAATACAATCAAATTTGCGGAATCCTAACTACACATCTAGATAGAGAGGAGAAAAATCATGTAAAATTGAGATAAGAACATAAGGGGACTGATTGTTGGAGTTCATGATTTCACTAAACTAAATTTGAAATGTGTGGAATTCATAGAACTCCAGAAACAAGAGTGGAATTGTGCTTACATAGAGCATTCACTTTCCCTATAATCTAGCTAACCACCCAGCAATCAATGTAGGTGCATTTTTTATGCGTAATTGATGACATTTGAATTTTATTGAATTTGGTCGACCTTCTAGCTTGAATCCATGAATTTGCGTCCTCCTTTTTTATAATTCCACTTGCGAAACTCATGGATGGGTCCTTTTCCATGGTGAAAACTTGATTTTCAATACTCCCCCTCAAGTATCAATCCCTGGGTCCTTTGTTGCAATTCATGCCTCGAAGTGTTGTAGCTTTACTCCATCAAAAGATTTTCTAAACATCTCCATATTGATTCTTTGTATTCACATGCTCTATCTTTACATCCTTTGACATGATCTTCTCTCTAATAAAGTGGTAACACACTTCTATATGCTTGCACCTTGCACGCAACACTCGATTTTGAGTCAAGCATATGCTACTTATGTTGTTAAGATCAAAAAACAATTTCTTGAGCCACATAAGCTAAAAAAGAGACTTGTGCTAAGCCTCTATACCCATCTTTAGTGAAGGAGAGAGACACTAATGGTAGTTCTTTTGACATACATGAGATATCCTTCTTCCCTAGCATGGTAACATATTCACTAGTGATCCTCCTATCACCTTTGGAACCTACCCATTCAACATCAGAATAATCTTGTACATGTAATCCATCATCAAAAGGATAATAGAGCTCATCATTTATTGATCCTTTGAGGTACCTTAGTACCCTTTTGGCTGCAACAAGATGTCATACTCTCGATGTGTCCAAAAATTGTGATACTCTTGATGGCTACATGTAGAATCTCTCCTCTTGTCATAGTACACTATCTAAAATTTGAATTGAATCTTTTACATGAACCATACATCATAAGTGATTACTAATTTTCTAAATTTATTGAAGTACTAGCATATTTACCTTTTTTCCTTTTTTATCCTTGATTTCTCGTCATTTGGACCAATAATCTCTTGCATAATGTCTCTCCAATGGACACTTCTCTTGCATGTGATCTTCCTCCTATTCCTCTCCTCCTTCCTCTTCCTCTTGATCTATACCTTTGATTGGATATTTCTTGGTTGTTGGAGCTTGAGTTTGCCGTTCCTCTCCCTCTGCCTTGGGATTTTTGTCCACCTCTTTTGCCTTTGCCTCTACCTAGATAGAAAAATTGTACTTGGCTACCCTTTGATTGTGAGTATCCTTCATCCATCTCCTTCTTCACCATCAATGTGACTAATTAATCAGATTTTGGCAGGGATTCCCTCACATACATTAATGTGATCAATTCTTTCCACTTTCATCCTCTCTCAAGCCATTGAGAGTGTGTGTGACAAGATCGTCATATTCGATTGGGCTCGTAATTGGGCCTAGGGCATCTGAAAGCTCTTTAACCCTCAAAAAGTGCTCATTTATGTTAGCTCTTGGTGTTTCCGTAGATTTTTTACCTCATTCTTGAGCTACATCTTCCTTGCCTTGGTCGATGAAGAGTAAAATCTCTCCACGGTCTCTCACAGCTTCTTAGAGTTGCCCAAGTCTTGTATATGCCCTATCATGCTATTGCTTATGTTTTGGGATAGAGTGAGTATGACTCTCCTATCCATTCATTAAGTGCCTTGATCTATCCTTCAAGTGGTGGGTCATGTACATGAGGCAATGGCTCTATGGCACTCAGTAAAGTCCACAATCCTTTACCCATAAGATATTTGCTAACTTAAAATCTCTATGGTTGATAATTGCCTTTCTCTAAATTCATAAGTTTTTCATTATACGTAACCATATTGAGCTCTTAGATGCTTCTCTAACTTCTACTCAAGTTTTTCTATGCTTTAGAATGTGTGGAGTTTACCTTTTCATA
>CM035425.1:48840447-48842947 GCA_020310875.1 Ceratopteris richardii
CCCCTCATCCCACCATGTCCCTCCCCCACGACCCCCCTTCTCTCCCCACCCCTCGATCGAACCCTCTCACCCCACCCACCTCGCCAGCCCAATCCACCCCCCACACTATCTCAACCTCCCCGCGGCCCAACCCTCCACTCAAACCCCTACTCTTGTGCCTGGTGGTGATATGCCTAAAGTGCAGAGAGTAATATGCATGATATCCAATTCCACAAGTGTTGCAGAGGTGAGGGCATGAAGGAAGGAGAGTTCTCAGAAGCATATGAAAACTTTGCTGCTCTTGAGAAGGATTATGAGGAGGCTGGAGCAGAAGCATGAAGGAGATGACTCTTCCAACTAAGGAATTCATTGGAATCTTGGATTGGTGGGGTTAAAATCAATCCTCCAGCCCTCCATCGGCACCACCCACCATCTCTCACACTCTATGGGTCATTCCAATATCACGGGCGGCATAAAATGAGGATCTCAGCTTGCAAGTAAAAGGGTAAAAGTGTAAGTGGTAAAAGTGAAAGTGGAGAACTGATCGTTGCTGCCAACCATTCATGACGGCTGCCTAATTTTGAAGATCCAATTCAAGTCTGGTGGCAAAATTGATCTACCACCCAATTTTGGCCCATCAACCGGCGCATGATCAGGGAACGTGAGGAATCGGCAAGGCCCTTTTTGCCTATTGGAGCCTATAAAAGCAATGGACTTGTGTTCATTTGGGATACATTCAGAGATACACATATACATACGTTCGTACAAGGGTCCTCTCTTGGCAGGATCTGGCTACGAGCCTACTGTAGAGAGTCACTCTGTGATGAGGATACAGAGCGTGGGCTTCCCAGTGAGGGCTAATAGCACTATAGTGTAAAGAGAGTGGCTTGGTTTTGTCATTCAGTGTGAGTCATTGGTATTTCGTGCTCTTTCCCTTAGAGAAAGTCTTCATACTTTGTATTGATCAGTGCTAGTCTGCATCTAGTTGTATCCATTGTACGGATTGGATGAATCCCTTGTATTGATGATTAGTTCTGGAGTGGCATGTTAGCCCAGAGCATAAACTTTTGAGCATCTCTTTTGCCTATGTTGTAATCATCTGATTCGAACTAAGGAGTGGTTGGTCTTCCATTATTGTCATTTTGTCATTAATATTATCTCTAAGTATTCACAACTCTGTGCAAGTATTGATTTTGCCTCCTCACAGAAGTATTGAAGGGTATATTTCCCTAAGGAGAACCTTCCTTGAGTAGGTGAAGTACTAGGGTGGTTGCTACATGCTCCTGTTAAAACTAGATACCTCAGTACCTCCTCTACAATTTGGCACGCACGGTGGGACACTTGCATTTCTGTGAGAGGCCCTGAGGATAAGAATTAGTCCTCTTTTTCAGTATTTTTGCCCTATTGCATTTGCAAATTACATGACCCATACGCGAGCAGATAAGAAGCCTCTCGTCTACAAAGGAGCCTTAACAAGTCAGCTATATCTTCCACGAGTGAACCTACCTCCCCTCTACCCTCCTTGAATTTATCTATTGATTTGGGTGCGACACCACTGTCAAAGGAGAGACATAGGAGAACATTAGACTTCTCCTCAGATACGTCAGAAGAAACACCAGTGCAAATGGAGGATCTCCCTCATCTACTCTCCAGACTCAATATCAAGTTCCCTACCTTCAAGCGACAAGCTTATAAGGATGCTGATGACCATGTGAGGAGGTTCATCTCCTTATGCCGTGGACGAGGTTTCCAGAATAGAGAAGATGCAATGTTGGCACTATTCCCATCCACATTAGAAGGTCTTGCAGACAAATGGTACACTCAATATGTAGATGGCCATTTCGCTACATGAGAGGCTTTGAAGACGGCATTCTCACAGACATTTCGACCGAGTGACTCCTCCGAAAGAGCTCTAGATCTGCTAGAGAACTTAAGGCTGAGACGAGGTGAATCCTTTCATGAAATTCACACTAGGACAAAAGCACTTGTTGCACGTCTTCCACATGCTCCATGTGATTTCTTGGTTAAAAAATGGATAGAAAAAGCTTTGCCCAGGTCATCTCAGCAGAAGTTACGTGAGTCTCTTAGATTGGATGCAACCCTCAATGATTTTGTTGCAGCAGCATCACGCATTGAAGAAGCTAGGCAACATTTTGAAGGGGATACACAACCAAATTATGCGGCAGAACTAGACCCTATTTGGCAACTAAGGAAGGAACTGGAGGCATTAAGAATGCAACAAAATCAACAAGAAGAAAGGTTTTGCCACCGCTACGTCGCAGTCATGATGAAGTAGCCCAACTTCGCCATGAGCTAGAAGATTTGCGGACCACTCAGGATATAAGAAGGCAGATTTGGTGCACAATATGTAACAACAATGGGCATTCCAATGCTAATTGTCCTAACAAGGTAAGCTGTCCATTTTGTGGAAAGGATGGTCATGAAGCTAGAGACTGTTACTACCTCAAGGGTACATAGCAACGAGGTAACTCTCAAGCTTTGGATTCATATTATGCTAGTA